>KV751339.1:8361607-8380368 GCA_001698575.1 Mola mola
TGACAGGAAGAGGCA
The DNA here is from genome assembly GCA_001698575.1 of Mola mola. Taxonomy (NCBI): domain Eukaryota; kingdom Metazoa; phylum Chordata; class Actinopteri; order Tetraodontiformes; family Molidae; genus Mola; species Mola mola. The sequence continues at coordinate 8,361,623 of KV751339.1, forward strand.
TTTCCTCCAGGACGCCGCCGCCACCAAGAACATGCCGGTCAAGGGGTCAAGGTTGTCGGCTCTCTACGAGCATCCCTTATATAAGAGACCCGTGCCGCCTCTGACAGAGGAGGACACGCTGTTCAACGTCAACACGGACATCAGATTTGACCCCAAAGCACCGGAGGACCAGGCATGGTAAAGTGTTACAAAGCCACATTTTCATTATTTGTCTGAAGAGCACATTAAAGTGCTATAATGTAAGTCTGCGTCAGTGGCCGCTGGCCCGTCATACATTAAAAACCTCACAAACCTACTCCTTTTCCTCTCCGTACCCAGGAACAATGAAGGCAACATGGATGAGTTCAGCCCCACAGGGGAGCTGACAGCAGATACCTACCCCAATTGGCTCCGCTTCCACATTGGGATTAATCGATATGAGCTGTACTCCAGGCACAATCCGGTCATCGACGCCCTGCTGAAGGACCTGGTCACCCAGAGGATCACCAGCGTAGGTGAGTCACGAGGGGCAGGGGCACGGCGGCAGCAAATGGAAGGGCTTCGGAGCGGAGATGGAGTCACCGATTCGACTCCGAGCCCCGATCTCCACCCGGAAGCCCTCCCGTTGCACATTTTTAAGTATAATCTTTGAACATCGTGAAGTCGGCATTAAGTCCATTGTCTCAGCTCTTCACAGGCTGCAGGTTGACCGTGTTTGTTTGTTTTAAGAGTTGTGTTGATGCTTCTCCACAAATATGCCCCCAGACAACAGAAAATATGGACTTCAATATGTTAAACTTGCTTGAGTCCTCAAATATGATTTGAACTCAGAACTCAATGTGAACTCAGAACAGTCTAAATAGCCCACTCAGAGGAAACTGTTCCTGTAACTGTTACATTTTATGCACGTATGAACAGACAAAAGCTTTTACAAGCTTTTTTGTCACAGATCCATGACTTTGAATAAAATCAGCTGAAGATCAATAGGAGCTGACAGGGCTCAGTTGACTCAGTTGTACAAAATAAATCCCAATTTACCACAAGATGATCAAATCAAGTTTTACTGAGATGTTAAGTAGGGCAATTTGGTGACAAACAGCCCAAACCGGCAACATACGCATGTTCACGGCACATCGGAGGGGGATGTGTGCCTGTAACGAGTCGTCCTGGTTAACAGTGAGATAGATCGCAGCTATGCGATGTACAGGGTTGTGCTCCACGCTGCTGCAGACGTGAACAAACAAACAAGTATGCGCAGAGATAGAAGTCAACAGCAGGCGCTGAACCCGATCGGCATGCACTCTTGTGCCCCGCCGACGAAACCATCAAACAGCCTTCTCTCGAGTTTCCCCGCAAAGCGCCACAGTAGAGCACGTCGATGAATACCTACTCCCAATCCACATCGCTGCTCAATTCTAATCAAACTCCACGGCTTTTTCTTTGTATTTGACTTACAAGTACTCATAAATCTATTTCTCTGCAGAAAGCTGCATATCCTTTGCAAGATGATACCTGACAGAGGTGATAATCCACACTAGGCCAGTTATATGGACTTTATTTCTCCCTTTTTTTTCTTTTCCGGGGGGATTGTTTTTCTTCTTGGCTCGTTCCGACTCCCACATTCCAGGAGCGCTAGTCGACTCAAGGTCTCCCAATCTTGTGCTCACTGTACAAAAGTGTTTGCAGATTCCAGGTTCGTCTGCCAATGACAAAACTGTAACCGGCCCACAGCAAAGATTAAATGCTTATCTGAGAGTGGGATTAGCTGTCTCTAAAACTAGCGTCCCTGCCCGGCCACTGAAGGAAGAATTTCTTACATCTTTTCCATATTTTTGCACCAGATGTTCTGTAAATTTGTCTGATTTTTTCCCTTTTTCTTGCTTTCTGACTCTCAGCCTGGGTGGATAGAGTAAGCATTTCTCAGCTAAATGCGAACTAAATACATGGTGGCTCGGTAATTACAGAGCCGTAACGCAGGCCTGGGGCAGAATACCAATAGAAGCCAATGGCACTCCATTATTATCTAAACTTAAAGATAGGAGTGCTTCAGTGTATGATAGCCTCCTTCCAGCTCTATTTATCAATGAAGACACAGCAGGCAGAATTTGCAGATAACTTTGATGGCTGTGGTGCACACTTCAATAGGAGACAGAAGTAAACATTTTCACAACATGAAGTCCCAGGAAACACATTGTTCTTGCTGTGAGAGGAAGTTTAATATGAGATTCATGCATTCATGGACCTTCTATACAGTTGCTCTGCATGCTTCTGTTCATAGTCATCACAGTCAGATTTACCATTATTTAAAATGTCTACTCTCTGTCAATAGTTCACACAGTAGCAGGTGAGGTCAGACTGACAGTGATCTCCTTGCTTGTAATCCTTTTCTTTGATTGAGAAGGTTGTTTTTTTGCTAAAGTTCACTTAAAAAGAAATAACACACACAGAAAGTTGTTTGCTTCTTTTTTGGGGGGAACTTTGTTGGGTTTTTTTTTTTGCGTTGTGGCACCAGCACAGAACCTAGCCCCACGAGTTCCTCTACATTGTCTTATCACGTACAAAAAGGGATAAAACATGAGGGATATGAAGGTGAATAGAAACAAAAAGAGACACGGAAAGAAAGAGAGAGAGAGAGAGAGAGAGAGAGAGAGAGAGAGAGAGAGAGAGAGAGACCCTCCAGAGAATACACAGTGAATAAACAGCATAGGAACACAGTGTGTCGGGCATGCACCGACTGTCCTTCAACCCCCTCACTCCCCCTTCCCATCAAACAAACACTGTGACATCAGTACTCAAAGTGCACACACACACACACACACACACACGCACACACACACACACACACACACACACACACACACACACATTCATACACATTTGTAAGCTTCCAAGCAACCGTGCACCTCTCCAACATGGACTACAATGACCTTCTCTTATATGACCAGCAAGGAGTCGTGTACAAGGTTATTAGTAAAATTTCAGTACTAATACAGTACTCTTATCACCACGGCCATGGTAGCAGTAACACTTTCCAGCAAACACAACCTCAGGCCACCTGAAACACTTATTATGACAGTGCAAGAATGTGAACTTTGTGGATATACAACATTAAGAGTAATGAGTAACCGTATATATGTATAGCTTATTAATAACGAACGTGTTTGTCTGTTCAAAAGGGTTAGTTACTTAATAGTATCAACAAACAACTCTTTGGGTTCTTTTTTAGTATTTTAAGCCTTTAATGAAATATAGATTTTTTTGTAATTAATATTTGGTTTTCATTTAAGTCATACAATGTTATATTTGCTTTTTGATGGAACAAACCTTACTCTGCAAACATTTGAAAATCATATTATTATTGCGTATTAACATGTCAGCTGTTTGAAATCTGTAGGACTTTCAGATACAATTACGTATGACTGTTACAGTTTGTCAAATGTGCAGATCGGCATGTTATCTCTGTTTTATTACATTCAACGTTTTTTTTCTTCGCAGAGCAGAGCTGCGCATGACGAAAAAAAAGCTAGAAAAACGAAAGATACGATGCCGTCAAATGCAAATGTATTGTATCCTCCATTGCTGAGGCAATTCTGGCAGTTCTTTTGTTCCGTTCAATACAATGTTGGATAGTCAGCGTTTCACTTAATTAAAAAATGATTCCAAGCGGAATTTTTGAACTGCAGCCACTGTATACCAACTATCTTAACAATGAAGCCAATATCTATCTAGCTTGTCAAGTTAGCCATTTTTTTTATGTAACCAAAACTATGCTCAATGGGGTCAATTGAGGGAAAGCACAAAAGACTCGGTTAAGCTTCTTAGAAAGAAAAAGAAAAGAGAAAGAGTAAAACAAATAGCATAAAGGTGACAAATGGAGTCACACCAAAGTGCATCCACCAATAAAAATTGTACGGATCGTAAAGCCCACTGAGGCATAACGATTTGTGATTCTGGGCCATAAATACAGTAGAATTGACTTATCTTGACTTTGCTTAACAACGCACACTCGCTGCTTTTGACAGAGCAGAGATATGAAATAGTATGCAGAGAAGAAGATTCCTCACTTTGTTGTAAATTTAGATACAACAAACAGACAAAAACAACTGAAGCAGGATTCTTTTTTCCTCTCTGTGAATTTTACCTTTATCTTTTGCTTGAGCCTCCTGACCTTTCACATTTCACATTAGGCTCAGGTAAGCTCGGGCATCAAAACGACATTGATGCCTGGTTGGACTAGCAAGGTGCAATAAAATAATAGTTGCCTTACGTTTACGTATCGTAACAGCATTATTTTGTCTGCTTTACTTCAACAGCGATGAAGTCTGGAGGCACCCAGCTCAAGCTCATCATGACCTTTCAGAACTACGGCCAGGCTCTCTTCAAACCCATGAAGTAAGTTGTTTTGCTTTTTAGTAAAACATGTCTAAAGCATTCCGGCCGGCGCTGTTGTTTTCACCGAACAGCCCGTCGGTTCAGATCATCAGGTCGTCTTCAACAACTCCTTTTACATAGTGTGATATAACTTTAATGCTGTTTCAGCATAAAACACCAACTATGCAGCTTTTCCACCTCCGGTGCCTTCCTTTTTGCATCTCAACCACCTGCTCTTTCCCCTAACAACATCAATCTCATTTCCCAATTCTCCTCTCCGGCTGTATCAAATTACTCTCAGTTCTGCACAACCTTGATATTCGATTGAGGGCCAATATAATACTGCCTTGTCAGAGTCAAATGTTGAGCAGGCAGTTCACCTCATAAGTCTGCCAGGTGCCGCAGCACATCCTTTAACAGCCACCTTGGAGGTTCTGAACCATCGGGCCGCACTGGCTGTGTTATTAACTGACTGACTCATCAGTTTTCTGTCTTTTCATACTACCAAACCATCTACTAGTCACTGAATCATCGTCCAAGATGGATTTTCGCATATGATGTAGAGATTCTGGTGATGACAGTGTTGGTTGTTTGGTTGGTCTCTCTCTGTCCACCGCCGTGTCAAGACTGAAACGTTGCCTTCCCTTCCTTTTCACATTGCACCATAATAAGGTATGAAATGATAATTTGTGTGATTTCTTTACAACCTGAAAGGTGTGTAAAAATCTAGTCTTCCTCACTGACCTTATGCTAGAGCTTCAGACACCAGCTTCAGCTTTATTTAGTGTTAATTAGCAGAGGCCAATGCTTAGACAAACAATCAAGACAGCGCACATCGAAATGATACTGGTGCTAATTCTAATAGCGTTTCTATTGGGAGCATCTTTGCTTATTTACGCCAAAGAACATCTACACTCTGACTCTTGTTTGTCTTGCTGATTCCGCCTAAGCGACCTGACCTATATACAGCTTACCTTTGGTTGCATTGGTTCCTAAAATATTATTTTTTTTGTAAAAAGCAGCTGAAAATAATCAAAAGTACCAATTTGTGCGCATGTTATTTTACAGGATATAGATGTTTGTAATGCTCATGGGTTTATCCTCGCAGTTTAGCCTACAGAGTCAATGCTGTTGTTGCTTATGTGGACATTTCAGTTTACATCCTCAGGTGCACATACACTGATGAGCCAGAACAACAAAAACAGTCAACATTGATCACATTCTGTTCAGTGCTAGGAAACCTTGATTGTAGTGCACATGTGGTTTCCACTTGACACAAACCATCCACCCGAACACCCTTGCAGACCCAGCACACCCCCCATGGCATCAGCACAGTAGGACAGCGCGTGCTGCCAAACCACAAAACTGTTTAGAAGCAGCCCAAAGAAGGTGACTAAGACCTTAAGGCGTCAACGTGTTTTTCCTACCTGGTTCTTTCTAATAGTGCCAGACATAATTGCAGGGAAATTTGTTATCTAACCACTAAGCCTCTGTTTCTCACCTCATCTCCTTTTGAATCCGGATCCAGCTATGGCACAAAGACCCGACTAGCGATCCACAGCATATCCTTAACCCCTCACATAAAGAGGTGAACAACAGTGAAAGCAACACTTTTCCTTTCCCTTTGAATCTAAGATCTGCACTCCTTATAATACACTTAGACTTAACTTACAGAGAAGATAAGTCCGCCCAAAATTACCTCAGTGCTTGATACTGTGAATTAGTCAAATGTTACACAGTATCTGCTCCCCTGCGAGATACTACATAACATTTGATTAACTCACATTTCCTGTATTTGCACTCACTCATATTTAGACAATAATGCATCCCAAAAGATGTGCTCTTTGCTCCTAATCGCCCCTCGGCTGGTGGATTTAAATGTCACCTATCCTTTGTTATCTTGAGTGTTATTTAATTGTGGGTTAATGGTTTTCAACACAGAAAGCTGTTTGCCCCCCCCATACATGCTAGCGTGGAGAGTGGGGTTAAGCCTGTGGATGATAGGTAGGAAGATTTTCCGTGGGATGAAAAAGCTATTCAGAGGCTGTCGTAATTACTGTTTCAATTGCACGACACTAAGTCACGCCAGACGCAACAAGCCTGAAATCATCCTGACAGGCGGGAGAGAGGAGAAATGAGGGTGAACTGAGAGGAGGGAATGGATGCCGAGAGGTATAAGAGGTAGAGGGAGACAGGTGAGAGGGAGAGGGCTAAAGGTGAGAAGGGGAGAGGCAAGGAAGAGAGACCGACACAGGGAGGTGGGCAGAGAGTGTTGTCGATCCATGCAGTGAGTCGAAATCCCCAGATTATCTTGGACTGCTGCCTTGAATTTCAACAAAGGCGCCAATGTGAAATGACATTTTCGAAGAAAAGCATGGGGCGGCAGGGTTCCTGTAAATCTGTTGCTTGACAGTTGTGGTTGTCAGAGCCAATCTGATGTTTGATAATCCTGAAAAGTGAACGGGTGAATGGGTGCCTTTCACGTTCCCTCCCGCTTGAGCGCACTTGACTTTAAAAGAATAGGGCAACTCGTACTGATGTTTCCGTATGTCTGCTCATTTTGAACTGGCAATCTGCAGTCATCGTCATGATATACATTGTTCCCCCTTAACGGAGATCACACTGAGCTACAGAGATGCACTCAAGCCAACATCCTCACGCACACACATACATCCACTTAACACCTGACATCATGTTCTGGTTCATAAATTTGCTGGTTGGTTTCCACGCAGTGCATCAAAGAGACTGAGGCTGACGGATCAAAGAATTCTTCGGTTGCGCTCTTCTGCTCGACTCTTCTCTAGTGGGATGCAAATGCACGCCAGGCAATCAGGCAGCGGCGGCAGGCAGGCATGCACGCATGTGGTGTCTGGGTAACAATCCATTCTCCAACACTTCCTCCTCCCCTTCAGTCTCGTCACCTCTGCTTGTTTGTTTATCGGTCTCTCGTGCTCATTTTTTTAATGAACGGCACCGATGAAGAAATATATTAACAGGCTTGCCACATCGATCCTTCTCTTTTCTTGTCTTTTTTTCCCCAGAGAAAGAGAGATTGAATGTTCAGATACTTTGGTGAGTGCCTGTCTTTTGTGGTGGCAGCGTCTCTCCTTTACGTATGCTTTCACAGTCCGTAAGACCGATGTGTAATGAGCTTCTTTTTTGTTGAAATGCCACAAAATGGCCTGCAGTACCTGGCCACTGTGACGCAACGCAGATGCATCACCCCACTGAGCTGCTGTCTGCGGTGTAGTTTTCCAGACATATAATAAACCCACTCTTAACTTGGATCATTTAACTTGAGACTTGTTTTGCAACATTTGTTACACACTGCGGGTCCTGTGAGATCAGAACAGCTTCAAGGGATGGTACTTAAAAAAAAAAATTCCAGCTTTGTCTTTACATCATAGTTGTACACTCTGTCACAACAACTGCACTGTAACCTGAATAAGGCTGTGTTGACTAAGCTCTTTTATCACCTTTGCCATCCTCGAAATTCTGTAATGCCTTGGATTACAACACTCTTAACTGTGGTATTTTCCCAGTGTTTGCTTTCGTTCCCTTAATCTAACGATCTATGCTGTCAAACTGGGAGTATCTGCTTAATGTATGTTTATATGTCCCTTATTCCCCGAAGTTCTCTTAATATACTAGGGCCCGATTGATATGCAATTATTGGGGCAAAAACCAATACTCATATTAGGTAGTAAAAAAGGTCTGATATCAGTATATTGGCTGATATATGCAAATGAGGTCATCTATCATTTATAGCAAAGATATGCAACAGAGGCAGAATAATTAACAATGAACTTGAAAAACATTGAAACATCAAACAATGAATCTGAAAATCTATGACAGGACCATATATTGTCTATTAATATCAGCCAACCTGTATATTGGCCAACCTAATATAATCTGCAAGAAAGCACACAGGGACCTAACTTTAAATTTTAACCTCAAATTGTGAAAAACACAAACTGGTGGAACAGACAAAATTGGCCCAATATTTTATTGATGGTTGAATAGAATTCTGCTGCTAAATAGAGTGGAACAAATCCCTAACATAAAAATTCAATGCAGTAAATCAAGAGTAGGGTTTGGCGGTACACCCTTAAAATAATATCCCAATTTTTTTCAGGCCATGTCACGATACATGGTATGTATGACGTATTTCATCTCATGTTTCTTCTCAAAGGCTCTTCATAAACGCCAGGGCTGGGCAACAAAATCAATTATCACAATATTTTTGTCCACATAGTTATTGATACTTCAACGATATTAGTAGGGATGGCCATTGGAATCTTGGCAAGATATTAACATAATTAGATTTTTGATAAATAATCGTCGGTGATAAGTGAAGTGGGTGCCAGTAAATTATTAGAACACTTAGTTCAGAAAAGTACCTAATTTCACTCTAATGCAGCCTTTTATACCAGCAAATCATACCATACCGTGATATAGCTATATCCAAAAATTTCAAATGAGACAATATGTAGTCTGACTAGCAGTGAAAGTGTGAGGAAAATGCCTGTACTGGTAGCTAGTGGCAGATGTGTAGCTCTGAGCTGTAGAAATGAAATGTTTGAAATGTTACAGTCCCTTTGTGAGGACTGCCCAAGCCATGAAACATTTCGTACCTCCCAATACTCAAAACATATAATGTGGCTTTTGCTTTCAGAAATGTCTGTGTACCTTTTATTGCAATCGAACGGTAAGCATGCAACACCTTAAGGGCCACAAGGGACTTTTGTTACAAGCTCTTCTGCTTTTTAAAATAGGCCAGTGATGTACGGTGTGTTTGAGCCCCAGCTGTAGCTTCATATTTTACAGTACTCTGAACTTCAGTTTAAACAAAAACATTCTATATTTTTGATCTGCTTTGTTTTTGCTGCCATTTCTCCGTCACGGTTTTGAGCTGCCGTGAGCCAGGATGATTGGAAGATTTGCAGTGAAATTTGTCTCAGAGCAAACAAAGCTCATTAGATCGCGAGCGCAAGCCATCGACAGAGGAAGGAAGCGGAAGGACTGATGATTGATGTAATGATGGGCTTCTGCTCCTGCTGGCTTCCACTTAATTGTATTGCTTGTCAATCAGACAGCTGTTGACTGAGGCACACACAAATCAATCCGAGTATTCCTAGAAGAGATATCTTCTCATTTTCCGCTGCTCCTCCCTTACGGAGCGATCTATATCTGTGCTGAGCCAAGTCCATGAGTAATGTTTGATTGGCACGTTTGAGAGGCAAGACACAGAAGCTTCGTAATGTCACCTTGTTTGTGTCAGGAGCATATTGATAGCAGTACAAATAACAGCCTGGAGGAAATGTCTGCGTTAAATGTGAAATATGAGCAGGAAATTGGCTGCGTAAGAGTGGATGTTATATCACTGAGCTGCATCAGCCGTGGGAGGTGAAAGAATGAGATTGAGGGAGCTTTGTCTGAAGACGGGAGGGCATGTCTCGACAAAACCCTTGTTATCCTTGCTCAACGTCGTGCAGATTTGTCCTGGAATAAAGAAAGCTGAGCACGATTCAACAATTTGTTCTTGCCTGTTGCTAAACAAAAGTACATTAAGCAAACAGATTCAATCCCCTCAATTTTTCCCTCCATATATTTTGTCAGTTTAGCTGTTTGTTTGTCAGCACGGACGCTTATGTGCTGTGTGATATTGTACACACAAGGTCTTCTGTGCCTGTGATTTGACTTTGACTCAGGAAACAAAGGGATGAACCGCCTCAGGACAAGTCATTCAGCGCACTGATGATGAGTGCAGCTCTGTTTGGAAATAGAGCAAATTCACAGCAGCGCAGTCACAACGCATAGCTGGAGGGGTGCCAGAGAGTACCATGTTAACCCAAAAACTGCTGGGCCATGTGGAAAGGCTGCGACACACACTTTGAACTGTGGCGTCAAGCATTTGAAAATACTCCAGTCAGCCACAACATTAAAACCTACCTGCTCGATCGTCTAGATTCCTCTCATGCCACCAAAACGAACAACTCTTACCTGTCAGGACATCGACAGGGGACCTCTGACGTGTCCTGTGCCACCTGGCACCAGGACACTGGCAGGGGATCCTTTTGCTTTTCAAGGGGGTAGGAGGTGGGGCTGTGTATACTATGAAATAGGTGGCAATTAAATCCATTTATGTGCATGCATTACCTGTTTTCATTCAAAGGTTGCAATTGATAAAAGCAACTTTTATGCGTATAAACTAAAATTACAATCATAATTATCCCTCTATGCACAAATAAACATGTTCAGAAGATAATGAGAAAGAATCTCCCAGCTATCGCAGTAACGTTCTTCATAAACGGGATACGAGTCTACAAGGATTGCAAATGCAAATCGACGTTTGCATGTTCCTCATCATAAACAGAGCACCTGGGACTCATGATAATATGCTTGCTTGTAAACGCAGTTGTTGACCTGAGGAAGCGTCTTCACTCGATTTATGTCGCTGGTGAACACAGTCAAATAATGAATCCAAAATTACAGCTACTCTGAGATGTGCGATTTAGCAGCGCTTCAGGCTCTGCACTGTGCCCTAGTGTTACTGTGCTCTTCAAGGATTAGAAATTAAAGTGTTTATGGCAAAAAAAAAAAGTAACAGAAATGTGTGTCAAATTGCTCAGTTAAAGAGAAGTACGTTTCACACACACACAGACTCACCAGCCATCACATGTACTGTAGATGAAATTTACCGTAGCTGAACACAGAATTTTTTTTAGAGGGCAGCAGAGCAGTACGTACGATCAAATGGAGCCCTCAGGCTTAGTAATCTGACCCTTTTACAGTCTTTCCTGCAGAGACTGTGACCCACTCTGCAGGCCACTGGTGTCCCGCAATCATGTGGAGCACAGCCACGCTCTATTGTCCCATATACGTGCGCGTCTGTTCTTAGCACAGATTTAGAGCACAGCTGACCAAAGAACAATGATATGCACCCAGACCATACGAAGATCCTAACATTCTGCATTATTTCCTGATGAATTGTTGAATAGAAGAAGCTAAAAATGGCTTCCATGTTAGAACAATATTGCTTATATGATTCCTAGAGTTAGACAAAACTACCTTTTTGACTGTTTTATAACTAGACTCTGTGTGTTCCACTGCAAATGTTGATCTATTGCAGTAAAATGGTTTAGGACCTTCTTACCGAACAGTTGCTGCTATGAAATAAGTTAATGATAACTTGTTAAAATGGGGAGGAAGTTATCACGGTAATGAAACAAGCAGCACAGACCTGTGGCCCACTGCACAGGAGAAAAACATGCCATGAGCACTCAATAACAGACGCTTATGCAACTAATCTATGGTCTAGTGGGGAGGGGGGGGTTGCACATGAGCAAGTAGCTCACTGTAATAATCTGTTAGTGTGCTGTTGGCGTTATTCAAGCCGCAGAAATCAGCCATCATGATTTATGTAGAATGTAGATATTATTAAGCCGGCAATGTTTCGTCTGACACGCCGCGTCACCTTTAATAACTCTAGCTGATCAGCACAATCGTTAACTTTGACAAGTCTGTTAGATGCTAACAGACCCCTACCTCTGTTTTGCACATTTTTTTTTTTTTTTTTTTTTTTTTTTTTTTTTTTTTTAAAAAACCTAAACCAGCCACGTCTAGCCTACTCACGGCCTCCTCGCTGTGCACGCGTGTGTGTGTAGTCTTACCGTCACGTCTGATTATTTTGGACAAACAGTGTTTCAAACTGTCACTGTATTCATGTTGTAGTTGCCGAGGAGACAGATCGCGGTCGTGTTTTTATGTCTTTGTGTGCTCATCTGTCTCTGTGTACGCTACAACGCTGCAGTTATGGCGAATTCCACGCAGCGCCAGCCGAGGGATTCCAGCCACAAAAAATGTCTTGACGATATTATCTGTCAACTGCTCCCTTCAGGTAAATGTTATCAGCTCTAATGTTTCGCTGAAGGAAAGATAACACAGAGTTGCAGCCAGCAGAAATGACAAGCCAGCGTTCAATATGCATATCAAAGCCTTGGTTGAATTCCTCTGCGCACTCACGCACGCCCGCATGCTGCGGCGCTGCCATTCCTCTGCAGTCTCAGAGGCGACTTGGTCCTGGCCCGTCGCAATTGCTTTTCATCCCTGAAAAACCCACACATTGGTTCACACAAATAATAAAAAAAGGAGCCCAATAACTCTGCCTGAAAGATTCCAGTAAACCTGATCCACCTCTCCGCTGCAGTGGGACTGCGGGGACCATCTGTCATCTTGTCGTTTTGCTTTGAAGGAGCTGTCAGTCAATAGGGGGGCTTTCACTCTCTGTCCGGAGCGCACACCTCAGCAGCTGATGTGACAATCGCAGCAGGCATTGATTCATCTGGTCCGGACCCATTTCTCCCTTCCGCCATCTGTACTGAGGACCAGATGCTTAAGGCAGAGGCACAGAGGCTGTTTTTTTGTGACTGGAAATGAGCCTTTCATGTCTTTCCATGAATCACCAAACAAAGAGAGAGAAGGACAGCGTCATGTGTCCTGTATTTGCTGTGGCATGCTTGAGCTAAGTGGAAACACCAGCATTTTTAATCGTTAAGATTTCAAACTGATTAGCCATAAGGTTGAAACGGGGAGCTTAGATTGCTGTTCTTTGCACTTAATAGTGTGATGGCACCATATGCTGCCTGTTGCAGGGCCAATCCATGTTCGATTTATGATATTTTTGTGTTTGGTTTAATTAGTCCGAGGCTGCAGAATTACAATCATGCCAGATCTTACAAACAAAAGTCACTGTGACTCACAGCGTGCCTGTTAACCGGACAGAGTTTTGGAAACCTGTCATGTTTTGAGGTTAGAAATTTTGGCAGCAGCAATCTCAATAAATCTAACTTGAGTCCCTTCAACTTTTACCAAGACTCATAGTTGTGTTTGTGTATCGTTCCTGACTGCACAGGCTATTATGCACCATACGAACCTTGCATTTTTTGGGTTGTGTTCTGCAGTTGGCCTAGATACACTTTCACTTCTAAGGACCAGTGCCGCACTTCTCTTGGAACAAGAATTTCCGTCTGTCTTGGGCTGCTTATTTAGGTGTCCTAGCCAAATAATCTTTTGTGCGCTCAGATTTTGATGAAACTGAAAGATTGAAAGTGCAATTAGTCTCATAAATTATGCTTTTATTTAAAGAGAGGTGTTTTAAACATGAGCCTACGTACAAAAAAGGTAATGAAAAGGCTCTGTGGTTAAACCTGGGTTTGATCTGGACACTGCGATAGCCCGAAGGAACAGCTGTGCTCTGTGGTTCATATAAAACACACAGTATCTGTACTCCTGCCACAGGGCAAGACAGCTGTAGTTTTACACAAGTAGTGGAACTTCACTCTGCTCTGCAGAGCTCAAGTTTCCTCTTGTGATCTTCCTCCATGCTTTCTGTCCTCACGTTCACTCGCCATTAAAGCTTTCCATCTCTCTACACTCGTCCCGCCGGCAGAAACGAGTCCCTTTTATAAGCTGTAGTTAGTGTCAGAAAAAACACCTTGGGGGGATCATTAGACTGTAATGAAGCAGGAGGAAAAATACCATGTTCCCACGTCACTCTCCAGCATTCCTGATTGTCAGGTTTAATTATAGCCCCGCAAGGTCTTTTTGGCGTAAGGCTTTTTTTTTTTTTTTTACTGCACTTATCTCATTTCTGCAACTCACCCTCCAACCTGGCCCTCTCAGCAGATGGACCCTTGGTCTAATTGGGCTTTGTATTCCCCCTGACGAGTGGCTCTCTGAGAGAGGGGAGCGTTGCATTATGAGGCCATGTTGTGATACGTAATTAGTAAACAGCAGAGCAGCAACTGAGGTTACGGTGGGAAAGAGGCTGTGTGAACCACAACCGTCAGCACTCTGGCAGTGGTATAGATGTGGATTAAACACATCTATACCACTGCCATCTGTGTCATGCTGCTGCATACTCTATGAGCTTGATTAAAGTACTCCGCCCTGACAATGCAATATCTGCGCAAGTCGCACCACTGACACCCTTCTCAGAGGAACAGAAGGAGGTTGGACAGTCAAAACAAGTGGCGCAAACGTCCTAAAATGGGGAGATTAAAAAGCCATAACATCCAAGTCGCAGCATGAATGGCTGCCTTACATGAAACCCGCTGGAAAATGTTGCATATAATGAACGGTACCCATCGGTCTCTCCGAAACTTAAACAGCTCTGGCTGTTTTGGAAATCGGTATAATTCATAATGGGTGACAGCATGTCATTTGCTTCGCTTGGAATGTGCTCCTTAAGTGGCACAATCATATAATCAGACTGAGCTGCATATTTTTATTAGCACACTAGAATTTTAACTGTGCATAACAATTGAGCTTCATTACAGTTTATAGGTGTTCTATTTGCACGAAATGTGGTCACAGAGACCATTATGTAAGGCCACAGAAATAACAAATGCTTATAATGTCATCTTCTCACCATCAAGCACAAAAGAAGTTGGAAACAGATTTTGAATTGTGCATCTTTTTTCATTGTGAATGCATCATCTGTCTAAATCAAAGTAATTGAACAGATTGAAATGCAGATAATTGCTAAAATAGTTATGTAGTTAGTTAAAGGTGCACTATGTTATTAAAGCTATTCTATTTGAATTTTTGGTCACCATTGGGGGCAAGGCAGCGATGTGTAAACACTTTAGCACTTTAATCTCCTGACTTTATAAAGAGATTGTTCCAAAATTAGAGCAATATTTTACGCGACTCTCATTACGTAAACTAAAATATTGCTGTATTAACAAACCTTCACACAGTCGTATTTAATAAAAAAACACAGTTACAGCTCAAAGTATAAGAGAACAGAAATGAGTGTAGGATTATTTGAATGTTGGGAGCATTTTTTTTGCCCCATGCCATCTCCCTGGTCCTACAGATTATTAACGTCAGTGCAGTGTGGATAAAGAAAGGATAAAGAAAAGACCATATGGTCAGGCTCACCAGAGGATTATGATTTGTTGTTATTTGCAAAAAAAAAAAAAAGAGAGAGAGAGAGAGAGAGAGGAAGAGGGTGGAAAAGTAACTTCAGCATTGTCAGGCCCAGCGAGGAGAAAGCAGCTTGGCCAAATGGCACAGATTAGCGAGCTGAGAGGGGGAGCGCCTTGCTACCCACTGCAACGCCGTGCTGTGTTTCCAGTTAGCTCAGTGCAGGAAGAGGCGGCCTGTTTATAGTGTTTGTCCACCGCTTATTCAAATATGAGCTTTGGAGTCTAATTTCAGGGGAGGGGGGCGTGGCTGCCTCATCATTCAAAGTAATGACCCAGTGAAGTCAAATGCCCAGTGTTTGGAACCGGGTGGAGGCTTTCACCTTTAATTCCACACATTCTTCCTTAATTCACTGATCATGAGCAAGCCGAGGAGGCAGCCCACTTAAACATGCAGCATGCGCTGCCCAAAACATTCCCTTGACTATATATAAGAGTATAACTCATAATTTATTAGTCGGTCTGAAGAGGGGCTCTCACATCTGTCAAGCTGTGTGAGGGAACATTAAAAGCAGTTTGTTTGAGCTCTCAGCCAATTATTATTCATCTGTTGGTGGAGCTCAGAAGAGGATTGAGGAGCTGCAGTTAAAGTGCAACAGACTTGACAAGACTGGGTCTTAAATGAGCATTTACTTTGTTTTGTTTCTTGAATTTAATGTGCATGCATCTGTCATGGCACGTACATTATTAGACACTATTGCTAGGCTGAAGAAACAGCTGAAGTGTTAACTGGTCGTTCTGAAAATGCGCAAAATGCGCATCAGAGAATGCGTGATGACACAAAGATGTATGAGCAGTGGTTACTGTCACAGTGGCCAGCTGGCTGCTGCATTTCTTTCCCTTTCTTCACAATTGTAGGATATGATGACCAATCTGATTCATCCGCTCCATCTTACTTGAACTGTAGCTTCAAATTTTTTATCTGCCATCTTGCAGGTCTCTTCACAACTGGTATGGGCATGCAGATAAGATGGGCAATGAAATATTTCATCCATTGTTTTAGGCCACTTCATGATATTTCTCCTCAAAAGCTGTTATAAATGCTAGGAGTTGGCAACAAAGTCAAATATTACAGTATTTTTGATACTGTAATATTTCATATGAATGTATCCTTTCATAATCTATACTATTCCATTAATCCTGCAACAATATATTGTAGGGATGACTATTGGTTCTTGAATAATTATAAATAATCAGTAAATGTGACTTAATTTAAAAAAGATTACATAATTTTACTATAATGCAGCCTTTAAAAGCAGGAAAACATATGCCATATTATCACATAAATCTCAGCTGATATATATTCTCACATCACAGTAACAATATATTGTTTAAATCACCCAACCCTAGCAGGAGGATGGATGTTTTGAGCAATATAAAGTTGTTTCATTGTACATACAAGCTTTAAAATGGATCTGAATAGAAGTGTGAACCTATCCTTTAATGCCTTTTGTATGGTAAGGGATGATCTTACATCTCCCACGGTCTTACTCTGCTCATTAAATCGGCACCTTTTATCTTCCTTTTTTTCCTCATCTTCATTCTTTTTCCTCGCTTTTTTTTTTTTTTTTTTTAACCATTTAATTTCCTTGTTCACTTTCCAAACTATATATAGTTACTAAATATTTTGCAACACAGTAAAACGCTGTGAGTAATACTTTACATCAACTGTCCACTATCTGTTTCTGCAAGTTTAGAGAAGTTATTCAATGTCAAAGTCACAGAATAATGATGACGACTTGTGTGCTTATGTGCCGACATATAAGTGTGATCAGGTCATAAAAGTTGCTTTGAAAAGACAAAAGTAACAGCAACGACAGAGATTCACTTAAACCAAAACGAGGACGTTAGTCGACCAGCCATCTACAGCCTCTAACGCCGAGATCAGCTTACAGGATACCTTTGGACGTTCTGCAGGCGGACTAAGCAACCGGAACCATTTAATTTCCTTGTTCACATCTCTCTGCTTCTTTTGCAATCCTCCCAAGGCCATTTCCTGTTTTTCTCTCTCCCTTTTCTCTCGGCGTCACTCCTTTTCACCATCACTCCTCTTGTCCTCGGGCCACACCTCTCAATCTCTGGTCTTGGGAGGATAGAAAGTGAGGGCTGCTCTCTCACTCCCTCCAAAACACTGCCGTCCTCATATTTTCTCATGATGTGATTTGAACGGTCCAGCTGGGAGAAACACTCAGTCACTTTTGCACTGTCCCTTCCTCTCCTGTGAGTTCCCTTCCCTCACACTCTAGCAGCCCTCATCCCTGGAAAATCTAAATCTGTCTTTTATTGCCCCTCCTCCAGCAAGAACTTGTTTTCTGCTCCTCATAAACCCTTCTAGTCAGTCCTCATAAATGCTTAGGTCAGTTTTGGATTGTGCTTTTTCTAGCAGTGGCCATCCATTGTGTTTCTCTTGTGTCAGTGGAGTGACACTGCTGGTGAAATGAAAAAAATGAGGTTGGTCCTCTGAGTTTGGAGGAATATGTGGCCTTTCCCCTTCATTTACTGCGGTTGTATAACAGAAGAACTGACTCATGCTATTTGGTGAGATCTGCTAATGTTTATTGGTGAATATTTTGTAACTAAACCTCCTGGATACCGTCGTCCTTCCGTCTGATGTGTACTCGCTCTTTTTCATTTCGCCATTCGCTTTCTTTCTCTCTCCATCTCTCTTAATATTTTTGCAGCAGCACTTCCATTCCCCCTCCGTCCCTCTGCACCCTCACCAGAACTGCTCCCCTCAGCTTTAGGGTCTCCCTGTGTGTATTCATAGTGTATTTCTAGATGCTCAGGCCTGTTTTCTCTCTGCTTATCAACAGCCTCTGTGGGCCACACCCACCAATTTACCAGACACAGCGCTGGGGTTTCAGGACACCACAAGCTGGGGCTGAACTCACTCACAGCTAACCAGACCTTGATGTCTGTCCTCCCTTTCTCTCTTTCGCCACTTTTTGATTTGTGCACACTGGTTTTTTTTTTTTTTATTTTGTTTTTTTTTTTTTATTTCACCAACCATGTTTTATTTTTCCCGTATAGGGCTGCGAGATATAGAGGATATTTATTGATATTTTGATACGAGAATATGTACTGTATAGTCTGAGATCTTGTTATATTGTGATTTGGCACACTGTTAATGTTGCTTTTGTCTTAGTATTAAAGGCTGCATCAGCAATTGTCACCCTTACAATATTGTTGCATTGAAGTATATAGTTATATGGTCAAAAATAGTGATGAGTGAGGTGATGAGCGTAATAAGTGAATAGTGAAATGGGTGATATTTTATTTTGATGCCCAATCCTAGCATTTATGACGAGATGTTGTGGAGAAATATTATGTTACATACCATGTGTTGTGGTATATTCTATAATAATAATAATAAAGATGTATTATCTTAACTTTAAAGGCCTCATA
>KV751339.1:8389081-8410840 GCA_001698575.1 Mola mola
GTCCTCTTAATGAGACTCTCTGGTCAATTTTGTGATTTAGAAAAAGCTAGTTTGGCTTTAAACAAACAAACAAGAAATGCCCTGACAATGGCCTGCATAGAATTTGATCATAATTATCTTGATGTGTCCCGTAACTGACCTTTGACCCCCGGGCCATCAGCCTGCATTACATTACAGCAGACAACAATCATTTTCCTAACCATACATAGAAACACAATACAATACAAACTCAGTTTTCCTCTCTCTCTCCCCCTTCTGCGTCTCTCTCTCTCTCTCTCTCTCTCTCTCTCTCTCTTAACCCAACTGGTCGAGGCAGATGGCCGCCCCTCCCTGAGCCTGGTTCTGCCCGAGGTTTCTGCCTCTTAAAGGAAGTTTTTCCTTGCCACTGTCGCCAAGTGCTTGCTCATGGAGGAGGGATTTGCTGGGCCTCTTTAAATAATTCTAAAAAGAGTTTGGTCTAGACCTGCTCTATATGTAGTAGTGCCTTGATGTAACTATGTTATGATTTGGCCCTATATAAATAAATTTGATTTGATTTGGTTTGATTTGACAGAGGTTTACATGGATTAGCTGCTCAATTCCAATTACACTGCACTGTTTGCAGCACTCTCACAAAGCTTACAAAGGCTGGTCAGTGGTGCACGACCACACGAGCACAAGCACTGGGAGAGTAGCTGGCTATTGTTGATCCAAGGAGAATTCACAGAGGCTACATCAATCTTGTCATCAAAAATCAACATGCTTGTTAGTCTGCGTCCGTGTGCTTGTGTGTGTGTGCGTGTGTGTGTGTGTGTGTTTAGAAATGAGATTCACCTTTCTGTCTGAGCGAGGTTTTACTGGACTGTGGGTCGATAGATCAATGTTGAGTGGAAGGCACACACTCAGGGGAGCCAGAATAGCTCTGGAAAGGCCACGGCTATCAGTCTTAGCCCAGCCTGTCCCCTAATCATCCAGAGGAGATTCTCATTCTGAATGGAGGCTATTTTTACAAAATGGCACTTGAACTGCTTCCAGTGCGCCAATTGAAAAATATGGATAATTGAATGTGATGATGTATTCGCTGTCTATTTTAAACTTTGTATTCTTTACAGCTGCTGCGCTTTTGGTGTTTAACGTTTAAAGGTTGACTTTTTAACAGCAGCAGGTTTAAGCTAATCTAATAGTACTCAGAGGCAGAAGGCAGCAGATATATTCACAGTGCTTGAGTTGAAGCTATATAGTCCAAGCTAAAATCACACGTTATGAACTGGCAGGCTTGAATGACAAATAAATAACCCTGTTGAAAAATAGCCTTCATCCAGAGATCAGGGCTTCACAATGATGTA
Organism: Mola mola; assembly: GCA_001698575.1. Lineage (NCBI taxonomy): Eukaryota > Metazoa > Chordata > Actinopteri > Tetraodontiformes > Molidae > Mola > Mola mola. Next base: position 8,390,407 of record KV751339.1, read on the forward strand.
GCTGCTTACGCTCCACCATTGAGGTTGTTTCTGCAGCAGAATAAAGCAATGATGGAAATCATCATGGAAAGTTCTTATTGCATTTCTGTTTCTACTACAATAAAATTAGTCGTCTGTGAATGTTTTTGGTGCAGCAGCAACTGTTCTACAAGTATTACAGGGAATTAAGTGTTGAAGTTGTTATGTTAACTGTGGGGGGAAAAGTGAAATGAATCACATTATGTTATCCATGTTTCATTTCAGTGACGGCTTCATCTTCTAGTATTTCAGCCATGCTAGCAGTGTAGTTTATCTATCCTTCTTTTCTCCGTTGTTTTTCTTATGAAACCTTTTAAGCTAAAAACATATAAATATCAGTAACTATGTCTAAAAGGAAAAATTGTTTACTTCCGAAGGGACTAAAAGGTGAGCATTTTACATCCTTAACCCCTTGACACCTGAATTTATTTACAATTATATAGATATATTAATTATTTGTGTTTTTGCTTTCAAGCTGATGATATCTTGGCTGTCTGAATGCAAGCGGTATGATGGGAATTTGCGACGATCTGAGAAAACATCAGCGTTTTAGTATTTTTATCCTGAATATGTTAGCATAAGATCAAACCTCTGCTAAATGTAGCTTTTATAAGAGAGCAAACAACACCTTATTTCAATCAAAACAAAAGGTTTTTATTCTGTGTGTTTATCCTTTAATGGCAATAAACTGAACTGAATTTTTATGTATATTTCAAAAGAAATTTAGTAATAGCTGTTTCATTATTCATTGAAGGATTTTTGAGTGAGCATTTCGCTTGCACTGTAGAACCACCGAGCTAGCCTACAAAACAAAATCCCAGAAATCTAATTCATTGAAACTGCAAAAAACATAAGTACTTTATTCTTTACTGCTGTACCCATGTATCACAAAAAAAAACATATTTCATAGTCAGTATTCATAGCACATAGAATTTTGCACTATAATAAGATTATTTGGTCAACGTGCATCCCTCACGCTGTGCTCCCACGTTTGTTTGAAAACTGAGTGAACAGTGAAGATTAAGGACCATCTTTTATGGCATACAGGGAAAAATCATCATCCTTCCGTCCCACTCACTGAAACACGCACGTGTAATCTAGCTCCGCTTTAGAAAACGAGATTAGATTAACACTTCAGTTGTGTTCTTATATGGTTTACGTGGAAATTCAGTGATGCATGTTTACAGTCCTGTTCTATCCATCTATCTATCCATCTATCTATCTATCCATTCCTCCACACGTAATACTGGGCTATCCATCCATTACTGTCTCATTCTTTCCAACACTTGCACTCCATCTTCGGAGGTGGAAGGAGCGGCATCAGGCATTTTGCAGTAATTGCATTCCCAAACTGAATTTTTAATCCAAGGCAATTTAATTAACTTGGAGCCCTTCCTGATTTTCTGCTGGCTTTGATGCATTTGAAATGAAATAAAAAGTTATTGGATATTTCCTGGAGTGCTCTGGCAGCTGGAAGACACGGAAGACTCCTCTCATCTTCTCCTCTCGTGCCACGGTTTTGCCCAGTCAAGCCAAAAAAGGGGAAAATAAGTAAAGAGCATCAGTAACTGTGTTTTCTCTGTGTAGCTGATGCAGATGGAGAGAGCAGAGGAGCTGACTGTAAGTCTTCACACAGAAAGCCTTACAGAGAGAGTCAGGAAGAGAAGGGCAGAGATGAGATGAGGGGAGAGGTGGTGTCGTATGCTGCTGCCAGACACACCGGTATATTTGTCTCAGATTATGTTTAAATGATGGCTTCATCTTTATGGCCTGTTCATCTGCTCAGGATATTTACAGGCTGTCACGATAAGAGCTCGGTGCTGCAGGCGAGGAACAAGAGGCCAGGCGAAGTGTTGTAGCTCCTGGCGTGTTACTGTATGTGTTTACACGCTTGTGCGTATGGGTCTCTGTTAAAGATTAATGCAAAAAATTCTCCATGTGGATGAGTGGCACACGCGTTTCCGTCCCTTGTCTCTTGCCACCATCTTGCCTCTCAATAACAGTCTAGTTGAGCGCCCTTCTTCCCTCTTCCTCCTTCCTCTCAGCATTAACACCCGTCAAGGTGCCTTGCCACGCTTTAAACCCCATAATAGCTGTGTTTTGCTCAGTGATTTTCATTTAGGACTATTCTTTGCTCAACCACAGGCATTTTTGAAGTATCTCCAGATCGGGTAAAAAAAACCTGTTATGTTGTGAAGAAGTTGGCTCTTTATTCAGGATGGCATCATTTACATGGTGGTAGCCCCTGAGGACCCAGAGGCTAAACTTGAAACAGGATGTAATGTCTTTTTTTAAAATTCATCTGTATTGAATAATTCATTAAAGTGACATTATTCATGCACATTGTGATGAATCACAGTTGTGTCAGTGAATTGGTCTCACGAAGAGGATGCATTTAATATGAATATAGCTGTTTTTCACAGAGAATAGGTCATTTCTAGAGAGGAGGCAGGTTCTAACATTTTTTTTGTATTGATTGTGTGTAATCTCTTAGTATACTTTCTATACTTCCATCACTTGCCAGTGTGCGTGTGTGTGTGTTTGTGTGTTTTGTGTAGCCTCCTACATGCCTACATGCCTATTTGTTGTTCTCTCCTCCTCCCTCTGTCTATCCTAATGTTCCTTTCCTAAATGTAAAAATTGTGTGTGCGCGCGCCTACCTGTGTGTGTGTGTGTGTGTGTGTGTGTCAAACGAGATGAGAGAGAGAGGGAGATTTGCTGGAAGGAAACAGCTGTCTCTTTGTATGTCAGGCCTGGGATCTGAAGGGCTAAGGGAGGAAAAGGAGGAGGAGGTCTTGGAGGGAAGGAGGAGTAGGATGAAAAGCACTACAGTGCCTGTCAGCCATTACACTTGGGAAACAGCAACACACAGAACCCAAACCACACACACACACCTGGATCTTGGTGTGAAGGTTGTTTGGAGAACCCTTTGGGCATTTTGTGGTGTGGCCGGTAACGACCCCTGAGAAAAAAATGGTTCACAGTCAGACCTCTGCTGTCTGCACATGCTACGGATTACTGTGTCTGTTTTCAACTCTGATGCTGAAATTTAACAAGTCGTTATATTTTTGCCTCTGGTATTAATTTTTTTCTTTCAAATGTGATAATCAGTGTGAAACAGCACGCCGCCAGGGGTCAGCTAAAGAACCCAAACACTCACAGTAAAAACTAACTAGCTTTAATTTTAAAATTTAGTGTCCTAAAATTTTACAAATTCACTTAACTTTGACTCTTGACTTAAAATTTCAAAGCAACCAGGACAGCTTTTAACTTTGGCAGCTCCAACCTAACTGCTTTGTCTCCGAACATTGCCAGTAATACGTCAGGATTAAGGCACTTCTGTAAAACCACTTCTGACTTTTTAAATGGTAAAACAACCAGTTTGTTTTAACAGTGCTGTTCTGTTCTCAGGTGGAGAATGGGGCTTTTTATGAAGAATTACTTGTGACTAAATGAAATAATTTAACAGGCGATAACATTTCGTTTTCCGTTTCGTTTTCTGCCGCTTATCCGGGTCCGGGTCACGGGGGCAACAGCCTGAGCAGGGAGATCCTGACGTTCCTCTCCCCGGCCACTTCCACCAACTCCTCCGGGGGGACACCAAGACGTTCCCAAGCCAGCCGAGAGATATAATCTCTCCAGCGTGTCCTTGGTCTGCCCCGGGGTCTCCTCCCGGATGGCCATGCCCGAAACACCTCCCTAGTGAGACGTCCAGGAGGCATCCTGACCAGATGCCCGGACCTCCTCAACTGGCTCCTCTCAACATGGAGGAGCAGCTTTACTCTGAGCCTCTCCCGGATGTCCGAGCTCCTCACCCTATCTCTAAGGCTGAGCCCAGCCACCCTGCGAAGGAAGCTCATTTCGGCCACTTGTATTCGTGATCTCATTCTTTCGGTCACTACCCAGAGCTCATGACCATAGGTGAGAGTTGGGACGTAGATTGACCTGTAAATTGAAAGCTTTGCCTTCTGGCTCAGCTCTCTCTTCACCACAACAGATCGCTTCAGCGTCCGCATCACTGCCGACGCTGCTCCAATCCGTCTGTCAATGTCCTGCTCCATTTTCCCCTCACTCGTGAACAAGACCCCGAGATGCTTGAACTCCTCCACTTGGGGAAGCGACTCTCCCCCGACCCGGAGTGGGTAATCCACCCTTTTCCGGCTGAGAACCATGGCCTCAGATTTAGAGGTGCTGATCCTCATCCCTCATCTGCAAATAGCAGAGACGGAATCCGGAGGCCACCGAACCCGACTCCCTCCGCCGCTGCCACTTGGCTAGAAATTCTGTCCATAAAAATTATGAACAGAACCGGTGACAAAGGACAGCCTTGGCGGAGACCAACCCTGACTGGGAACGGGTCTGACTTACTGCCGGCAATGCGAACCAAACTCTGGCTCGAACGGCCCGTAACAAAAGGCCATCTATTCCATACTCCCGGAGAACCCCCCCACAGGACACTTTGAGGGACACGGTCATAAGCCTTCTCGAGATCCACAAAACACATGTGGACTGGTTGGGCAAACTCCCATGCCCCCTCCAGTACCCTTGCGAGGGTATAGAGCTGGTCCAGGACGAAAACCACATTGCTCATCTTGAATCCGAGGTTCAACTAGCAGCCGGACTCTCCTCTCCAGCACCCTGGAGTAGACCTTCCCAGGGAGGCTGAGGAGTGTGATCCCCCGGTAGTTGGAACACACACTCGGGTCCCCCTTCTTGAAAAGGGGAAACACCACACCTGTCTGCCACTCCAAAGGCACAGTCCCCCGATGTCCACACAATGTTCTAAACGCGTGTCAATCAGGACAGCCCTACAACATCCAGAACCTTGAGGAGCGATTGAGGAGATCTTGGAAGTATTCCTTCCACTGCCGAACTATAGACTCAGTTGAGATTAGCAACTCCCCTCCCACACTGAAGATCGTGTGGACGTGGTTCCGCTTTCCCCTCCAGAGCCGCTGAACAGTTTGCCAGAATTTCTTCGACGCAGACTGGAAGTTTTGTTCCATGGCCTCACCAAACCCCTCCCACACCCGGGTTTTTGCCTCAGTGACCACCCGAGCCGCAGATCGCTTGGCCTGCCGGTAGCTGTCTGCTGCCTCGGGAGTCCCACAAGCCAGCCATGCCTTGCAAGTCTCATTCACTCTCCAGCACCTTTTCCAAGGACTTCAAAAATGGTGGGTACTCTAAACTACTATTTGGCGCATAGGCGCAAACCGCAGTCAGGACCCGTTCCCCAACCCGAAGGCGCAGGGAAGCAACCCTTTTGTCCACCGGGGGAAACTCCAACACATTGGCTGAGAACCGGGGAGCTATTAATAAGCCCACACCTGCTCTCTGCCACTCACCTGCATAGAAAAAAGTCCAACCCCTCTCAAGAAGACTGGTTCCAGAACCCGAACTGTGCGTTGAAGTTATGCCAACTATATCTAACCGGTATCGCTCAATCTCTCGCACAAGCTCAGGTTCCTTCACCACCACAGAGGTATCAGTCCATGTTCCCATAGCCAGCTTCAACAACCGGGGATCAGACCGCCAAGGCCCCTGCCTTTGACTGCCACCCGATCCACATAGCACCGGACCTCTATGGCTCCTCCTGTGGGTGGTGGGCCCACATGAGGACGGACCCATGTCTCTTTTTCGGGCTGAGCCCGACCAGACCCCACGGACAAAGGCCGAGCCACCAGGCGCTCGCCTACGGACCCCTTCCCCAGGCCTGGCTCCAGGGCGGGGTCCCGGTATCCCTCCGGGCAGGGTAAACAAGTCCTTGTTTGTCACCATCATAGAAGTCTTTTGAACTGCGCTTTGTCTGTCCCTTCACATAGGACCAATTTGCCTTGGGTGACTCTACCAGGGGCAAACAGCCCCCAACAACATGGCTCCTAGGATCATTAAGGGACCCAAACCCCTCCACCACGGTAAGGTGGCGGTTCCTGGAGGGGAGCAGATAACATGACTGATATCTTAGCTCCTTCACCTTTCCCTTTCGCTCTTCTCTTCCTGTCATGTTTTATTCTCTCCTTTCATGTTTCTTTCTTTCTTTCTTTTGGAGCTGGGCAACATACTTGTGTATGTTAAATATCGTTATCATGAGAATATATAGATATATAGATTTTGATATTGAATACCAACATATGGTCAGATGGTATACAGTAACTATTGTCTTTTCCTTGTTTTAAAGGCTGCATCACAGTAAAATTTTCTGAACTTGTCAGTGTTCTAATATCTTTGCTCACTTCAGCCATTTAATCAACATTACGTCAAGTGAAGTCAATTTTATTTTCATAGCGTCAGTTCACAGGAAATGTTATCTCATAACACTGGACATGTAGAGCAGTTCTAGACCAAACTGTTTGTTATTAATTAGTTTAGAGATTAATTAAAGATGGTTACTTACATATGAGTATTTATCAAATATCTCATTTGTCAAAGCAACATTGTGGCAATATCATATTATGGAACTATTGTAATGCTGCCTTCTTTCTATCAGTCCTCATTCGATTGAACGAAATACCCTCCCTGTGTCCATGAGCTCTTACTCACCCAAACTAACCTGTCACATTCTCCCATATCAGCCCCATATCCTTACCTGAGATTGGGTTATAGCAGGTGCTGTATACTGTAACACGTATGTGGTCGGAAGCCATCGTGCAGGTATGCATGTCTCATTTGCTGGTGAAAGACTTTCTGTTTTGTATTTTTTTTTCCTCCCCCACAATTTACCAAATGCCATTGCTGGAAAGGTCAGCCTTTGCAAGCGTTATGCTTGAGATAAAACAATGTACCGCCTCCTCTCGTCTCCACTCTCCCCGTGGTGCTTTTTATCTCTTTTTTTTTTTGTCTTTTGTTGATCCTTGGATAGAATTCACTATCTTACCCTGTCATGCATTTAAGGCTTACCTGCCTGTTCACAGCTCTGCATGGCCCTCTTGAGGTTCTAAAAGAACTCTTTGTTTAGGTGTGTGTGTGACTGTACAGTATGAACCTATTCATGTGTGTGTGTGTGTGTGTGCATAGATGTAGTGTTTGTATGCCTATGTGTTCTCACTTAGCAGTGCCCATGGGTTTGATGGATGATGTGTGACAACTGTGTGGAGTCAGCCCTTTGGTGGGGACCCACTGGGGCTGGAAGATGCCCTTGTCCTTTTATATTTTACGACGTATCTTTTTACTCCTCTCACCCTGCAAACATCGCCACAGGCTTATGGTGATCGATTGGCAGTTTGACTTTGAAACCACATAAAACGTCCCTCCCCGTGATACGCCCAAATATGTTGTGACACCGACAGGATACATTATCTTGGATGCAATGTTTACACATCATGTAGACTCAAAGGAAACACAGTTTCGATGATTTGTTTGCATAATTCAACTCAGCTTCTCATAATGGAGATTGATATTCCAGCTAAGATTGTTCAAAAGCGAGCAGGTTGGACAAGGAAAAAAAAAAATCAAATAGAAAGAAAATACAGTCCATAGTGCGTTCAGCTGTAAGGAAGGAATTCACAGTGAAATGCTTCATACATAATGCCTAGCTGTCACGAGTCTGGGATTCTTCATAATGAATAGCTTGTAGCCAGTGGGATGCAACAGTGGTGTTGATCTTGAAAATGGAAACAGGGATCTTAGGACCAAGACGAAGGAAGCATTGTCTGCATTTTTAGAGCTGACTTCAATATTTAAAATATGTCATGGCTGCATTCTGGTGTATGTGATATCATGGAAAATAGTGCAGCAGAATGTTAGGCCTCAGGGATCTTTTGTTTTTCCAGTTTATCCGGTTGCTTTTTCACTTTCAAGTACAAATGTTCTTTTTGGTTCAGTTTTGAACACCTTTACTTATATTTTAAATGTAATTAATGCGTCAAGAAAAATACAAAACACAGCAAACAGGAATGAAGATGAATTTGACTGATAGTTTTTTAATAGGTTAGCATGACTTCTTTTAGGCTAAGTAATTATTTAGTGAAAATCTGGGGAGGAAAGATGAAGCTCTATTGGAGTTTGGCCTCAAAAAATGACTAAAAGTTGGGATATCTTTACCTCCACATCTTCAAGTTCAACCAGACCTGACCACCTATTGTCCAGTCTTGCTGTGCGGGAGTATGTCTTCACTTTCAAGCCATAGCAGGAAAGGGACCAGCACCAGAATTTTGTTTGGACCGAGTGGATCTCATGAGAGTGTTTTTGTTTTGCAGCTTATGGCTAACTACCTTTTATGTGGCTTGATGTCAATAACGGGGTAAAAGGAAATGCCTCCTCTTTATTTTCCCTCCTTCTACTCTCTGCTGCTGCTGTTGAGATCAGCTGTGTTGCACCGGTAGATTTTACAGATACAGCCCACTCTCCTTTCACATTGAATATTCTCACACTGCCGCAAGTTTTCCACAGGACCTCCACTGCCCCACCTGCTGTAAGGGGCCCCTCTTGACCGGGGAGCGGGGGCAAGAATCTGCCAGACAACCCAGTGTAAACTATGTGTTTGCAGATAGTCTGGGGTCACTGGCCATGCTCGACTCAGTACAACTTACCTGCTGTCGATGATAAAGACTCTGATGTCAGTGGGACCACCAAATCCTGCTAAAGAAAATACTGAGTGCTGTTTCTGTTGGCCTTACATAGCAGCATTTTGCAGCCCTGCTCTGCCCTGTTCTGAGGGATCAGAATATGGCAGCTTGGTGCATGATATCTACGTATTATCATTCAGCATAAACCCACTTTACCCAAGATTAATATTTCAAATGTTAAGCTCAACCAGGCAGTCCAAAATGAAAGGTAACTCTTGAGCAACCAGCATCTCTGCCCTCCTCTCTGTTTTCTCCGAGTTCAGTGCATACGGTGTACTTAAACATTTATGGACTTTATTATCTGGCCATGCATTTATGCATGCTTCGTGTGCCTTACGTTGTCAGCACAGCTTTCTGGAGACAAGGTGCCCCTAATGGTTTGCTTGATCAGAATCCGTTCAGATTTGCTGGAACACAGGTGCCACTGTTGGGGGATTCAAACATGATGTTACATAACATGGAACAGCTGCATATTTGTTAGTTCAAAGAACACTGAGAGACATCCAGTTTGTCTGTTCCACATTATTCTTCCCACTTAACTCCACTGCTTCTGTCACATTAATCTCCTCTTAACCTCTTTCCTCATTTCTTCCTCTCTCTTCATTTGTCCTCTTTCATGGTCAGCGGGTGAGCCAGAATGCCATGCTCTAAATAACTTTATTGACATTTGATTTGGATGTGGATCACGGTAATTATCCAACCTTCCTTCTTCCTGGCTGGCAGTCGCCAAGAGGAGAGCATCTAAAACCGTGGCCACAGGGCAGAGAAATTATTCTCAAACGATCCTATTCACATGCTGCTCTCTCATATTAGCATTCGCATGCTCTTAGGAAAGCAGTGACACATAATATGTGCACCTCCTCCAGCTCATCGGAGCATATGAATAAAGTAGCTTATTGTGGAATCTTCCCCTATAGAGACAGCAATGTAGTAGGTTTGTGTGAAATATGCGCATGGTTTTCTTTAAGGCTGAATGACCATCAGTCATCGCACTGTTTGCTCAAGCTTATCCACCAAGAAATCTCCATGGCTCCTGCACAGTCAGCGTGGTCATGAAATAATTACAAGAACTCAGCTATCAGACATTTTGACTGTGGTACTTAAACACCACAGTAACATTTTTATCTTGTGAATAGATTGTCTGTATTTTAAAGCGAATCATTGTGCCAGAAAGTGCTGACGGTTAGTTAATAAGGAATGGTTTGCATAGGACTGTCTTTACCTTCTGTATTTTTTACACCGTCACATTGTTGATTCTCCAAACTTTCTGCTTGTCAGAAACTAAAAATGTGTTTATATACGCAGGAAGACAGTTTATCATCCTGTGGGTTTTACTTTATGTGCTTTGTGTATTTTCTTATGAATGGCCAGTTATTACACTGATCCCCCAGCCAGTGCTCCAGCACATGTGACCAATCACTGTCTGATTACTGTGCATACCTTATAACTCACCCTCCCATCACATCTGATTTATTTATTTTTGTTTGCTTGTTTTTTTGCTTGTTCAAGGTCACTTGGTAGCCCTGTCTATTTGAAGTACTCTGAGATTAGCTACAAATCAACACAACGTACACCTCTGTATGTCAACTCCTTCTGGAGATATGTCCAAAAAATATGACCTTTCACTGACCTTGACCCTTGACCCAGAAATGCCAAACGTTAATCATCTGCAGCCAGTGCCAAATGACACCGGTTGAACCTCTGTATGTCAATTCTGTCTGATGTTATGGCCAAAAAAAACATGCATCTGACCTTTCAGTGACCTTGACCTTTGGCCACCAAAATATAATTAGCTGTAGATGAAATTGATGAAAATATCTGAAAAAAATCCATCCGTTACTTTTTGAGTTTTTCTGTTTACAAACAAATAAACTTAGAAACACTGTTAAAAACTTCACGTCCTCGGCAGAGTTATTGAAAGATTGTTCTTGCACTCTCATTCTCTTTCTATTGGAATAAGCGATATAAGCCTTGGAGATGCTAATAGGTGGATTTGTTATCTTTGGACAGAGCCACACTAGCTGTTTCCCCCTGTTTCCAGTCTTTTTGTGAAGCTACACTAACTGGCTGCTCGCAGTACGCACAAATTATACTAGTTTTTTTTAGCTTCGGTCACCTGGATATGTAAAAATCAATGTTTAGCCCTCCCCAAACTTTATGATTTATAGTTTCCAACAAACATAACTGATTTATTTCTCCCTAGACTTCCTGACATTTGTTGGGAAAGAAATCCATGACCTGACACTGCACAACCGTCTCCATCGATAAAACAGATGTAGTCACCTCATGTGCTGGATTGACTGATGCTCCCCTTTCGGCGGGGCAGAGCAGAGCTGGTGTAAATAGACACCACTCTCCGCTTTAATTTTATTATTGACGCTAAGTGAGGGCTGCGTCCCTGAAACAAGGCTGGGAGCAGTACAGCTGAGAGGCCATGAGACGGAGCAAAGTGAAGAGAGCGAGAAGAGGTTGTCATAACTTACGGTATTGTGTAACAGTCCAATCAGACTAATGACTGGACAGTCTTTTCTGAGTATTACTATTAGCCTACATTATGATTTGCAGAAAACTTGGTCAAAGTCAAATGCACCCATATGCTTGTTTTTTAGTGAATTCTCACAGGAAGCTGGAGGATCTGAAAACATGACAAAGACAGAATGAGAGCAGTGAAGAAGGGAAGAAGATTGAGGCATTTTTAGCAGATGAGTGTGTTTTCTGGACTAGATGTTGGGTTAGTTAATGACTGATGCATATGTCAGAAAAGCAGCTGTGGAGTTACAATCAGCCAGCCAGCTGAGGAAGGGTGCACCGGATGGAACAGGGAGAGAGAGAGAGAGAGAAAGAGAGAGAGGCAGACAGATACAAAATATTAAGCCATGGATGCAGAGAAAAGCCAAATAAAAAAGCTCTGTGTTAGGAAGAGCGAAGCAGCAGAGGAGGTGCGATAGAGGATTTTCTAGCTAAATAAACAGAGAGCTGTATCTGGGCGGAATAGGGAGAGAAGAAGAAAAAGTTGCCAATAGAGTTCTTCTCATACTTCTCACCCTCTCTCTGCGAGCTGCAGCAGACATGGCAGAGCTGCAGTCCAAATCATTACGCTCAGCTGCCTCCCTGGAAAGTCTTCACTCTTTGTCGAAAAAAAAGAGGCAACGACCTTAAGTTTGCCAAATAAAGTCTCCAAATAAAAAGGTTGCAATTAGATTGGCTGCACTGCTGTCCTTGTGTTTTTCATAGACATTAATATATTCTCTGTACCTGGCACCTTCGCAGGAAGTCTTTTCACTACCATTCCCTTTGATTACGCCTTTTTACCCGGGCCATGCCGTCCATCCTGCCCTGTCCTGGCCCGTATTCCATCAGCCTCGGGATTTAAGCCTTTAAGAGCCTCTTCTCCCTCCAGTAAGAGCTTTAAGGCAGAATGTGTTTGGAAAGCAGTTTTTTGGGGAAGGATCAGAGCTGGACAGAAATAGGTACAAGAGCAAGAGTGGATGCTGGAGGAAGACTTTAACCTTCGCTAGTCTCTGCCTCTTGTTGCCCCACAATAGCTCTGACAAGGGCATTTTTTGCAAGGCAAGAACACGAGTTTATTGTGCCATAGTTATTCACAAATGCTGATTACAGTTTTAGATATGCAGCCATTAAGTAAGCCAAAGAAAATTGAATATCATATAATTGAATATTTGCATATTGCTGAATCTTCGAACCTGGGCTTTGCGTGACAGTTATTCCTGACCTCTGATCTTTTGTTCCTCCTGTCTCTGCAGGCAAACCCGGGAGCAGGAGACCCCACCGGACTTCTTCTATTTCTCCGACTTTGAAAGGCACAACGCCGAGATTGCTGCCTTTCACCTCGACAGGTATGTCAACATGAGTCAGTCTCGCGGCCGTCGCTTGTCACACATTGTCATGTGCTCATCCGGCTGTCTCAGTTTGAAAGCACAAGTTCCCTTTAGAATGTTTTTATAATGTGGGCCTGTGAGCGAGGTAAGCTATGCTACTTTCGTATTCAACTGCTTTGCATATATTCTAACAACATTGAGCCAATGAAACACTCTTTTACAATTGCCACTGTCCATTAAAACTGCAGTACTTTAGTGCTCTACTGGCCATACCAGAAACTCCCGTATCGTTGTAAACATTTTAATTAAGCTGCTCTACATAGTTTTTATCAGCCTTGAGTGCAGAAGTGTAATCCCATATGTTTAACAACCATGCTGAAAGAGCATACGTGCACCTGCACTTTTAAAGCTGTGGCCGCCTTTTTAGAGGCTGCGCAACCGCTGCTGCTATGGTTGCAGGTGTACATACATTAGTCAACTGTAACTCACTACACAATCACATGCCAGATCAATTTCATGGATAGTTTGATCATTTTAGGAAATATAACACTGGAGCAGACAAGTGCGTGTGAGGCTAAGGAGTATTAGCTGATATCACATAGGCAGTCGGTTGGAATGTAGATGAATTAACACAGTTCTGGGCTTTGAATGATTTCTTGCGCCCAGACAAATAAAGCTGCTGTATTTGAAGCATCAGCTCTAAGGAAAATTTGCGGTGCAGCCGGAGGTCAAGTTCAGCTACCAGGCTGGCTTCCAAATATGTGGTGAAGCTAGCTTTCATTTCCTGCAGGCGTTGTGCATGCCAAGAACAGTGAATGATGAGGAATGAATGAAAGGGATATTTTGCTGTCCTTCTCATCTCTTATAGTTAGCTATAGCCTGGAAAAATAATACTGTCTGCGCCACTTTAAAAGCTGCCAGCGAGCCACCTGTAAGGTGAGATGTTTCCTCGCTACTCAGTGTGTTGACATTGTGAATCACACGTTGGTTTTTATTGGCTCTCTTGCATGACACACTTTAGTGAAGGCTGACTCTTCGAATGCTGTAATTACATTTTAACAGGATTACGGGAGCTGCTCACTTAAGCACACCTGTGCTTGAAAGGCCGGTGTCCTGCAGCTTTGCTCATCTGCCTCTTCCTCTGTCATTCATTAACCACCCAGGGGAGCGAAAACCGGCTGAGCTCCATACCTGAAGGGCTAGAGATGCTACCTCAGTTTTAACAATAAAGCTTTAAGATATTTGTTTGTCAGCCTCCCTCACACATCCTTAACATACATAGATTTGTGTCCTCTCGTTCCCATATTTCTTTACACACAGGGACCCAGGTCTGTACAGTAGAGGCCTCAGTCAGGGAGATTGACTGCTGCACTCCCACAGCTAGCATCTGACCGATCACCATCTTCAGCACCGTTGCTTAGATAACCACGGCGCTCTGTGACTTCAGCGCATTGACAAGGTTAACACTTCACGGCCAGCCTGCCGGAGAGACTCTGACGGAAAGAGAAAAACCTCATGATGTGTGGTGATGGACCAGAGAAGGCCATGCTGCAGCACATGCTGTTAAGATCCCGGCTGATGTCGCCATGGCCGGTGCATCTGCTCTGCAGTTTATGAATGCTGCTGATAGACGAGATACCGAGGTCACGCACGCATCCGTTCACATACACACAAAGGGGCCACAGAGGGTAAGAGCGATGTTGAATCTGCTTTTCCTTGAGGCGCGAAGACACATTTGAGCAGCAATTGCATTAGCAGCAGCTTTCTTCACCAGTCTGCTGCACATCTGGTTCTCTATACACACAAACACACACACACACACACACACACACACGAAAACGTGCTCACACATTCTTGGCATATGTGTGGGTTAAAAAGAAGAGAAGGAAACCAAAGGCATGAAAAGCTCTGTGCCCCCTTCTAAATATAAGCCATGCAAGGTTTGCCAAAAGCAGTACTTCATTATTATTATTTTTTCCCCTTATTTTGTCTGTGGTAAATTAGCGCCTGGCAACAGAGCTGCTGTTGCTGGTGCAGAGATTTATGCAGTACTGCCTCCCAGGGGGCCAACAGACGATAACACACGCACACAGGCTTTTTAAAGCCCTTGTCTTTTCTTATACATGGTACGCTGCTATAGGCATCGTTGATTACCCTGAACGCTGGCATAGGCATGTCACTTATTATTTCCTGTTTGTGTCCATGGTTTGAACAAAATTACTCACAAACTATTGCACGGATCATTGTCAAATCTTAGAGAGGTGTTGTAATAGTGTAGATCTTGATCTGATTACATTTTGGGACCTCTATCGCCAAAATTGATAGAATAATGGACAGAGACAAGAGCTTCTTCAAGGTTGCAGCGCACTGTATTCCCCATTTTTGGTAAACGCTCCCATCTGTTGATCAAACCTCACAACTGTTGCAAAAATGTCCGAATTCATGAAAATTATTCTGCATTTCCCTATGTATGTGCATATCTGTGTGAAAAAACTACTGGCTGCCCCTTTTAATTATGTGATTGGACAGGAAGAGAACTTGGTATTTCAGCCAGCATCTATGAAGACAAAAATCATCCGATGTGACCTCAAAACATTAAACCATGTAGCTCAAAAATGTCTGGCCCCTGTGGCATCTGTATTTTTCAGCTCGGGAATATGTGAAATGATGATTCCCACTCTGCTATTTATCCAGAGCCCTTAGCTGGCCTCTTAATCCCACCCCGAATATAACATGAAATTGAAACGGCCATCATGGGAATAAGGCTTGTAAAAAGAGGAAAGGGAAAAAAAAAATCGTGAGTGATGAACCGAGTTGGTTATCCCTTTCACATGGCAGCAGGCCTGTATCCTATGTCCGTGGAAAAGGAACATGACTGCATGAGTCACACTCCACCCGCCAACACGCGGCTTGATGGCATCACTAGTGCAGTTTCTCCATCTTCCCTCTCTGCATCTGTGTCTCTGCCCTCAGGCTGGGGCCATTAGGTGTTGTCAAGGGTATCAATTTTTAAAGAGTCCATGCTGATGTCGCAACCCGTTGGTATAGCCGACAAGACCCATACATGCATAAAACTGGCATGTGGCACGCACTCAGGAAGACAGCCTCGGCCTTCTCTGGGTGAAAGACAGCTTTTACTCCGCCTGTCGCTCTTCATCGAACACGTATACACGCCAAGTCCTGATGGCCTCAATGAAGAAGCAGAGATATAAGTTCTCTATATCAAAGAAAGCATTGCATTAAAAAGCTGTACTAAAGTTAAAAATGTTTTACAGGGAGGTTTTACCGCCAAGTGGTGTGACTGTCAGACCATTACTAGTGTCACACTGCCTCCTGCTGGTAGCTGTTAAAAATTACATGCACATTGACCGAGCCCAATAGGGCGACGGCCCCTGAAGCCAGGAATTGTGGGTTAGTCATTCAAAAATACTTGTCTTCATTGAGTCTCCCTTCCTCTCCTATTTTTTTTCAGGGTTTCTATGAATAGCACCAATATTGCTACATTAATTTAATTTTATATTTTTTATGATTTTTCAAATTCTTCTTTCTATTCATCCCCTTTTTGTTATTAGTCATTTGATGTGTAATGCAGTTCTTATTTTGGTGTATTATGGTTTGTTTATCTATTCATTGTTACATATGAATAAATTTCAAATGTCCAAAATTAAAACATGTATTCAAGACTGTGTTTTCCTTGTTGCATATTCTATATGCACATTAATCTGCATATTCCAGTGTCAAATTTCAGCCTATTTTTGTGGCCAGCTAAGTGTCAGCTAAGTGTAGTTATTAGCTGTCTGTCGCTCAGTTACTCTGATACCAAGGAAAATCAGATGATTCTTAGGACTCTTAGGATTCTTGGGATACTTAGGCTTTTTTAATTCATGTTTCTCCTGCTCCCACCCTCCAGTTTTCCTCCACCTACCCTCTGAAAAATGTAACTCCTCTGTATGTGTTTCTGTCTCGTAGAGTCCTGGACTTCCGCCGTGTGCCTCCTGTGGCCGGCAGGCTTGTCAACATGACGAAGGAGATCCGAGATGTCACTCGAGACAAGAAGCTCTGGAGGACCTTCTTCATTTCACCTGGTACATGCAGAAACCGGGCAGAATTATTCAAAATCTTCACAGAGATACTATCTTATTCCTGCAACCCTTCCAGTGCTACTTCTTCTAGTTCCTGTTTCATTTAGGCATCAGTAGAGTTGATGTGATGATCCCAGTAGAAAATAAAATGTCCTTGGTACTATTTTCTCCAACGTTTTTATTGTGCAAAAGTTGGAGGCAAAAAAGACTATGAAGAAGGAAATGACTTTCCTTCTTCATAGATGCTGCTGTGTCCTGAATTACTGGATGAATCATTTGCATGGGATAAGTATTATCAGGGGACTTTAGCTTGTGCCAATGCATGACAGTTAATTAGTGATGCAACCTTTCACTCACTATATATATTTACTATATTATACACGTGGAAAGCTTTTACTGGATTGAAATTAAAATTACTGACAGCCTCAGCAATTAACACAACTCACTGAAGGTCATTCTGATCTTGTGAAAATTGTTCTTTAAAGGCATGTGGTGTGCATTCGAAAGTGAGTGCTATAAGGGAACGTAATTAACAGCCACAACATGTGCTCTTTTTCTCAATTCTCAGCCAACAACGTGTGTTTCTACGGAGAGTGCTCGTACTACTGCTCCACCGAGCACGCCTTGTGCGGCAAACCTGACCAGATAGAAGGGTCCCTGGCCGCCTTCCTCCCAGACCTGGCCCTCGCCAAGCGCAAGACCTGGAGGAACCCGTGGAGGCGCTCCTACCACAAACGCAAGAAGGCCGAGTAAGAGATCCACCCGCCTACGAAGACGACGCTTCGTTTAAGTCTTGTCAAGATGAACACAAACATCTGCATCCACGTTTCTTTTTCCCCAAATCATATTATATCCAAAGAGCAAACGGTTTTAGTTTTTGTGGTGTTTGATGTTCAAAGAGGAGGCAGAGTTTCTGGCAGTAAATGTAAAAAGATGCTGTTGTGTGACACTGGGAACTCCTCAGGTGGGAGGTGGACCCAGACTACTGCGAGGAGGTCAAACAGACGCCACCCTATGACAGTGGGACGCGGCTGTTGGACATCATGGACATGACCATCTTTGACTTCCTGATGGGTGAGCTGGCATGTCTGACACAACACAGACAACAACAACAACACCAACAACAATAGGTTCTCTTGCTTCACACGTAGATTGTTTAAGGCGGGCTTAACCCTGTTGTTTGCACGCACGCATATTTTTATTTCCCCACACGTGGCTCAGCCAGGCGCTTGCTTGCCTACACAGGAAACATGGATCGTCACCACTATGAGACGTTTGAAAAGTTTGGAAATGAGACGTTCATCATCCACCTGGACAATGGCAGAGGGTAGGTCACGGCAGCGTCGTGCAGAAACGCACACATCCGCAAACTGTTCTGCTGTATTAGTCCATACAAACATAACCGTTTAGACATGAAAAGAAAGAGGAAGAAAGTCATGGTTGGTGTCTTTCCTTAATTTGACAATGTCATTAATTATTAATGTGTTTAAGTCAAAAAATATAAAAATAGGGGATGAGGTCATCATCGTCATTAAAAAGCATCATTAGCACTAATTCGACATGGTACAGAAAACACATAATTACGAATGTTATAATGGAGTGTTTTCAACAGTCGGAATGGAGTTTGTGCAAAGTCACAGCTGTTTCATGACATCACATCTGTCCCGCATGTCTGCGAAAGACACCCAAAACATATCATTCACACAGCTAGACCATGTTATTATGTCATTAAATCAACCAATACGACCAAAATGAGACACTTCATAGTGCTCGAGATGTTTTTTGTTCCCTATGACAGTAAACTTCAGTGTTTTTGTTGTAACACAGATACAATCCTATCAACTCTGTCTCGCTGAATGTTGTACTGAGCTTTTGGGATTTAGAGTTAGATTTAAATCTAAATTTGCTTGAAATAATTACAATACTGAAGTATACAGCAAGTATCTGCACATTTGTTTGTATATGTACAGTATGTACACAGTAATGGCATTATCTTAAATATTGTAATTATTTCAAGCAAATTTAGATTTAAATCTAAATTTGCTTGAAATAATTACAATACTGAAGTATACAGCAAGTATCTGCACATTTGTTTGTATATGTACAGTATGTACACAGTAATGGCATTATATTAAGTATGTCTGACTGATAATCAAATTGATAACTTTGCATGAGTATGACAATTTCATTAAAAACTGTACTCACCCATTTGTACTCATGTTCCAAAATTCATGAATTTTGCATGAAATAAGGAGAAATTTTAACAAAAAAACTGTTCATTGATTGTGAACTTAATGTTTCAAGCAAGTTATAATAATTGTAAAGCCAAAGTAAATGAGTAAAACTAAATCACTAAGCAGATCAACCCTGTTGTACCACACTCAACCAAATGTAAATTTCGATCTAGAATAAGGGGAGAAAAAATTTTAAAAATCAAGTTACCACTTCAAAAATGAGGAAATGGTGTTATTTTTGACTCTAGCTTTGGGAAGCACTCCCATGACGAGATGTCCATCCTGGTGCCGCTGACTCAGTGCTGCAGGTGAGACTTCTCTGCTGCTGTTTTCCCACAGTCATACTGTAAGTAAAATGAAAAATGTGATCAGTCCGCCCCGATCATGTGTAAGAGCAGCTCTCCTTCTGCAGGGTCAGGAAGTCGACACACCTGCGACTGCAGCTGCTGGCTAAGGAGGAATACAAGTTGTCCGCACTCATGGCCGAGTCCCTGGTCAGGGACCGCCTCAGTCCCATCCTCATCCAGCCTCACCTGGACGCCATGGACCGACGGCTACGTCAGGTCTATACAGCACCACTAGTGAAAATACAGAAGCCCGTCTGTCAGATGTAAAGCTATAGCCAGGAAGGTTTTTATTTCAGCCTGACATGTCTTGGTGTTTCTTCTGAAGGCAACTGGACTTCTTGTAGTTCAGAAGTCCAGTTGCCTTCAGAAGAAACACCAAGACTACCATGACCTGGATGACTGAGAATCTTCACAGACATTCAGCCTAACACAGTCTAGCGTAATTTTTATTTTTTTTCCATTTCTTTTTTTTGTGTAGATTAAGCAAACAAACATAAATCATGAGTTTTATAGGTGGAGGTAGGCAGAATTTTGCCGATTTCCTGTCATTCCGATGTCGATAAAGCTTATTCTCTCCCCTTATCTCTGGTGTGTCACCATCCACAGGTTCTTAACGTGCTGTCAGAGTGCATTGAAAAGGAGGGATACAGCTACGTCGTAGAAGAAGACCTCCAGGGGCAACAAGTCCACGTCCACACCAGCCCATGGCAGAGGTAGCTCCCTGGGGGCACCAGCAGCTGAATCCCTGGGGACAGGAGATCCAGTCTTTCTCTTAAACTGAACTGGCATCCCGTAACACAGACACATTTCTCAGTGGGGTTGAGGTTTCTTGGTTCTGAACTCACAGAGGAGCCCACCTCAGCTGCGTGGAGGTGAGATTTGACCGCTGGATAGGGCTGAACTTGAGGTGTGGATAAGGCCATAGACTTTTGGACAGATCTGGGCCCGGGTCAGAGACTGAAACAAGCCGCCCGCCCGCCAAAACACACACACATCAACCAGCCTCTTTAAGATATCCATCCCTGATTCTAGTGTAGGATAGCGTCACCGCGGCTGAGCCGAACACAAGCCGACCCACCGCAGCACTAAGAAACCATGAAAGTCTTGCAAGAGACGCCTTCTTCTTCTTCCTCTTCTTCTTGTTCGGGCCCCTTTTTTGAATTCAGTGAATTCTGAGGGATCTGTAAAGAACCTCCTGACCCCCATCCGACCCCCTTTCACAAGCTGAATTATGTGTTGATATGTATTGTTGGTAATGCAAGTGTTTTGGTTGAACATTTATTGGTGGAGGAGGAGGTGGAGGTTCCTGTTGTCTTAATTATCAAAAAAAGCTGTTGTATTGATTTCCGC
>KV751339.1:8435525-8489696 GCA_001698575.1 Mola mola
ATGCTGACCGAGAAAATCAGACTGATACATTAAACTTACACAAAAGGCAGTCTTCTCAGTTCTGGTGATCAGCAAGGTAGTGCTAATAATAACCATGGGCCACATTTAAATTCTGGATGAGGATAGGTTGAAGAGTTCATTGATGGAGGATGAAACTGCTATGGATTACTGTATTGTCAAAGACCAGTGTTTCCCCCTACTGGACAAGAATTAAATTGAACCGAAATGTATATAAAGTAATGAAGTGTATCTGCTTTGCATTTTATGACGAAAGTAAATGCATGTGTCTTTTATTGGTTCCCATTTCATTAATTAGGCATGTACACTGTGTTCTTGACTGGTATGTTCTGTAACTGACAAATGCATTAGATATCAAACCCTACACACCCCTGGTAATAAGCGAGTTTTTTTGTGACAAAAAAGAAATAAGATCAAGATAAGTAGGAGTAGTACATATTTTTTCCAACTCTGATGTGACGTATGACATGTACGATTATATTGAGATGGGGGGGTAAAAAGATACAATTACTTGGTTGCATAAATATGCACACCCTTGCAGTATTACTTTGTTGAAACATCTTTTGATTTCATTCCAGCATTCAGTGTTGGGTAAGAGTCCTTTAACATGGCGTATCTTGACTTGGCAGTATTTACTCACTCTTCCTGGCAGAAGTGTTCCACTTCATTACAATTGCGAGAGTGTCTCCTGCACACAGCCCTTTTAAGGTTACCCCAAAGATTTTCAATGGGATTCAGGTCTGAGCTCTGGCTTGGCCGTTCCAAAACTCTAGTCTTCTTCTGGCAAAGCAATTTATTTTTTGGTGTATGCTTTGTGCTGTTGTCACGCTAAAAAGTAAAATTCCTCATCATCTTCATCTCCAGCTTTATAGCTGATGCCTTCGAGTTTCTTGTGCCAGAACTGACTGGGATTTGGATCTGTTCACAATTTCCTCCACCATGACTAAAACCTGAGTTGCAGTTGAAGAAAAACAGTCCAAGCACATGATGATGTCATCACCATACTTCACTGTGGGAATGGTATTCTTTTGGTGATGTTAAGTGGGGGTTTTTTGGCACTGAAAAATCCTTTTGGAATCATGGCGAGAAAGTTCAATCTTGGGCCCATCAAGGCTAAAACATTCCCACATGCCTTTGGGAAACCTGGTTAGCCAGATTTTGATGTTAGTCTTGGCTTTTCATCCCGCACCCTACCCCACTAACCAGTTTTCTTGTATTTTAATCCATTTTGGAGTGATTTCAAGGTCATGATAATGTCACTGTTTTGCCATATTCTCTCCAGTTGTTGAGGACAGTTTCTATCTAATGAGTCACAATTCTTTTATACCCTTCTCTTGATACCTTTGAACAAATATTATTAACATTAAAATATGAATGTGCTTGGTTATTCTAAACACACACATTCCCAGTTATAAGAGGATGTGCACACACAAATTAATATATTTTTGTTTTTTTTCCCCCCTCTAAAAGACTTAAGTTTATATTTTAATTTAATTCTACAGGTTATATGTCACATTAGTCTGAAATTTCTCTTTATTTAATTTTTCTAACATGTTGACATGGGTGCGTAGAGTTTTTATATCTACCGTAACAGCACTAGCATGACACTGTAAAACCTGACAGGGGTTGTAACATGCAAAACCAAAATACTAACACTGAAAGGAGCCAATATTAGTAAATGAAAAACACATGCACGAATAGAAATATTGGTATCACCACCTGAGGTAATAGCTGCTAACTCACCCCATTGTTGACACTCTGAGCTGAGGACCTCCCAGACCTAAACCTTTCATACCTGAGGGCAAAGAACAACATAAAAGTTAAGAACTTTTAAGTTTATATCAATAATTATCTCCTCCTTAGACTTGTATAAGCACTTCTTGCCTTTCATAGCGTAGGAAAATGTTATTGAGGTCATCGTTGACATGCAGCAGTTCCTCAGTCACAGCCTCATTTGAAACACTGGAGATGAGCTCCACTATCCTCTGCTGCATGGCTCTACAAGTCCTGTTCAGCTCCTAAACAAACATGTACACAGTTAAAATAAAAACACACAGGCAGTCATAGTGGTGTAAGCCTACTGACTTTTAGATTTCTTCCTTGCCTGAAGTAGCTCAAGGTCTGAAGCGTCCTCCTGTCCTGGGACCATCTCAGTTAACATCTCCGACATTACTTTGGCGTTTCCACGAACAATGTCCAACTCACTGCGCAGCTGGCAAATCTGTGTGTCAAATGTTGGGGGATTGGGGAGAGTTAAACCATGCAATTTAGTGATTTCATATATGTGGCTTTGTTTCTACATTTTGTGTCAAAGAGGAAACTAAACAGCCAAATATGACCACAAAAAAAGTATAATGCTAAAATTAAAACTCAAAGTAACTATTAAAGGATTGATATTTAGATACAGTCTCACCTGTAAATAGCACAATCACAGGAAAGAATGTTAGGACTGGGAACCTTTGGTTTGCCACACTGTCACATCAAGCATGTTTCCGGGATTTTAGTCGGACTCTACACTTGTTTACTTGGTTTGTTTAAACAGGTGCCACCAACGCCATTTTAACATACATGACACCAAAGACAAACCGGAAAAAGGTTTGAGTCTAATATGTTTGTGGCAATAAGACTGTACCTGTTCAGGTGTAGGGTTGGATCCAGATGCACGAATGTTGGGGACCTGAGGGGTGGTTAAGGATGTTGGTGTAGCTTGTGGTGTGGGCTGAGTCGTGGCGGTGGCCAATTTGTGCAGAGCGGAGTCGCCCTCTGGAGCAGATGCCATCTAAAAGAAGCATATAAAGATATCAACTATAACAGAATATGGTCTTTGTATGTACAAAAATTAAGATAAATAGTGCTATAATCTTCATTATAGGACTTTTCATCCT
Source organism: Mola mola (assembly GCA_001698575.1). NCBI lineage: Eukaryota > Metazoa > Chordata > Actinopteri > Tetraodontiformes > Molidae > Mola > Mola mola. Next base: position 8,438,429 of record KV751339.1, read on the forward strand.
ATTAAAACTATACATATTCCCTCTCACCTGTAGTTCTATTAAAACTGTTTTGGTGTGAGTTCCTCAGCTTTGGAGATATTGACAGTAAAGATATCTGCATAGTGGAACTAAACTGTACTTGTCTTTTGGTGTTGAAAGTGACAGTAAAATACTGTTTCACTGTATTTTCTTTGTTACCAAATTACACCATATCACTGCAGAGAAGAAAACACAAATCTATCGATGGAACAGAGGCTCAAGGCAGAGTAGGATGTACACATTAATAGTGCTGACTGTAACATTAGCTAGTGTCTCACCTCTAAGTAGATGCATGCTTCCTTCTGTGTAATGTGCACTGATATGGAAAGAAAATTGTTTCCTTGCTCATCATGAGCATCTCGGTCAGGACTTTTAAAAGGGACATTGAAGTTTTTAAAATGCATTTTTCACTTGCGGCTTTCTGGGCATCACAAGTGAAACGCCATGTGGTTTCAGTATGTTGACCAAAGACGTAAATATTTACAACCAATATCATCAAAACTGTGCAACGTACACGAAAGCAATCTGAATGGATAAATGACACAACCAGAGGAAGAGTTAGCATTTTTAATTTGGGGGTGAACTGCCCCTTTGAGCTCTCGGGTATGGTGTCTCCTACCCGCTGAGGTGTGTGTATGGGTGACAGGGTCTCAAGGTCCGACAAGGGGAACTCAATGCCTTTCCTCTTAAGTTCCTCATAGATTTGGACCACGCCTGTAAGATCTGGGCTGCTCCTGAATGCATCGGCCCATGTCTGGAAAAGAAAGAAAAAGAAAAGAGGGTTGAAATGAAAAAAAAAAAACAAAAAACCAAAAAACAAAGGGAGGACTGACACAGCGAGAAAAATAAGGATGTCAGAATACTAAAGGAGGACTGTTGTCCGATGATTTGGGTTTATCTGGTGTGAAAACATTCAGTATGCAAACCACAGCTATTTTTCTCTTCTCTCTGAGCAGTTGAGAGGCTTAGAGCTATCCTGGGCATTTACAATAGCTCAAGCACACGAGTTGGAGGCCTTTATCCAGAAGTGTATTAAAAATACAAGTCACTTTGATCTAAAATTACAACAGTCCTCTTATTTTGGTTGTGCGAATGATAACAACCCTTTTTGCATTTAAATGCATCGAGGACTAATAACTGTACACACCCCCAATCCTACTTACTCACAGTTATGCACATCAGCATTTGAAAATGAGGCAAGTGGTTAGTGAGCGACACAAAACAACCACAGTCTGCTGCCAAATTGTGCTGTAACCATCTTGGTGGAAAAAAAAAAAAACAAAACAGTCAACATTACCCTCGCTGTTGTGTAAAGAGTACTGTTCAACACATTTTCCCCCACACACTTTTCTCAGCTCATCCCCCTCTTAAAAACTTGTTTGGGCACTGACTGACTAAACAAACAAGAAGCTATTATATCCTTTCCCTCTCCCTCATAAATCCATGTATGCATGCTGTCGGATGTGGTAACATGGTTTCCCTGGTGGAAATAAGATCGCCCCACATGAGCTGTGCACGGTTACCCGAGCTGTGACAGGTAACTAGAGCTGCTCCTGGATGATATCCCTGGAGCCACTGTGCCTTGCCTTGAGGCTCTGACCGTGGATGACAGGACACCTTCTGATCACATGCTATAAATAAACACCTACTGTATGTCACAATCTTCTGATAGACTCAATCAGACAGACTAGTTTTCTCTTAATAACCTATTAAGCATTATTGCATGTACTGTTGATGCCAACATGACACATATACAGACACACACACATAAACCTATGCTATGTGCGAGCAGTTTTACTGCCGTCTTACCTGAATCAGGGCAAGTACTTTATCTTGAACAATTGTAGGCGGATTGTTTTTAGGAGAGATGATTTTAACAAGCACGCCATCAATGAAGTCCCTGCTAGTGACCAAAGCATGGAAACGATGGCCACAATTCTTCACACACGTCTCCAGTACCTGGCGGATGCAGAGACCAAAAAGTTGGGCAAACTGTTTATTAAGTTAGGCATAGAAAGGACCATATATTGTGGACACAAATTCTGAGATACAATCAAGCGGCCCACAGTGGTTTGTTCCACATAATATCGATGTGAATAATGGCTTTAATGTTATAATGAGCCCAATTTTAACTCACCGTCAAAGCCAACATTACTTCCCTATAGTTTCTGTTGCCATTCAGCCTCTTCTTCACCGCTCTAATGGCGTCCTTTGGTCTGCACACATAAACACAGGAGGGCAGAATAGCACACTACGCCCACGGCTTTTGAATGGACTGGTAAATAACTTCAAGCAGAACAAACAACCAAACCAAGGACTTTAAAGAAAACTTTGAGGAGTATTGAAAGGAAAAATGCTGCAATATTTGGAAAGAAAACCAGATACCAGCACATGTCAATGATTCTCTGACATTGGTGCTGCAAAGGTAGTAATAATTAACTTCTGAAATCTTATCTAACAGAACAAATCTGCCTTACATCACTGGGTGTATGACATTTCGAGCATTCTCTTGAGAAAAAAATGTGATGTCTGACCTCTTTCTGCAGATTGCTGAGATACACTACACTGCATTGGCCAGACACACCGACCCAGTTTATAACCAAGCTTAAATATACAATGCAAGGTTAATGTAGAGACGAGATAAGCAATGAGGCCTTCTATAAATCCACCTTACACAGCCAGCGATGGGCTTCTTATCTTGTTATGACGCGGACAAAGAAAAGCTGCAAAGAATTCGTTACAGCTTGTTGCAGCCATGCATTATATAAATGTTACGATGACAAGGAAGGCGGGATCAAATTAATGCATTTAAGACAGTAAATCCATGACACATAGATCATTTCTCTGGTATACTCACCCGTCCTCTGTTTCGTTGATGATGTCGCATATTTCCATGTTGAGTGTCCAGTCTTCACTTTGCAGAGAGCCGTCAGTGGCTCTCTCTGGAAAGCACAAGTAGTTGATTAAGAAAATAAAAGTTTCTGTAAAAGCACGTCAATTACCTACATGACGATGGCCGGTAGCCAGCTCGCGTATTAGCTAACTTAGCTACAAGTCGTCGTTTAACGAATACAATTATTTAAATCACTTGTTAATGCTTTTAGCACTGACCTAAGCATTAGGGAGTGAGAATACGGATCTGTTCTGTTACCATTCTTGCTAGTACAATGACAACAGACGTTAATCATCATTTGCACTAGTTAGCTAGGTGGCTAGCGCTGGCTCTCCAGCCGGACAGAACTCATTCAAGAACGTTAGCATGCTAAGGTAGCACGCTCGTAAACGCCTACCGCAGAAAATAAGATAGAATTTTAGGACATTTGCTTCCATCTGCGCGCGCTCTAGTTTCCTAAACGCTTGTTAACATACCAATGCAATGCCCCACAGAGGTACTGAAAGGATTTCCCAGAAGGAACTCCATCTTGCTCGACAACAAACAAGCCAGTCCTTAAACTGACGACGAGACATCAGGAAACGTTCACGCAGTTCCACCCACAGAGCGACGCGATTCGTCGGAAAATATTGACCTTTATCGTAGTTGGACAACGAGAAAATCCGTTATGAGCGCTGGCGATTGTAAATAAAAGGCATCAAAGGTTGCGCGATAAAACAAGTGGGTGTTTTATAATGCCAGCTATGTGAAGCAATCGGATTTTGAAACTATGGTAAATATGACAGACATAAGAACATTTTGCCTCGGTTTTTAATCCAGACTTAAACTTGTCAACATGTACTGCTTACAAAAGATGAAAGGAAAAAAACAACACAGAAATGACATTCCATTAATTTCTCTGATACATTGCCATAAACAAAACTTCGGAGTTGGGTTTGAATTAATTAGCTAAAGTTTTAGCTAAAGTTCATATTTGTAGTAACAGACCTGTGGGGGAGGGGGGATTATATTCAGGGTTTCTGTGTATACAGACAAAAAAGGACATGAATCAACAACATTCAACCAAACAGACATTAGTCACCATTCTCTCGAAAGCCTGCAAAGTGTCCAGAATGTCACGGATGACCGAGAAATGACTGAAAAGGGCATCCTACTTGGCGGCTGCCACATATGACACTGCAAAAATACAGCCAATGTTTTCCCGGAGCGGGCTGCCTCTTTAACAGATCAGTTGTCACCGCTAAATACAGTATATGGATGAATGTAGAGACATGGATAAACACAGGTTCTTGGCATTCTCTGTCGAGGAGAAATTTTCTTCATGAAGACATTTATATTTGAGCTTATCCTGCTCAGTCCTGCATAAGTTTACGTTTGACTGTCGAACTCTCAGACGTCAGGTGAACAAAAAGGGTTCCAGCAGCAGCTCGTGCCCTCAGCTCATACATGTCGTAGTCGTGGGCCCACTCCACATTCCCCCAGCACCGAATCTGTGCATTAGAGATATTAAAAGGAACAAGGTGAATAAGACTGTCTGCAGGAGAGCAGGATTTCAACCTGTATGCTTCTCAGTTGTTACACTATATGCTCCAAGTGCAGCAGTGCAAAAAAACAAAAGATCACTTGCATTATTTATATAAACACGTAAAACCGAGATTCAACACAACTTTTAAATGACATTGCACACTGTGCATTACCAGGTTAGGCTGCATGGGAACTAAACATTCCAACACATTTTTTACCTTTACCTTTATATTTATATTATTATATGTATTGTATATTTATCTATGTTTATTGCTAAGACAGAGGCCACCAAGCATCAGCAAACATGCTAAATGACAGTACATGAAAAAGTTGATGGAAAAACCATTGCGCGCCACTCCTACCTGATATTCCTCCTCCAGTCTAGAGAGAAGCACAGCTTGCTCCACGTTTAGATGCCGGTCAATAATCCCAAGTGACAGCACAACAGACTTCAGCTGGGTGATTACATACTCAAGTCCTGCAGAGAACAACAAATGACTGTATAGCTATGCCATACTGGTAGTGTATCTTTTTATACTGTTTGCAATACTGCTTATCATGGATCAGTTTAAACACGTTTTACCAGTCAGAGACCAGAAGTTGTAAGAATTCAGGTGTTGTCTGAATGTGTCTTTGGTTGCCTCTGGGATTTCAGGACCCAAAATGCTGGACGAGGAGCCAATAGTGACATTATACCTGCAATTGAGTTGATGAGATAAAGAAAATAAGAAGGGTGTTTCACACAACACCTCGTCCCAAGGCCTGTGTATTGCCAGGTATCCGGCAATATGATAGGTATCATTATTTAAAAATACAACACTTTCACAAATCTTGGCATGTGAATTACTGAATACAAGTTATCAATATTTTCTTAAGTAAGTCGCGTTTATTGTGACAAGATCAGAAGTCACCTCTTTTCTATCCAATGCAGGACAGGGTCCCATTCATTCTTCTGCAGGTCAACCAAGCCGTCGGGCTCATCTACCCTATAACTACATGAAACAAACTTGTAAAGCTAGAACTGCAAGTAACTGCCAAAAAAAAACAAAAAACAATGTTCAATAAAAATCTGTTAATAACCAACAAAATCCAAAACTCAGTCGACAAGCTGGGCCAAAAGCAGGACAGGGAATTTATTGTTTCATAAAAATGAGTTTTAAAGTTCACCTTCACTGACAATAGGAAATGTATTATCTGTGTCGTGTTGAGCCCTGTCTTTTGCTGGTTTGTTGCACTGATGAGTGAACAACTGTCCTATTCAATATTGTTATTCATTTGCACAGGTTATGTCAAAAGAAAAATATAATAAAAACAGTGTTGATGGTAAAAAAAAAAAAATAGAGCTATATATATTTCCCTTTTTAAAAAAAAGTACTAATTAAATAAAAATACCAAAGTCAATAAATAAATATCATACCAAACAGTATCCGTTTCAAGGAACTTAAGGGCTGCATTAATCATCTGGTCCTTGTTGCGTTGGGTGGGATTGTCCAGAGCTGTGTTGCACAAAGTGGTCTGTAGGAAGAGTGGATTAGCATTTCAGTCAGTTCATTCATATGCTTCTTGATCTAGCCTTTGCTGGTGACATTAATAGAGAGAAACATGGCAAGAGATTCTTGTAAAATAAAAAATTATTACCAACAATATTTTCTCTGAGAATCAGTTCACAGTTAGTTCTGAAGTAAAACCATATATTCATCAGTGTCATAACCACTCCATGTGCAGTGCATATATAATTGAAAAAAGAAAAAAAAACAATATAAAATGCTTTAAAATTCTCAGGTACGTAACAAAGGTCCCAAAGGATAAGGAAAGTCAGAGACCCTCCGCTGCCAAGTAAATGGCCGTACCAGGTGCATAGTGTAGAACTTGAGAGTGTCCCTTTGGGTATCCCACTCAGTTGCCACGGCAATGGCGAGTGCTTCATTTGGTACCGTGAACAGCTTCCCTCCAGGCGTTTTCAGTTTCCTTCTGTCTAGGTTTACCTCATATAAGCCATCTATATGACAATGGAAAATGTTCAAATCTTTCATTAGAAAGCTGAAAAATACCACCCTGGTTGGCTTGCTGTCTCATCATCAGAAACATTGAATGTGCAATTAGAAGAGCTAGAGAGACACCGTCCATTGTGCACTTTACCCCTAAAAATGAACTCCTTATCCCTTAACTACATCATTGCCATGCTCGAGCCAGTTACTGGCGGCAGTTGACACTTACTTTCAGCTTGGGATATACTGACATCTTGGTAAAACTTTTTTCTTTCTGGATACAGGAGAGAACATCACGTAAGTGAACACTTAGCACAACAAGTCTATACAAGTGTATACAGATCCAGCATGTGTCTTACCTGCTGTGGCTGTAGAATATTTCAGAACAAACTGGCTTCTTGGACAAACTGTAGTGAGTGAAAGGGTATTTCCAAGTGCACCCTGCAGTCTAACTAGGCTCCTGAACATAGCTGCTGTTACATGAAGATGTATCGACGAGAAGCGAGATGAACTAGCTACCTGTTCTGGCGAGCCTGTCTATTTACGACGGCGCTAATTACGAAATTACATGCGACATTTCTTTAGGAGAAGACGTTTTTCTGTATAAGCATCAGTTCTTGTTATACGTTACCTTCTAAATATATCAGGGCAATACGTCTAAATTTACCATCACGTGTCTCTCCATCTGTATTAACACTGTAGCTTCTCCGTCCAAAGCACGCCGTGACCTTCTACGCTTGACAAATAGCCTCCCACTTTCAAAAAGTTGGGAAATGTAGTCCTCTAAATGACTGGACGTGCCCTTACGCAACAGGAACAAACTACACCCAGCAAGCCTTCCGCAACTACAGCCAATGAGCGTTTACGATCTTGACGACCACACTCGGTCGGCCAATGGAAACAGCGGATTCTGCGTCCACTCACTTTCTGGGAGCTCGGTGGCCAGTGAAGTAAACTGTGGGGGGATCGGTGCGGGATTGGATGGTGGTGGGCCACTTTCGTCCTACCTCATTTCTTCGTAGACGTCGGCCGAGCCCGGCGCCGAGACGGCACTCGCCCGCGTTCGGTGTCCGGCCAGCGAAGCGGGAGCCATGCCTGTTCCTGCTGGATGCATCAGCGACTCCCCGGCCGCGGCCCTCGCATCCTCGGCCTCGCTTATCCCGCCGCCGCCGATAAACATGCAGCAGCCCGGTGTTGTCACCTCGCTCCTGTACAGCGGCTCCAAGTTCAGGGGCCACCAGAAGAGCAAAGGGAACTCTTACGACGTGGAGGTTGTTTTGCAGGTGGGACTTTCGGGCGGATGTGTGACTATTTCGACGAGTGTCAGGGGCAGCCTGGTGATCTGTCAGTGGGGCGGTGGGGTGATTGACAGCTGGAAAATCAATGGGTCCAGGCCTGTGTTGGACTAACTCGCCCAGCTAGCTGAGGATTAACAGTGCCTGCGAGAGTGTTCACTTAGCAACACTTGGCATTTGTAAGGATAATATTTACTGTCATTAACTAAAACAGAACGTAAGAGTGGTTTGTGACTTTAGCAGTTGTAGGGAGACGTTTACAAACCGTTTCGTGTGAGATATATATATCACAAAATCCGCACTTAATTTACTCTGAATGTGAAGAAACTGATTAATAGAAGATGATCTCGAGTAAAATGTGTTTCTGGTGTTTTCCCGAAGCATGTTACCATGGAGGATTCCTATTTGTGTGGCTACCTGAAGATTAAAGGACTGACTGAAGTGAGTGATTCAATTTAGTCACAAGTATGAATCATTTTAGGTAGATCTGGCCATTAATTATTGTGTTTGTGTCCAAAGAGACTGCTATATATCATCTTACAGTACTGCCAGGCCAGCTTCTGGGCATGTGAGTGCCCTAAGCATGATTGTTTATTAAAAAAAAAGGCACACACAAATGTTACTATTAATGTTACATATCAGAACGATACAATAACACCGTGTATTGCACCATCAAAGAAAAAAATGAAAAGCTAGCGTTAACATAAATAACAGAAAACACCTGCGGACTCACACAAAACAGAGGAACGTGTTAAGAACCATAGAACAGCAATATTTCAACTGTTGCAAAAGGCACTACAGAGAAAAAGGTCCTGGGTCTCCCGGTTGCCAAATTGTTAATGAGGTTATCATGTGGCCACTTCTGAACAAGATCAGCAGTGACGCTGACTATATACAAGACCAGCTACGTGTTCTTGTCCCGCTGATCATCTTAAATTGAAGAAATTCATCATTAACATCCTGATTAAAAGATGATCGTGAGGCTGTTTTGGTTCCCCACTACTACAAATTGTAGGTACATGATTGCAACGCTTATTATTACAGGTTCCAGCACAGTGAAACTAGCTCCCAAACACGCAGAATGATACAGAAAAACATCTCTGTATCGCTGCTGTGTAAATTCAGCACATTTCTGCCAGTGTTTTCATTGTCCCAAGTTTGTAACTGCGCTCTGATGGTATCATAATTTGCAGCATACTACATTGTTCCAACAGTAAATGTCAGTATGTTTTAGTTTAGGAGTTGCTTTTTATCATGTCATTTGTTCTGGAGTGAAAATGACAAAGGGGGGGAAAAAAAGACCCCCGAAAAAAGAAGAATTGGCAACCACAAAGACAGTTTCTTCTCTCTTGCAGGAATACCCGACTCTCACCACGTTTTTCGCTGGAGAGATCATCAGCAGGAGGCGGCCATTTCTCACTCGAAAATGGGATGCAGATGAGGACGTGGATCGTAAGCACTGGGTAAGCTTGGTCATTCATAATCTATGTACGTGCTCTACCGCAGGCTGCCGTGTCATCACATAATCTTTATTTTATTTATGGGTGAAGGGCAAGTTCCAGGCCTTCTACCAGTATGCAAAGACGTTCAACTCGGATGATTTTGACTACGAGGATCTGAAGAACTCTGACTATATTTTCATGAGGTGGAAGGTGAGGCACTGTGTAAATTGAGCTTGGCCGTATGTTACGCAGCTCATGTCTGAAACGAAATCTCAGTAATCCCTCCCCCTTTCTGCCCCCCGACGCTTCCAGGAGCAGTTTCTGGTCCCCGACCACACAATCAAAGACATCAGTGGCGCATCTTTTGCCGGATTCTATTACATCTGCTTCCAGAAATCCACAGCAATGATTGAGGGCTACTACTACCACAGGAGCTCTGAATGGTACGAGTCACCATCAGCTTTGCTGATTCAATGATCTGGGCGGGGAAAGCCAGTATTTTCTTAATTTCTCTATGGGAGATGTTAGTGTGTGAATGTTCTGAACAGACGTTCGGATGGCAGAATATGTCTGCTGTGACGATCATGATCGACAGGCTTAATATTTTGTTAACAATATTATCGTGAGGACAGAAAAAAGGTGTTGAGTAAAGTGTGAAAGTTGTTATAGACTTAAAACTTTTCTCAGTTGATTGTCTCACGCTATAAATTGGAGGTGTGTACTGCTTTTCAATACTCATAAGCTTTTGGTGTTCTAACCTGTGCTGTGTTGTTCACTGCAGGTACCAGTCTCTGAATCTCACCCATGTTCCTGAGCACAGTGCAGCGATCTATGAATTTCGGTGACATCAGCCAGCGCTGTGGATCTTCCCTGTGTTGTTGTTGTTGGTGGTGCCGACGGACAGAGATTTACAAGAAAAGCAGAAGTCTGTGAATGCTACTGAGGAAGAAAAGGAGAATGACTGAGAATTCGGCCTTCAGAGAAGTGCAAATTCTTATGCTTTTCCAGCGAGTGGAAGGCCAGTTGATTGACCAGTGGATGGGACAGAGGACAAATGGATGCGAGGAGAAGCGATCGCAGCTCTGTTCCTGAGTTTGAGCTTGTAAAGTTACAACCAGCAGCAGAGACTGCGTGCTGCTCCTAGTGCATCCCCCTCCTCCATTTCATTTGAATATCTGTTCTGTTTTTTTTTTTAAAAGCTTGGCGCTGCATCTCAAGACACTTTACGAGCTGATTTGGGAATCCCCGCTCTCGTCTTTCGACTTGTAACATCATCCAGCTTTCAGCAGCCGATGCAGAGTGAGCAATGTAAACACATATGACTTGTTTGCCAGACAAGGATTCCTCTGAGGAGTCTGCTCTTATAAAAACAATCTCTCAAGAAATCACCACGGTGAAGATAAGCAAGAGCCAAGTTTACCTTCTTGATTGATTGGAGCTTTAATCAGCCCTTAAGCTAGAGTGATAGTATTTTTTTAAAGCTAAGTTGGTACTTTGTTTGAGCACCAAGAGGATATTTTGATATTTTACTTTAAATGATGGACGTGGAGGGGCACTGAAGGCTGCAGTGTGAGTGACGCACACAAACAAGCTGTTTCCCCTTGCTTTGGAGATTACTGTTATTACACGTGATTGCTGTGGATCGTGATCTGTTGAGTTACATTTGCACAAAGATGGACTTGATGTTACTAAGGATTGCAGTCAGGACTCATAAGCCCTTGTATGCATGCATCCAGGTGGCTGGTCAAAATATTTGACTAGTTTTTATGGGTTTTACTGTGTGGGTGATTTAGGGCCCAAACAATCAAAGTATTCAAAGTTTAAAAAAAAAAAAAAAGAGTATTTTTATCCTGCACTCTGCATTAAAAAAAAATTGCTTTTGTGTGTTATTTTAATTTTATTTCCTGACTAGCCCTACGTTCTTGTCTCCTCGACTATGCAACGCATTTAACATGGCACGCTCCAAATGTAAATCCAGTTTTCAGAGAAAGATTTTATTCTATCCTTAATGTGTGCGTGTGCTTGTGTGTGTCTGTGCACACATCTGTATAAAAGTCTTTATTAAAGAAAATATTTATGTTAAATTGCAGCTGAAAACACTCCCTAACCATGTCCCCCTTCCTTATGATGGTGCCATGTTTCTAAAGCTTATCAGAGTTGTATTATAACAGTAAAAATGTGTTTGAGTTTCCTGGATCTGATGGTGTGACTGCAAAGAATGGATTTTAAAAATCATATCAAAACACCTTTCGCTGTGCTGTGTCTTGCTTGTTTCAGTAAAATACTGCATTGGTTTTTATTTTTCCATATCACACCTTACACCTATTATCAAGTCATTCACCTACAAAATTAATGTTTTATTTTTTTTTATTATCTTAAATTCTGAACTTGGCAGCATAGTTGCATGCCGGAAGGAGAATCATACTACTCCCAGCTGAGCAAGGGAATAAAGACTTTTTACCCTGTACCGCCCTCTGGTGGTCCTAGCGTGTAGCGTTGGAACAAGAAGATGACGGCAGCTGCAAACAGGACATGCACGAGATACATTCAGTGAAAACACTTCGAGGTACTGTTTCCCTCTAAACTTTGAAAGGAAGTACTGAAAAGCCAAAGCATTGGACAGGATGAAGCCAAACGATTGTACTAGATTATAAATCGGGGGTCATTCAATCTGAGGAGGACAGTAATGTGTTATTGAGACATTCAAAAGCAACCTCATGGTGGCACTAGAGGAAAAGGCATTTTGTGCCAATCCGATATTTTGTTGAAAGACATGTTGTATTAGGTCATGCAAAAGAAAATATGTTGTTAATCCTCTACATTCAAAGGATATCTCCACTAGAGATCTTTCGTTCTGGACCATTAGTTGCCCAGCTGACTGGCAGATGGGCAGTGCCATCTTTTTACCCATGCTGCTGAATAAAAACAGTGCTGAATATCCATTTCCTCCAGATGTCTTCCATCTTTTGTGGGCCAACAATTAACGGACTGGACCACTGAGTCTGGAAATGTGTCCACTCGTGTGTCCATTTTCATGTAGATTTGTCCTCTGTACAGAACAATGGCAAGGAAATCAGAATAAACTTGTACAGTCCCGTGAGACTGTAGTGAGACAGACTTTCACCTGATCTTAATGTTGACAGGGTTGCAGATGAAAGCTGTGAGAGCATGCTTGCAGTAATTTAGAGCTAAATTATATTATTACAATTCCAGTTTAATACAGCTTGCATGTCTGTTTTACTTTGTGTAGGTAAAATATAGCAGAAAAAGAACAAAATAAAGAATGGAAAAACTACAGAACATTACAGAACCAGCCCTTTAGACCATCTCACTGATAAGCTTCAGAGGGAATTGTAGCATGTCCACACTCACTCTGCATCAGAGTGTTCACATTCAGGGTGGAGTTGCGGTGATTATGTCTTTATTCACAGCAGAAAATACATATCAGGGTAAACACAGGTGTTCCCATTGACACTAATCGAGGTTCTGTCGCAGTCAGGTCACTGCTGCTCTCACGCACGTTGGCTTGCTCTGTAACACTAAATGGAACCTTAATACATTTCCTTTGTAACACCTGCCTTCCCCTGTGATTTCTGGTCAATATGGCCACCATGAAATACAGTAGGTTTATTAGACAAGACAGACAGACAGGTCAGGGTAGTTATGGAAATTTTGCTCAGGAAAGTGAGGTTTTTTCGATAAGTGCAAAATTAGTTTTGCAATTTTTGCTCAAACTGTAAGTGCCAGTGGCCACCAGCTGGTGAGTTATAAAGGATGAAAATGTCCATGTAAGAGAAGTTTGCATTCAGTCGGTCTGTGAAAACACAAAAGTTTTCAGCCCCAACCAGATGCTGTAATGTGTGACTGATAAGCTTTACAAGAAATTGTGTACTTAAAGCAAATGGCCACGTTAACCCTGGGTTAATGTGTTTTCATTGGGGTGGAGTCACACAGATTATAATGAACCTATTCACCTTTTGACTGAATGCTCGCACACATAATTTACAACAACATTTACAGTATCTACTTTATATACCAGCATAACAACATTTTAAAAATTGACACATTTAATTTTCAGACATTATTTACATTTATTTAGCTTAAAAAGTATCTTAAAATAATTGCTTTTTAAAGTTTCTTTACTCTTTCAGTGGGCAGCGCCACCCCAGGTCCAGCTTCTGGGCACACCCCTGTCTGATACACTATCTGGAATCGTCTGGGACTGACGCTGCCGAAGACAGAAGTGGATCAGAAAGATGACTGAGTAAAGTCGTTAAAAGATAATAGATGATATGTGTGATCCTCATTTAGCCAAGATTTTCTTTTATGAGCACAATGTATCATCTGTACAGACCAGTGACCAGGCAGTCTCAGGCTGAACTTGTCTATACTATATACTGTAAATATATATATATATATAAAACCACTTGACTGTCTTGACTGTCTTAACTGACATCATAACTACTTCCTTCTGCTACATATGACAATGCACGCTACTCAGGTTGGTAGGTTGGCAGCCTATTTGTGGTTGCAATGTGGTGGCACAATCACAATCTGGACCAATAAACCAACGTTCCTAGTTTTAATTGCGACCAGGGCAGGGCTGCTTCTTTGCTAAAGTAGTTCAAGTATTATTAAAGTTACAGAGAAGGTGAGGTGACCAAGAATGTGATGACTAAAGGCAATATTACACAACCTCAGACACTTAGGATTATGACCTAGAGAGGACTAAATGGTTTCTGCAAATTTTGGAAATTAGTTGACTCCTCATTGGGGTTTATGATACCCTCCAATCATTCTGATCCTTGACTGAATTTAAAGGTGACTATATCGCAAAAATGTTCAATAAACAATTTGTCAATGCAGGTTTATTCATACTTTTACCATATTTTTTACCAATTATGTTAATACAAATTAAAGGTTTGCTACCGACAGCAATGAACTGAAAAGATAAATCCATAACAAAGATAAATGACACACATTCTATGATTAAATGGACTTCACTGTTTCATTGTATTTAAGGAGAAACACTCACACAATATTTTTATAACCTTACCGGGCAAGAAGCATTTCATTTGCTATTATAACATGTGAATTATATGAAAAGTATGTTCTCATAGAACGTGGTTATAAAACCAGATATTTGGACTAAAATTACATCTACTCACATGTAAGAGAAGAGCGTATGGCTCAGTGCTTGTGTCAGTTGTAAGACTAAGGTGACTCATTTGTCACACATGTGCTTATATGCTAAGACATAACTGCAAGTTGTCTCGGAGAATATCAAATTTTATTTTAAAATTAAAAAAAAAATAAAAAGGTCCTTAAAACACACTCCCCTTTCTCTGATGGATTTTAGAATCTATGACAAACATAAGCAACACAATTACTTACTTACAAAGTAAGTGGAACAAATAAATGGACAAATAGAACTTAAATAACAAACACAAAAACAATAAAGTTGGTAGTGTTTTACCACAGATTTCATCATTCCTAAAACTTTGGTTAATGCCTATGTGCAGATTGCCACGGTACACGTATTACATCTAGACATTGTCCTTTGGCCAAGATAATTTAATTACAGGTAGGATGGGGTCAAGACACACCTTTGAAGACAATATAATTGAACTCGGTCAGTATTTGTGTAATCCACCATCAAAGCGTAACCTCCTCCAGTTTCATTTTGCGAAGATAATGAACGAATGATATATGCTTGTAAATAATATTTAACAGACTAAGACTTCTGTCGCTATCCAACTTCGAGACAGGCACTTATGCCATGAAATTTGACTTTTAGAACTGGTGTATGTGCCCAGATACTGTCCGATAAGGAGCCACCCAACCCAGCTCCCTTCACATGATGTAAAAAAAAAAAACCCCAAAAAAACTTTTTAAAAAATCATTACAGTTAGTCAAGGGTCTAAGGGCAGAAGTTTTCACATCTGTACAGTTTGTCAAAGCACCAGTGAGAATATATGAATTGTGATTTTGGGCTATACAAATGAAATTGAATTTGATTTGAGTTAGTGCTAACTAGCCTCACTGTTTAAAATATCACTCTAATGGTCAATTGGCTACATTGACTTTTGAATGCAAAAAAGCAAGGCTCATATCCATGGTAACGTTAGCCACACATTCCCCAATGCCAACCGAGAGCTAGGTCTAATCTAGGTCTTGCTCTGTAACACAGAGAAAGAAAAAGAGTAATAATAATAAAACAAAACCAAAACAACTTTCATTTATACTACTTTTGTGTTGTTTTGCCAAAATATATCCAAAAGTGCTCAAGATATACACTCTCCACACTACAAAGCATCTCATGAATAATCTAACCACATAAGAGCAAGTTGGTATCACGATTAGCTGGAAAACGCTGGGATCAGGATTTTAGACTCACATGCAAACCACAGACTGGGAAGATTACAGTTCACTTGTATATTTTTAAATATATGGCGAACCCAAAGTTGAAAGGAAGGCAGGAATTGAAACCAGGTAGTCAGTTCAGAACAGCAAACAAATCCTTAAGGCCACAGACAGAAATCCAAAATTCAGAAAACAGTCCAAAGTCCAAAAAAACTGAAAAAAAAAAGGGAGAAACACAAAAGAAAAAGAGGAAGAACAGAACTGAAGACACACAGAGAGGTAATCACAGGAAGAAATGTCAAACACAAGACACAAGTAGGAAAAGATCCTTCAAAATAAAAGAGGAAACATTAGAAATATTCATTGGGAACAAACAGGGGACATTAGAAACACAGGTAGCATAAATAAACAGCAGGAAACAAATCAGAAAAGACTAAAAAGGCAACATGAAATAAGCTTGGAACTCCAAAAACAATAAATTACTAACAAAAAATAATTCAGACTTCAACAGGATAACTCAAAACTACAATACAAGAAATAATACTTTGAGACGCAAATGTTTAACCTGGGAAACTTAGAAACAGAAAACTATGACAAAAACCCATAACCCTGACAGTAGGATTTACATTTGACAGAATTCTGAAATATTAAACTAGTTTTCCAAGAATTTGGTACTATTGAAAGACTTTGGGTGTTCACGTCGAGCACAGATGCACTACCACCCCAAAAAAGCTGAAGAGTTGCAGTCCACAGCTGACACTCCAGATAAAATCAGTTGCTTTGTTGGATTAAAGGTGCTGAAATGCATTTATTTAATATAACCGTGGGGTAAACTGGGTCAGTAAGACATTCAGAAAAACAACTTAGCTGTCAAGTCATCGTATCCCCTTGTAACAGGTAGGCAGGGAGATGTATATAGGTGAGCAAACAGACTCGAAGGGCCACCTGCTGAAGCTTAGCACGAGTCACAGGCTATGGTTTAATTCTTTTCAACATTGAGGATATTCAAATGGTCGTGTGGCGTGTTTGGTATATTTCCATCATTTCCCACTTACCAGTTATGTTTTTGATTGGTGGAATCTTTTCTCAGCGCAATCCTACTTCACAGTTTGTACCCTACCACTTTGGCTATTTAGCCACAAACGCCAATTAAAGCAGGCCATCCCCTGTTTCTATCAGTCCTGAAATCTATATTAAAGTCTGCTTGGTGCAGTGAGGAGTGGGTTTCAGGGATCGTTTCAGGTCCCCACTGCCTTTCCAACTTTCTACCTTTAGTTTGTGCTATTTTCTTTTTTCCTTTAAACTCCTGTTTAAATGTTTTTCTTTACTTTCTTTTTGAAAGGCTATTTTCACCACACAAGCGCTTCATCTCAGTGCTCTCCGTTGCATTGCCACTGCATTTCTGCCAGCAACGGAATATACTGACAGGACAGGACAGACAGGCTCCAATGCGAGACTCACGTTTCCCGTACAGAGAGACCAAACCATGCCAATTTCATGTCGATTGTATCTATGTTGTCACACAAAGTTTAGTTCCCATTCCCTGAAAGCAATGCAGTTGGTGCATGTACATAGAATGTCGGTTTCTTTAGGGCAGGACTTTATCCACTATCTGAAATAGCCAAATTCAGTGATAAACACCAATGTTACTCCAACTACCTGTTTCATGGGAGAGCGCTGCATGGTCATTGCAATGGGGCTTAATTAAATGACACAATACTCACACTAAGGCGTCATCACAGTTTAAGCTTTGTCTGACCACATTCAAAGTAATCTGATCCAACTAGTGGCAGGATTGTTTCAAAGAATAAAGCATTAAGTTTCCTGTTCCTAGAGGGCGACTCCCTTCAGTCACGTGTAACATCACTCTGATGGTGTAAGAAATGTTTTCACTTTGGGATGTCTTTAACAATTTGGTGAATAAAATTGTTTTATGTACTCTACAGAGAGATATTACAATGTAGTGCATGCGACCAGCAAAGTACTGCGGCTGAGTATGACTAACTCAGCGTTACGTAACTTTAAGAAAGATTAGGAAACTTTCTAACTTTCTAAAATGCTCCTGTTAAAAAATGATACCTGCACATATCTGCAAAAGTTACTACACACTAAAGTCAAAAAGTACTGCAAGGGTCCTATTATTAAAATTTTGAGATATTATGGTGGGCACTTTTAGCCGTTTTTGCTTCCTCAATTTCTATTTCACCTAACAATTTTCACTATGAGCACACATGCAAGTTTTCATGTCTTTGCGTGGGCTTACAAGCAGAAAAACAAGCACAAGTTGTTGTGGGTTGTCAGGCTACAAGTTCTGTGGTGCGAACTACTCTTAACATGTGCAATGTGCCTTTTTAGCCACGATGCAGTAACATTGCTACCGTACTCACCAACCTTTTCAATCAACTTTTTACTTTTTCCATATTTCTACGCCCCCTGCACTCTCTCAGTGCTTCTAGTTTAAGGTAATTTTAACGAATTTGATCAATAAACTTTTTAAACCCTTAGCAACTGTATAAATTTGAAGTCGCGTGTCACTCAGCCTACCCACAACAAGATCAGTCACGCGTTAAGACATCTCATGTCTTAACGCGTGACTGCACGTGTTTCTTAATTTGTAAATATGGTAATCATTGATGATATCTGTGTTTTCTTTACTGGCATTGGTTGTAAGGAACAGGTTATTCCAGAAATAACTTCAGAAACATCAGAAGCCCCCAAAAAAATGGAAAAAGATCTCATGTCATTTCAATATCTCCCTGGCGTCATGAAAACATTAAAAAATGAAATAGAAACTGTCGTAGGGCAGAAAGAAAATGAAGAGAGGGTAAATGAATGAAGAACCAAGTTTTTTTTTTTCACAGCTGACTATCTGCAATAAAGCAAATCCACAAACAAGGCGAGCACGTTTCTCATAATAACTGACAAGCAGAATGATGAAAACATTCATTGGAAACGTATTTTCTGTAGTTAGTTCTAGTCGTGAAAATAATTTTAACACCAGAAAATATTTCTTTATATGTTAGAAAACACTGGAGGGATTTTATGAACTCACATAATGTTTTTGAACAATATCAATCTGTGTTTTGAGCCAGTCGAGGCACTGAGAGTGAACTGGTCACAGTTACAAACACACACCTGTCTCTCTTTGTGGACCCGTAACTCAAAACTTCAAATGGTGTAGTGTGATTCACATTTAGATTTAGTCATTAGTTCAAATGAAAATACAATTGCATCGAATGGACAAGGAACTGCAGTCCCTTAAGAATAATAATAGTAATAATAATAGCAATTTTTAGAAAAACAATAGGTTCTCTACTTGGGTGCTATTGACTGCTAAGAAAGAACAAATAAACTTCATTTTAATCTTTTATTTTCTGAAGCAAGTATTTTCATTTCAATCCAGTGCAGTTACGTGATAACCTCAGTCACTATTTACTTGATAGATTTAGATTGATGATTAAAATACTCTGATATTATACATTATGCTTCAGAATTCTGACTTTACGTTACTTGACTCTCACTGAAGTTGGTTCCTTACAGAGGCCCATACTTCTGACTTTAATGTCAGAACTCAACATTTTTTTTTTCGTCTCTACCTGAAATATCATTTTAACATGTGGCCCTAATCCTCTTCCATACATTCTGTGTAATAAGTGACCTAAATATAATATATACTGTATATTACTTTAAGTACAATTAATGCAAAAACGTCGTAGCTTTTCTGCATTAGAGTGTATCTTCAATGTGATATTGCTGCTGAGTTAATAGAATCAGTGAGAGGTGAAGTAGAACACTACAGGGCCCCTAAAGTCCCAGAAAGCTATATATATATATGTTTTTGTGACTGCAAGTTATTGATCTTGGATCACAGACAAGTTACACAAACTCTACTGCGGCTTGCTCTACTCCCCATAACTGAGCTCTGTGCTCATCTTCGTTTAATTTTCTTGACATTAACATCTCAACCAACAGGAAATCCGAGGCACTGGCGCTCATTTCAAAGCATCAGGCCATGCAATGAGCTAATTGCATATTTTCAAAGTGCTTGTGACATGTTATCAGTCTTACTCTTGGAGGTTTTTTTGCTCTGCCTTGTTGCACCCGTGGATTGTTTAACACCTGTATATCTGACTATCGATTAAACGGCTAATATTTTTACTTTTCTCTGTAGCTCCTTTCAAGGTTTCAGAATTGCAACTAGCCTACCTTGTAATATAGTTCACAGATTTAACTTATTAACTTGTAATGTTCCTGATTTAAAGATTTTCACGAGTGTTTTGGGGGATTTCTGCCTACCCGAATCAGTTCTTGTATCAAAATGGCTCGGATGCAGATGTGTCAAAGGCATGTTGACATGACACATTTATGTATAGCCTACGTACTTGACACAGTCTGTGTGTTAAATTCACATTATTTTACATTTCTGGACACACCCATGCCTGATTGCATCTCTGCAATTGTACAATTGTATGCAGATATTCCCCAAACTGTTACTACCAGTGGGCCCAGATGGGGTTTAACAAAAGCCCCCAAACACACTTTCCCATAAGCTTACATTGTGAGAGGAGCGGCTATAAAGTGGTGAGTACACTAAGTGTTACTGATATTGAGCATTGCCACCCATGTGAGATGATTTATCATGATATCAGAATTTGTTTTGTTTACTTTGATTACTTTAAAAAAAAAAAAAAACAACATAGAAGAACCAACTGATTACACAAGACAGCAGTTCCCCTTCTTTTGAAGTGACTGAAATACTGTATAAGTAAACTAACAATGTGTGAACGATGTGCCACTAACTTGAATCATAGAACCATGAATGAACAGCACCTTTACTTTCTCTTTCTTTATCTGCTAGTATGAGAGTGGGAACAGAAGGCGGTGGGGTTTTTTTGTGCCTTGGACAGTCTTAAATAGCCAAGTTAGACTCATTTAAGTAAGCCTGCCTGTTGCATTAAATTTAAAACTTACTTGATCTGAGACATAACAAATATCCACCTCTCCTGCTGGCTAAGACTGGGATAAGAGCTGCGTTGCCATGGCAACATCCTGTTTGGACGTTTGAAAGAGCTCTAAGAAGAGTGAGAGAGAGTGTTCAGGGACAAAAAAAAAAAACCCAAACCAATGGAGAGGTACGACAATCAAAAACTTTTGAAGATATTTCGGTTTCCTAAAGAAATCTTTCTGCTAGATCCACATTTCTATCAAGCTGATTAAAACTACTGAATAACACACTCTTTTATGCATTATATCCATTATATTTTATGCATTATACACCAGCTTTGTACAATTTGTACTAATTTAAGTGTCTATAGTACGTCTGACATAAAATAAAATTTAAATCCAAGACTGGATAAAATGATATGCAACTTGCCCCAGTGGCCTGTCAGGATTATCTCTACATTACTTTATCATCATCCGAATAATATGTTTGATACCAACAGATGAAACTAAGCAGCTAGACTCACATCAAATGTGGAGAGTGTAAGTGTGCCAGCTGTACAACTAAGATGACTCATTTGTCAGACATTTTCTTCCTTGTTGAGCCTAATATAAGTGGACATTTATGGATTTTGTCACACAGAGAAAAGTATCAAAGGTTCAAACCTCTTTTTTAAAGCAAAGGTCATAAACATCATCTCCACGGCCTTTAAAATCAATAACAAAAAAGCTTCCCAATTACAAAAACTAAATGCCTCAGGAGTGCGAGAATGAAACACAATCAGAATCACTCTTAAAGAGATGTGAAGTTTGTCAGCACCCACAGGTGTGAGCTTCTTCTGGTGTTGCTTTAGTCTCTTGTTTACTAAACCAAATCAAGACCTAATCAAGTTAAATTAGGGTATCAGCGATGATGGGTTATGTCATTAGAGAGGTTTTCTTTTATTTGAAAGATTTACAGAGTCACAGACAAAAGAAAGAATGCCACCACATTTTTTGCGCGTACAACAGAAGACACGACATTAATGACATAAACCCTAAGCAAAGAACATACACAGGAACAATGAGTACCCTCAGAACTGCTTATTATATCACGGGTGGCTCATTTTACCCTTAAGATGTACCAGGTATGACATACGTAGATTATTTTGACATTGGTGTTTGGCTCAAGTATAGTTGTATAACTAGGGAACAAGCACATCATTTTACTGTTCTGTTTATTGCTGCACAGAGTTCTTCTGTTTAAAGTGTCTGTACATAAAATCACTGAACCTACTTTAATGTCTGCAGACTAGTGAAAAAACCTCAGTCATATCTTTAAGAAAGTAGTATTTATATTTATGAAATACTTACAAAGAAATCAGATCAAATGATGATTTTACTATCAGGAGCATTAAGTATAGTGGGTCAAATTCTTTATATGCCTCCATAAAACTGTAATGGCCTGAAATGATGATGCACTGTAGATGAATCACACCTAAGGAAGATTTACTTGGCTCTTAGTTCACCTGTGGTACCAACTGTTTGTGCTTTTAGTGTTACTGGATTATAAGCTTGTGGGTTTTATCATGAACATTCTGTGAAGGTTCCGCAATAAGATCTGACCATCCGTTAGAAATCTTCTAAAGTGCTTTTAATCCCTGAAGTGGTAAAACACGCCCCATGTCACACCCTCACGTGTCTGGCTCATGTGGATTTCCCCTTTCATCCAATTCATCTACAGTAAAGCAAATACCTGCTATGGATGAACAAACATAAAACACAAACAACGTCTTTATTCATTACAAATTGAAATGCGTTAAAGATATTTTTAAATTAAAATAGTCAAAAAGTAGGAAGAACAATCTGTAAGACTATCCATGAAGATGTAAATAATAATAGTATCTTCTCAGTGACTTTCTCCAGGATTGTGACACTGATATTCTTGTGAAATGTGAGTCATGCACCTGGAGAACTTCTCTGACAGTTGCATTATCAGGTTCGAGGCAACAAAGGCGTGATTGTGAAGCCGGTCCATATCAAACAAAAAGATGTTGTGTTTGCGCTATGTGAAAAATTCTGGTTATTAATCCCAGATTTAATGGCATAGTCCAACATCTCATGAACTGATGACAATCTTATTACCTATGAGCCACCAAATAAGCCTTCTGACTATTGCAGAAAAAAACAGAAGTTAGAGGATTTGTCAACAGCCAACAGACAAGGTCTTAATGTTTCCAAATGTTACAGGTTTTTTTGTTTTTTGTTTTTTCGCAGATATATGATCATGATTTGTTGCCAGGACTTGTTGCCAACTAGAGGTTGCTGTCACGGGATGAGCACAATAGCGGGATTGTTTCTGGGAGCACCACTTGTGAAATCACGTCCAATTCAACATTACTTAATGAACCATTGCTCATTGTCGTGATGAGGAAGTGTTTTCTTAGTTAAACCAAGCAAGAACAAAATATAGTTCTTACATTTTTAAAAAAGATACATAAATACACGACTACTAGTGAAACCAAGGGATGAAAAAAAAAATTTGTTCATGCATTTTTAAAAAAAGATAATGTATTGAAATACCATTTAATGTGATGAATCCAAATGCAAATACATGTTTTTGTGACAAGTCCATGAATCCATACATAAGCATTTTTTGTATGTTTCAAAAATAATTTTTGGTATTTAACAGACAAACTACACTTTAAGTGATTGTCTGTTTACACAGCATATTTTGCAGGTTTTGGAGCAACATGCATATGCTACCAAGTATGACATCTTTTTCAAGAAGGTCCTTTTTTATTTCAGCAAGACAACGCCAAACCACATTCCGCACATGTTACAGCAGCATGTCTCCATAGTGAAAAAAAAAAAAAAAGTACAGGGACTAAACTGGCCTGTCTGCAATCCTAACTTGTCACTGACTGAAAATGTCTGCCGTTTAATGAAACACGAATTATGACAGAGGAGAACTACAGGGCAGGTGAAATCCTACATGTGACGTTCCAGAGTTGTACATAGTAAAAAAAAAAAAAAAGTACAGGGACTAAACTGGCCTGTCTGCAATCCTAACTTGTCACTGACTGAAAATGTCTGCCGTTTAATGAAACACGAATTATGACAGAGGAGAACTACAGGGCAGGTGAAATCCTACATGTGACGTTCCAGAGTTGTACACATGACCCTGTTACAGCTTCTCCAAAATGTGCTGCTGGCATCAAATTCTAAACGGACGATATAATTTTCAAAAACTGTGACATTCCTCATTTTCAACATTTGATATCCGCTATTTTCAATTACACCCAGGTTTCAGTGTCTTGCAAAATCATCCCCTTCTATGTCTACATACATTTTAGTGGCCCTGTTTTTTTGGAAACAGAGTTTATCATGAACTCTGATTAGTATTTCACAGCCTGTATTCATACCTTTTGTTCATCACATTTTATGCATGTATGATTTCACACTATTTAAAACAGAAGGAAAATGAGAAGTGAACAATTTTGAGAGATTTTCAACCAGGCTACCTTAACTGTAACCTGGGTAACCACTTCTGTGCACATTATTTATTGCTCTTGGTGCCTTTTCCCGCTCTAGTGTGTTACGGTCCCTGGCTTGACTCCGGTGTTGACGTGCTTGCAGATCATACGCAAGACTGAACAGTCCTGACCTTTAACACACACACTGGTGTGTGTGTGTGTCTGTGTGATAAAATACTGGCATGACATCAGACAAGATCTCTGCACCCATATCCATCTGATTTGTGACGGGAATAACCAACTTCAACGTTGTGACATTCACTTTGAAGAAACACCTGCTCCCCCTCCACACAGAGGGCTGTTAAGGGATATTGGTATGGGATATTGCTGCTAGATGACAAGTCGTCCAGCCGCATCGTATCCAAGCAATTTTTAATTACAGGCTTAATATCCAAGGAAGTGACTGAGGAAGACAGGACTGGAGATATGAGTTTGTCATAAACTCTCCAGAGAGCGAAAACATGTTGTTTGTCTTAAAAAAAAAGCCTTATTTTAACTGGTTTGCCAGAATTAAAACTTGTTAAAACTTGCAGATTTGGATTTGTATTGCTGTATGCGATTCTTCTGAATTTATTCACACAAAAAAATGAAATTTCCTCAAATAAGTCTTTTTTTTCTGTTGCCCTATTTTTAATTAAAAAGTACTTTGATGATTATCTCAGCCAAGGGTGGTTAATTTCTTCCTGTATGTTTCTCATCAACTTTATGCAAAAACCAATGAACAGATATGCATGAACTTTGACTTACTACAACCTGGATCCCATTGCATTTTAGAGATTATCTATATTTGGATCTGGATTTAGGGATTTTCTAAATTATTCTTGGCCACTGGGAGACTGAGGCACTATTTGATGTTTTGGTTTATCGCATAAGACATTTTCAAAGCTCAAAAGACTAAAAAAAAACCCCAAAAAACAGGCTAAACCATTCCCAGTATCCTCACCAAATTGTGCATCGTGATCCAGATTGGGCCATTTTTATGCATCGCCATCCATTGATTTCACAAACTGGTTATCTTATACAGGGTTGTGGAGAACACACTTGTCAGGTTGCCAGTTTATCACTGGGCTGACCACGCAATTTCACATTTCAGAATAATGCAACAAATGCTTCGGTTAACATTTCGGGTGCGGCTCTTAGCCCCGAATTGACTTGTGAATGCCACTAGTGAGAAAATTACAAATGCAAATGCGGTTTTGGTTAACATTAAATAATTTTACATTAAATCCTACTTTAATCCAGAAACCCAACATTAATTGTTACCATGCCAACTTCAAATGAGCCCCTTAAATTAAACCCTTTGCCCGTGTCCCCCCCGATTCTCCGCAGGTACACATGCCTGCAGGCTATTGATTCTTTGAGACGTGTTTCTTCCAGTTCTTCTGCATTCTCGGACATAATTTCTCTTAAGACAACAGATGCAGCCCTACCTCTGTGACTGCAGCCCATCCCTCTGGATGAGGCACATCCTTTTCTCCGGCCCCATTTTATCACGTGTGACTCCGCCCCATCTCGCCGTGGAAACTATATCAGGCGGAACGCGGTTCCCTGACGAGCACTGTAGACGGATCAGCCGGTCCCGGACTGTAAAACAGGTATTTGATCAGGGAGAGAGAGAGACAGAGAGAGACATGGTCGTTGAGCAGCGCTTTGTGATCAGCGCCCGCATCATCGGGGCTGTCCACAGGGACACACCGAAACTCAAGGTAAGCTATCACCTCACACACTTTCATTTCAGGCTCACTGTTTGTAATTGCACTCTTGAAAAATGAAATCAAATAACGTTTATTTTGTTTTTTCCTGTCCCCACAGATGACCATGATATCAGTGTCATGGTCAGACCAGAGTGAAGTGATCATCCACAGGTCGTTTCAGGACTTCAAGAAATTCCATGTAAGCACTACCTGCACTGTGTAGTTTACATTGTGGCAGGAATAAAATGGCACGCAGAAGAAAGTAACACTGGCCCTTATTTCCATTCAGAGGCAGCTGAAAAAGAAGTTCCCTCAACTCAATCCTTTCCGCAAAAACAACAGAGTGATCCCCAAATTTAAAGGTAAGGTTACTTCATCTTTGTGTACAGAAAGTCTCTACAAGCATTGTTTAACACGCTTGCTTACACTCTGAAGTCAAATTGATAAATTCCACGGACCTCTAAAAGCTGAAATGACTTAGATCCCTGATGCATAAGATAAAAACGATTTTGATCTTCTGCCAATCTTTTTAGCAATTAGATATTGTGAAATTATATGTTCTGCTCTGTCCAGGGGAGGCCAGGAGGAGCAGCCTCCAGCAGAAAGGATCCGTCCGATCTTTCAAGCGCATGATGTTCCTGGAGACTTACTGCGTGAAGCTGTTGAAGTGCGACGAGGCCGTGACGCACAGCTCGGAAGTCACGCAGTTCTTCACACCCAAAGACCACGACCTGCAGCCAGACTTCACCAAGAACAGGTAGGATCGCCACACAATTGTTTTTTTTTTTTTTACTTATGTGATAGTCTTGCAGTTGAAACACAGCCTCTCTCACGCACGCAGCGTCCTGATCCTGCTGTCCGATGACCTGGCCGACGGCCCCGGCGACAGGAGCGCGCGCCAGAGCATGGCCAACGTCACGCACCCGTTCGTCACGCAGACGTACCGCTGCGTGGACGCATACGAGACGAGGGACACCAAGAACCGGCCGTTTAAGGTGGCCGTGGATGAGAAGCTGGATGTCCTCATCAAGGACCCCGCTGGTTAGTTGCCACCATCCAAACCCCCCTCACATCTGAACCCAGTCACCCCTCACATTCCTCTCCGCAGTGCTGAGCTCATGTCTGTGTTTACCCTCCAGGGTGGTGGCTGGTGGAGAACGAGAACAAGTGTCTGGCTTGGTTTCCCGCTCCCTACCTGGAGCTGTGGGAAGGGGAGGAGGAAGATGCTGCAGACCAGCTGGGAGGTGAGACACGTTCCGTTTTTTTCCACAAACGCGTTAAGCAAGTTTGATTACACGATCACAAACCCTGGAATTAGTGTTAGAGTTAATAAATTCAGCACCACTTGTTTCATTCAACCCGTGCATGCCAGCTGCACATACAAGACACCATCAGGGGAGGCACTCTTTAGCCACTGGAAAGTGACTCCCCCCCCTCAGTTCAGAGGGATTTCATCCACACTGCAGTTCCTGCTTCTGTGTTTGAGCTTGTCTCTTGTGCCACTCAGGTGACCTGTACTGTGCCGTCAGAAGCTACTCGACTAGTAATTTTGACGAGGTGTCCGTGTCCATCGGCTCCGTGGTCGAGGTAATGAGGAAGTCCGATGACGGCTGGTGGCTTATAAGGTATCCAGATCTTTACTGTCTGCTCTGCAAACATTAGATAAGAGGGAATAAGGAACACATTGGCTTGTTCTCTAGTATCCCTTCAGTATCAAAAACCTACTTTTAGAGACATATTAAGTAATCAAATAAATAATCCAAAAGTACTTACAATCGTCCTTAAAATATTGTTGCAGTAAGCTCAGCACTGATTAAAAAAAAGTTCAAATGAAATTCCAGGGTGTTGTCATGACAGGTTTCTTTGTTATCCTCTCTTTAGTTTCAATGGCAAAGCAGGTTACATCCCCTCTATGTACCTGCAACCATACAGCAATCTACATGCAAGCTTTTACACCCGGAGACACCAGTACAGCTCCACTCTGAACCTGGCAGTCAGCAGGGAGCCTCAGGCTTCTCCTCCACCCAGGGCCAACGAAGAAAACATCCCACAGCTGGAATCTCAGGGCCGGCCCAGAGGTGTGCCGGGGCGTCTCCTCAAAGCCCAATCGCTGGATGTTCTGTCTGAGACCTGGTCGGGAACGCTGATGGAGCGAGACGCTTCGACAGCAGGGGGCCGCGGAAAGGAAAGAGGCGAGCGCAGCCACTCCTGCGTCTCCTCCAGCAGTGACTCATCCTCAAGTTTAAAAGGGCCAAGCAGGAGCAGCAGCCCTGATCTCAGCTACTCAGACCGTCGCTCCTCCAACACGAGTTCAGATTCAGGGACCTCTGTGCCAGGGGTGTCCACTGACAGTGCAACAGCTCCGAACGCTCCCAAGATCCCCCCCAGGCCGAAAACCGAGGAGATCCTGACCCGCTGCACCACCATGACCCGCAAGGCAGCCCTGGCCACCAAGACCCGGCTTTAGATTCAGCCTCCAGAGACCATCCGCAGCCACTCTAAATCAAATTCTCACTGTTTTTGATTTATCATATTTAACCTCTTCAACCACATGGATTTTACCATGTGTCTCTCAGTCAGAAGTGTTTATGTGGAGGACTGAACTCACATGATAAACCCATGCTTAATTCCATATGATGTCTGGAAAGTTTGCATTTGACATAATGAAGCGTGGGCATTTTAAGTATGAATATTTCACTCAATAAAAGAATAATGTAGCTTCAGTGAAGCAAGGAAAAGGAGCAGGCTCAGGAAAATGTACGTAAGTGATATTTCCGTGCAGAAGTAGAAGATTTTTTTTTTGTGATTTTTTTAAAGCCACTTAAGAGGAAATTTTAGTGCATTGTAGGTGTTGAAGAGGTTAAATATTTGCAATGAACTGTACTGTTTGTATCTGTTTTTTTCTTTCTTTGTATCACAGTAGATATCACCAAACCATCACTCGTTTGGAAATGTTAGATCACAGATGAGAGAGATAATATTATGTAGCCTTATAATTATCTGCTATATCATTTGTACAATTCCATTAATGGTTTATTACTATATATTTTAGTATACTGTGTTCAG
Organism: Mola mola; assembly: GCA_001698575.1. Lineage (NCBI taxonomy): Eukaryota > Metazoa > Chordata > Actinopteri > Tetraodontiformes > Molidae > Mola > Mola mola. Next base: position 8,467,168 of record KV751339.1, read on the forward strand.
TATGTAAACATGTAACTTTTAGCAGGTCAGCCTAAAGTAAACAGCAGCAAAGAATGCAGCTTTGAGAAGCCTAATTACCTGTGTGAAAGCCTTTTGATTGACTGTCAGACCAGTGCATTTTAACCTGATTAATGATGTAAACAAGCTGTCTGCACACAATAGGGGATGACTTATGCATAGTCTGCCACTGTATGTTCCTATTAATTATCAGCTCACGTTTCAACACCTTTATGTAGCACATGTGCATGTGACTGATGTGTCAAGTAAAAGTTTGTGTGTGGGTTTCACATTCACAGGTCAATAAATCAAATGTATGGCAAAGAAGCAAGATGTCCATCATTGTTTTTTGTTGACTGAATGTAGAAAATAAGAACAGCCTTTTAATTAAGATCCCAGTCAGATATGTGAAGGAACATATGAAACGGTTTAATTGGTGCCAAAATGTCCCCTAAATGGTACCTAATGTCACCTAAAGTACAAGCAAATGAACATGCAGATTGATTTCACAAGTTTAAATGCAGGGCATAAGATGTGGCCTCTTCTGCTCAGGAGGCTTCAGGTGTACACAACCACACTTATTGATGCTAAATGTTGTGCTATGCTGGAGGAAGACAAAAAAAGTTTCAGCTGCTGGGGGACTTGAGCACAAAACCTTTTCCTGCATTATTTTTTTCATGCCTAACTATAATTAAACCTTACCCAGGGGAATGTAATTTTCAGTGTTAGTTTTTCAGGTCTGCTGGTTGGGAACTCAGATCAACAAAAAAAAAAAAAAAGAATCAAAAAGTGTCCTTCTAAATGATCTCGGAGTGTTTAGTAGGAAGCAACTGGACTTCTTATCTTGTTTGAAGACGTTTCGCCTCTCATCCGAAAGGCTTCTTCAGTTCTGAGGTTCAGTGCGGGAAACCCAGGTATTTAACCCTACCTAACCCCGAGTGGGTAGAGACAATCACCAATCACCAACAAAGAGGACGTGTTTTGAAACCAACAGCCTCCTTTGTTGGTGAGACAATCACCAACAAGGAGGACGTGTTTAGAAAACAACAGCCTCGGGGGTGCAGTTGTCTGGCTAGGCATTGTGTGAGTCGTTAAATTGTAAACCTGTGGTTATATTGGGTTTTTTTGTGATCAGATGGTGGTTGGATTGAGTTCAAGCAGTGTATTTATTTGACTGCCAGTCACGTCTCTGACCACCTTCGGAAGTTGTTTGCCAAATCCGATAACAATCTGTCCTCAAAAAACATTTCGAGCGTGGTTATGTTTTCATGCCAGGTGTCGTCACCATGCAGCACTTACTGCACATCCTGGAAGTGTGAACACATCATACATCTATTTTAACAGTATATCAATGGTCTTATCTAATTTATTTTTTATTTTCCTATACATTAATGAGAACATTACACTGTAAAAATGAAGTCATTGCTTCAACGTTGGATTTTTTCTACGGTTAAAACAATTACTTTGTTTGTCCATTATAATTTTTGTAAACAGTGTTTACATGTTGTAGTTATTATAATCCATAGTGAAATAAATGTACCTATGCTGTGTTATTATTTTGACCACTGAAGAGACTGGAACTGTGTAGACCTCCTCCCCCGTCCTAATAATTTTCAAACTGTTTTCATACAGTGCCAAAAAAAACTTATATGTATGACTTTAATCAATGTGAGATTGTGCAAAAGAGAATAAAGCTCAGAAGACTGCAATTACACCATGAGCTGATTTCACTGTATTTGTCAGTGAAGTAAGCATTCAGCACATGAGACATGTCCAGGCTGTCACAGGAGCATTTGTCAGGCTGGACCTACTGTATATACTTAATGCTTCACTGAACTTGGGAATTTTCTAGCGAAAAGAGTCAATATTTTTTCCACACTCTTCAACACTCAGCAGTCCGTTCTTCCCTTAAACAATCAGGTAATGATTAACATGTTGGAAACCAAGTGACCTTAGAAGAACCCTGCATTCTCAACTTCAGTATAATTGTCAGGAAAATAACCTGTTACGGGAAAACTGGTGTTTGATATAAAATACTTTTTCTTTTTTTTTAAAATTACTTCAGTATTAATTTCAGTCACCAGGACCATTTGGCTAGACAAGGTTTTACAGTGTTATGCAATGGCTCATAGTTGTCAAAATGTTAGAAAGGAATTGTTGTTTTTCGCCACTAACTATGCTCACCGTGTCTGATAACATGGAGTACACTACAGTGAAACACCAGTGAGTTTATGACTCATTAACTGATCCAGTGCTTGATGGTGCACCCCAGACACGACCAGTCAACTGCAAAATGGAGCACTGTCTTCTCAAGTTTTCTGATGTTTTCAAAAGACAAATTCGTATAGATTTATTCGACAGCATTTTATTCCACGCTGTGGTGATCGGCTAAATAATCAGACGTTACCTTGGATCCTCACAGAAACTGGGGGGTCGCCGTCGGCAAAAGGGAGCAGAGAAATGCAGGGAAAACACAGTCAAATAGATACACTTTCATCACTCATCAACTAAATGACTAAAGGGTCTGGGACCTTTTCAAAATAGACGTGCTTGGGGCCTAAAAAACCCAGAAATAGGGTTTAGTGAATTAAAGTGAATTTTTACTCCCTTCTTGCAGTTGTAGCTGGGAGGCTACAGTTTTGTGTCTCCTTTAATGAAACAGTCAGCACGGCCAGTGTAGGGGCATTTTGTGCAGTCGTAATGTTGCTTCATCAGTGTGAATTACCATCAGAGGCATTTTAAAGGGGTATCCTTGTGACATTTGAAAACACAAATCCTTTTTTATCTTCAAGCATTTATTTTTTTTCAAATTTCAGAAAAATTGTTGACTGGAAACACCCTAGTAGAAGATGGATTTTCTTAAGATTCCAAAAGTCAAACAAAAACGGCTCAGTTGAAACAATGAACAGGTTCCTGTTTGACTTGTGCAATGATGGAATGGCGAGGCACGATAGACCCATGCACCACATACACGTGTTTTGGTCTTACAGGCTTAGTGTGCCATGAAAGCCAGTTTGTGATTTATCTCTTACCACAGCTGATCCCATGCAACAAAAAGGAAATATTTTAATGTGTGACTGAGCGTTTTGGGTTTTTCCTGCATTCATCCGTGAAAAGCCGTGATCAAGTACACCTGTCGCCAGCCAAATCACTTCTTTTTCTGTTGTTCCAAACTTACAGTCCAACTGACTTCTGCAATAAATCAGTATTAAATCTGTTTCTAAATATGTAGTCAGATTAGCTTATTGAGAGGCATCATTGTGTTCTGTTTGCTTAGATCAGGAAAGAAAAAAATGCCGGTACTTTTGGCTTGACACTGGAGGTCAAACCTTCTGTGTTTTTCTTACCATGACCCAGCTCCTCTGTTTACCCTAGGAGGGTTAGTTGCGACAACATTTATTGCATTTCCTGAAACAGACGAGGAAACATGAGGTGAATAAACAGCCCAAAGCATGTGTCTGATGAAAAATGATAAGCTCTGTTTAAACTATTTCACAATCGCCAGACTCATTAGGTTTATGATATGATTGCTCTGTGTGTGCATGTATTAGACCAGAAGCATGCAGGAAGTGGCACAAGACTTGCTTTTGGGAAGTCATTCGTTCTGAGGGTAGAGAAACATACCAGCTATGCGTATCTGGTTTAAAGTAAAACGACATGAGGCTAAGATATGCAGACAATATCTACATGCGCTGCACATAGTATATGTATATATTTTAATTTGTTTTTTATTGTACAACATGTTTGTAGTTCTGACAGCTCAGAAAAAAAGATGAGCTCTTGAACACACAACTCCAACTTTTATTATTTTATGGTCTCATCAAGGGATTGTTTACTGGGAAATGTTTTGGGCACGGGCTCCTTAAAGGAACAGGAAGACGAACAGCTCCTCTTGGTAGCTGTCATTATTAAGGTACAGTGTGGCTTATTATGACACCGTCAAGGCTAAAGTCAAGGATTTTAATTGTGATGGAGAAAAGGCAATTGAAATCATTCATACTTTTAGTCAGGATCCTGATCTGACTTGTTAGAAAGTTGATTGTACTAATAATGACTCCGTTTTATTCTGCCCACATAAGCTCCGACGTAACAATATAAAAGTGAGCCCATATGTCCACTATGTTCCTGAAATGAACATGTAATTCAGCTGTAATTCTGCCCTGAAAAAATACAAAAGTGCCCTAGTGGACAAAACACAATCAAGTACCATGAAGGGTGCACTTCCACCTATCTCTAACTTTTTCAGTTTGAAGATATGACTGTTTCTCATCCAGAGAAAGTAGGTGAATACACGATAAAGAAAAAAAACAAACTTGAACTCAACTTTTTAAAATAAGCAACACAATTACATGTCCTGCTCCTCAAAAAGGTGAATCACAGTTCCGTTGTGTTACCCGGAAATATGTGGAGACACGGCGTTATGTTAGCTCATGTGTGACATTGATATCTTGTTATCTTGGCAGGCCCTGATGCACAACAAACCGTAAATTCATCACGTGCAGCACATTCATGCACTCTGTACAGACCCAGCATTGATACAATAAAACAAAAACAAAACAAAAACAAAATAATCACTGTAATCTATCGTTTCCTCTACGAGATCCCTTTCAAACAGGATTTTCAAGTGTAAGTAATGTGATACAATATTCTTGTTGCATCAAAGAGTCACTCTCAGGTTCATCAAGATATGATGCATATTATATTTCCTATTACAGAATCTTTCCCCACTGTGTCACAGGAGAGGGGCATTAACAACATCTAACTGAAGTTATTTTTTTAGTGCCCCACCGATTATGTTGAAAAAACCCCCAAAAAGGTGTGGAAAAATGACATTAATGCTTTCAATGAACATACTGTACAAGAATGTGAGTACTACATTAAATTATAGAAAAATATCACTCAAGCACTGCAGGCCGCATCTGGCACATGGTATAATTATATCTGGCCCACAAGATAACATATATAACTGGATCACCAGTATATGCCACACATATTTATGGATGAAAATTTAGTTGATTTTAAGCGGATTTAAAATATTTTCATGGTATGTAAGATATTGTCATTTTGCTTGATGATGTTTGCGAAGAAGAGAATTATCTTACATTGCCATGAGCTAAATTATAGTTTTCTGGCTGTTTTTGATGGTCTGTGGAATAATTTTTTCATTGGAAATGACTCCAAGGCTTAAAATTGAATGATGAGTTAACGCTTTACTTGTCTTATCTTATTTATTTGTCTATTTATCAATTGTTCATTTAATCTTTTGATGACATTTTTTGTCTGTTCTGAATTCTATAAGATGTCTTTGGAGCAATAAGTTCATATTTCTGAATGAATATTTTGTCATAATGCTTGTGATGAGGGTCAATTGTCTCTTGTTCAATGAGCTTTGACCATTTGGCCATTTGGCCCATGACTCAGACCCAGTTTTTAATTTTAGCTCACTATGTGTTGAGTTTGACACTCCTGATATAAGGAAATGATAGAGATGTCAAGCAAGTCGTGGAAAATCAGTGCTGTATGCTGGCCAAATGAAGAAGCGGTGTATGATCAGTGCGGACTGTGACACCATGTGACTCTACATTCTGATCTAGGATTATGCAGACCTACCCTTTTCACTCCAGCACTGAGTCAGAGGCCAGTCGACTTGAATCAGTGGTCAAAGCAGGGTCATAGGTTGAAAACCAGTTTCCAAACAACATTGTACAAGGCATTGCAGAGTACCTGAGCTTTTTTTTTAACAAGGCACAAAGGGAATGCTGTGTGCACGTGTCACCTTCAAACCCAGTCACATCAACAACATTTGTGTGGTGACTACAAGAGGAAGTAGATGGAGGAACATATCGGTGAAAAGCAATGGTCACATGTAGGCCAAGTTGTCCTTATGAACCGGTTAAAAAAAAAAAAAAGTTGTACAGTATCCAAACATGTGGTGAATAAGTTGTTTATAGCTAACATAAATGACTTTATAATGGAGCTAATTTTCACTGTGGAGTAATAACTTTGACTGCGCGATTAATTTCCGTCTCATAACGACAGCAAACACACTCCTGTGGCCTGTTTAATGAGGCATACTGCAAGTAACTCAACAGTACCTCACCGAGTGACATGGACACACACACATTATCACTCTTCTTCCACATGTGATTTCATTTCACGCATCAAGACTTTAAATTTTGCATTGACTCTTTCTCCCTCCATGTCCTCCTGCCATTTTAATCTATACATCTTGACATCCCTGCCCCGGACGATTTGTTTATTCTTCAATCAGTGAGAATTCGTTTCCAGTATTTTCTATTACTACAGCTTCAATTTGCTCATGTTAATGCTTCTGACTTGGGAACACTGATGAGACACACGTTTATGTGAGCTTTTTTGTTGTCAGCTCAGGCAGTTCTTACATCTTGAATTCGGAGCTGTTTGTGTTTGGATAAATGAGTTGCTCTTTCCGAAGCACTGGACCATCACAGAGTTCAAGATGTACATTTTCGCCTGAATTTACCTCTCTCCTACTGAATAAAGGTTGGCGATGATAGACAACTTGAACTCAAGCTGTAACACTGCTTGGTCTTAACAAGTCCACATTACATTCATTTTATCTGGGTCGAGTGATCTGCAACCATGTTTCTTCTCTATTTATCCCAGACCAACCACACACTATATTCCGTCACAACATCACGCTCAGGGTGAGAGACTCAAATGTTTGGATGCTATACCTCTGATTTCCTCTTTTGAGGAAACGTAGGAAACCTGACATATTATATAAGTTCTTCCTGACCGATCAGCACCAACAGTGACAGTTTCAAGGTAAAGCAACATATTTAACGCCAACGCTACAGCCAGACAATTGCGACATTAAATTTCCACCAAGAAGAACACATTTAGTATCATCATAAAAGGAAACAGGCACATCCGATGTAATCTGTTCCTCAATTATTTTATTATATTTCAGAATTACAATAACTGACACCTCTTCCATTTTAGTTGTTTGTGTTGTGTATCACTCTGAATACTATAATTCTATCACACCTACAGCGCCAAACACCTGGAAGCTCCCGGTCGACACGTCCATCAAATAGCTCCTTCAGTATCGGAGGCACAAAATAACTTTTCTCTTTCTGGAAATATTTTAGTGCAGGATCAGCTGGCAGGGAGGCACTAGTCAGACTCGGCTGGGATCCTCTCTATGGACTCAGTGGAGGAGCTCTGGGACCGCTGGGACTGAGAGGACAAATGCTGCCATGCTTGAGGGCCATCCCCCCACGAGTGCATCAGGGGCAGGTAGATGTCATCCATGTTTGGCAGTACAAATACTTTCTGGAAAGGAGAGGAGAAAAAAGAAAACAATGATTGTGAGAGATAAGGGAGGAACGCTGTAATGATAAAAGTATTTTATATGGCAGTAGCTGTTTTGTTTTTGTTTTTTTCAACCTGGAACTCATCCTGCAGTTTCTTTTCAATCCACTCAGTCACGTGACAGAAAGTCACCTCCCTCTCCCCGAGTTTGGGACGGACAAGCAGATCCAGCTTGGGCGGCACGGAAAAGCTATACCTACAGAGGAGATCGGTATACGATACAATTGTTTGATCAATGTTTTCAGCCAAACAAAACCCCACACAAAGTCACACACAACAATAAGAAACAACAGAAAATGCTGAAACTGTTAACTCAGCATAGTATGCAGCAGTTATGGGATGTACATAAGTACACATATTAATTTGAAGGAACTTTAATTTATTTTTGCTACTCTCTATACTTCCACTCAAACTTTAGAGGCAAATATTTACGTTGTTTTTTTAACTCCATTTAATTTGTTTGTCTAGGTTTATTTTGCAGATTACATGCTGCGTCAAAGCCAAAGAAGCATATTTTTGAATTATCAGCAAACAAAATAGTTTCCAATAAATCAAAAAAATTATTAGACACAATAATGAGCCAGACCCATAATCAGTTGACCCTCAGTATACATGTGTAATTTACCTCTATTGTACATATACAGCTGATAAGTAATACTCTTACTCAACTACCCCTGTTAGAGTGTTAGACTATAGCAAATTACTTTAACTTAAGTATGACCTTTTGGGTACCTTCAAAACACTGTTAGGCTTGAGTGGTTTATTAGAAAGACATTGATTTAATAATGTACATTATAGTATAAAAATAAGGAAGGTAATGTTAATATCTGCATCCACTGATAGTCAGGTCAATACATATACAGTAAGATGATAGCTTTTTGCAGACATGAGGGACACTAAATTTCAAAACTGAATATATCTTGCTCTCTGGCTTCAGATCAGATTCAGATTTAGCTGAGTAGGTGAGCTGGGCTTCACTTCCATGGCCTACCAGTTGAGACAGAAAGGAAAGAAAAGCAATATATGAAAACTGCTATCTGAATTAGAGCAATCGTTCACTGCATTTGAAAAGGAATACAATCATTCTATCAAAAACTGAAATTCCTAGTTGGAGCCAGAACCTCCAATATGTCTAATTACTAACAGTAGAAAGAAAGAATACAAAAAAATACAAAAAAATAAAAACAGTAGAAGGTTGAGTTTAGATTATTTGCTGACCCTTAAGAGGATAATAAATGAATGAATGAATGAATGAATGTGAAATCATATCTACGTTTCTCTACTTACCATATCCTGTCTGTAGGAGGTGGTGGGACATTGATGACCAGAGTCCCTGACAGCTCATGCACCTCCACAGTGAGCAGCAGGGGTGTGTTGGACATCTCCTCAAACTTCTTCTTAATGAATTCGTTCTCTGTCGCCTTCTGGAAATACTTCGATTTTGCAATTCTGTCCACAAATCTCAAAATCTTCTTTCCAGTCTTCACGCCCCCTGTCCTATAAGGGGAGGATTAGAGGGGAGGAGAGGAGAGATGTATTAGTGCAATGCAAGTAGATTTAGTATTTAGATGCGGAAGTCACAATCTGTAGAGAGATGAGAGTCTGAAATGTAAATGCAGCCACCAAACTGACAGCCATCTGGAGCGTAATGTCAGCACAGTTTTTTGCTGGGGAGGTTTATGAAGTTACTATTTACACTTACAGGACTCTCTTTTAAAGTAGCTGTTTAGACTTTGACACTCAGTAGTTGCAAAAGATCGTGCATGCTCATTTTAAAAAGTGGTAAAAACAATTCTTAAGGAAGATTGTCGAGGCCCAACCCAGACTGTCAAACATTCACCATCTAAACCAACCAACCCAAAGCATTACTATCTGAAAACCTGGGAATGGGACTCAACTGCTAATCTCTCACTCCACAATTTATTTTACAACTTCAAACATCTTCTTTTGGCTTTTGTGCATCAGCCTTCACCCGTCAGTAGCTGGCATGGATCCCTTCTCCCCCACCGGGCCCGGAGGCTCAGATACAAGCAGCTCGTCTTCATCTGATGAATCAGCGCTGGAGGATTCTTCATCGCTGTCAGCCAACACACTCAAGATAGGCCTGCGGGGATGGGCGTCAAATTTAACAATGCAGATTGAACTTACATGCACATATATCAATCAATTGTATTTTTATCTCCACCATGTATACATATTTTATACAATGATTAAGGACCCTGATTATAGAAATGTACAATATCTGAAAATTTTCTACAATTATAGATGCTAAACTACTAACAGGCAGACTGTGTGGATCAGACAGTGACGGGGATCAGGGATCAGGGACAGGGATCAGGAGAGAGAGAGGTGGAGGTGGATATTTGTGTCTGTGTGTGTATGTCCCATGAAAAAGATATGGATACAAATATCCAGTATTCTACCTATCCAGATATGGTAGAATACTCTCTCCTGTCACTAGACTCTAAATTGGGACATAAAAGTCATGTGTTCATAGTACTTTCATGCAGTTTTTTAATTAGTACTGACCGAGGGCTACCAGTTTCAGTCGCGCACTCTGTATCCTGACCACCTTCTTTACCCAGCCTGGAAAGATTGAACTTGGTCTGCAGGCTCATCTGGAGGGAACCAGTGTAGAAAATGTGTAGTTCCACCCACAGGCCTGCAGGGGGCAGCACAAAGGGTCAATACCAAACCACCAAAATTAAGACAAAGCTTGTGCCGACAGCCTAATCTTGACACACACTGCTTAGTGGGCATATTAAACAGCTTTCGCGGTGATTATCGAGCCTTGAAATTAAATTTAAAATAAATTATGAGGGATCATAACGCCCCCTGAGGAGCTGACAAGTGGACAAAGCACAACAACAGAGAAAAACCGAAAATGAAACATTTCTTGAGCAGTGGTTGGGTAACAGAAAAGTGGGCGGACAGAGATATATACAGGCAAAGCACATGGTTATACATTTAAATTCCCCTTCGTCATGGGTTTGCCATATTGCCTTGTCCAAAAACACACGCACACACACACGAAAGTCAATAAGGCTGTGGATCTCATAAATGCTGTCCTGTTCTGTGAGATTACAAAATGGGTAGAGATCTGCTCTGCAGTACTCATCTGTAATCACATGAGCAACAGGTCATCTCCTCACTCATTTCTAGCGCTGTAGTTTTTATTTGTATGTTTTTTTCCCCCCTGTGCATGATTTTTAATCTCCACTCACCTCTGTGGTTGACCTTAGGTATGGAGGTAGTGGTGATTTGGGGCATAGAGCAGCCCATATCCAACTCAGTCAGACTCAGCTCATTCATAAAGTAAGGCAGCTGCAAAAATACACCATGTTATAGTTTTAAATTATGCAAAATGCATTACGCTTAAAGTTAAGCCTTCAGTGTAAGAGCTCGCACTCTGATTTTACTAAGTTTCTTCTGTATCTTGTGGGAGACCACATCGGCCCAGTGCTTCTCTCGCAGGAAGTCCCAAAAGATTCGACCAATTAGAGCATTGGACCATGCAGTCTGGCTCGACCCAGCCTGCTCTGCTTGATCACAGGTACACTGAAAAACAGATACGTGGGAAGGGCCGAGTGAACATAAGAAAACTGCAGGTTTTTCCACTGACAGCATTATATTTTGTTTAGTTTACGCTGATTATTCTCTTTTAGATAGTTTATATTGATTATTGTTATTTCTTTCAGGATATTTTGCTGTGTAAGAATTCTCAGTCGTGGTTCAACAGCTTTACTTAATTTGCCTCGTTTAATTTCATCTGCAAGCTTGACTCACATTTCCTTTGATGGTGGGGCTGGTCTCTGTGCTACTGGCTCCAGGACTGGAAAGGGGGGTCACATCCTCTGTGCCCAGGAGACAAGCCATGTAGCGGGGGTAATCTAACACTGAAAGGCCCCTGGTACCAGTGGAGGACTTACTGACATGAGGTCTATAAATGCAAGAGGGAGGTGTGGTGGGGGCATCATCATCACTGTTGGCCACTGTGCTGGAAGCTCCGCTGCTCTGCGGTACATTACCTGCAGAACTAACAGTCTGTACCAGTGTTGGGTCACCTGAGAAAATACAGGAAATATGTTAATATAGGGGGTCACAGTGGTGCGGTGGTTAGCAGTGTCGCCTCACAGCAAGAATATCCTGGGTCCGATTCCGGGTCAGGGCGTTTCTGTGCGGAGTTTGCATGTTCTCCCTGTGCCTGCGTGGGTTCTCTTCCTCCCACAGTCCAAAAACATGCAAAACTGGGGTTTAGGTTCATTGGTCACTCTGAATTGCCCGTAGGTGTAAATGCGAGTGTGGATGGTTGTTTGTCTCTATATGTCAGCCCTGCGATGAACTGGTGACTTGTCCAGGGTGACCCCGCCTTTGCCTGAAGATTTTGAGACAGCCTAATATAGAAATATTATTGTACTGAAAATTTTTAAAACTGGATTCGTACTGAGCCAAAGCGCCTTCTCACTGTCCGCTTTTGAAAGGGACTTGCTTCAAATGCAAAGAATTGTAGCACGTAATCTGGGGGTAGGTTAATTGGTCACTCTAAGTTGCCCGTAGGTGTGAATGTGAGTGTGGATGGTTGTTTGTCTCTATATGTCAGCCCTGCGATGAACTGGCGACTCATCCAGGGTGTACCCCGCCTTCGCCCCAAGATGCTGAGATAGGCTCCAGCCCCCCCCGCGACCCCTTCATTCATTCAAATGAATGAATGAATGAATGAATGAATCTATAATCCACACATATATAACTGTATATCTGGAAGTTGTCTCTAATGCATTATTAAAGGTTTCTCATACCCAATCTGGACACACATCTGCCCGGCCTCTCTTCTCTCTGCTTCTCCCACTCTGTATTTATGGACGCAAACAGGAAGTGACGAAACCACTCTTCTTTCTCTCGCCCTGTGCGGCCGAAGAGGTACAGAGTGGTGGGAAGTTCTTGGATATTTTTGGAGGAATTTTGTTGTGGACTTGAGGGTTCAGCTCCTGGCTCCTTTCCCCGATTATTCTCCAAAATTCCTGTTCCATCCCCCTGGGAGTTTGATGCGTCTGCCAGCTGGATGCAGATGGGATACTTTGGGTTCCATATCCTTTTCCGGGCCAACACAGACGGCAGCAGGAACACCTTTGGGGAACAGTGACCAAGGTTTTTTATGAAAAAGACAAGTGTTAATTGAACAATGTAGACTGATGTCTCATTTAGGGTATATTAAATAATGTTCAACAGTATAAACAATATTTGGGGTTCATTTCTTTCTAAATAACCATCATCTAAAATAGGCTTTTCTCTATATTTGTTTGTTTGCTGCAAGGCCTCATTAGCAATTCAAGACATTGTACTAAATGTAAAGTTCAAACATGCATTAACATATTCAGACAGACTGGTTTTAGACATCGTCTTTGGCGATGCTAATGATGAAGTTTGGTCAGGCTTTCTGTTGTCCACTTTGATCAAACTTAAGAAGAGATATCAGATTCCACATCACATAATATGGTACAGAAATGTATATCTTTTTCAGTAAAAACTGTACATATTTGGATTCTGTGGTTTATTTTACTTGATATTGAACTGGATCCGTCTTATCTTCACATAAAATATCGAAGTGTATAAGGTCCTCAGTTCCCCTTGAATATCAATTCAAATACAGCCTCAGAAAAAGAGCAAAACCCCCCTTAACAAGGTTATTTATGCCCTCATCATACTTTGCTCTTTGCAAGCTGAAAGGAGCGTGACTTGACAAAGGTGGCATCGAGGACTTTCTCATCATACGTGGCCCTGCGGTTAACGTTAGTACGCGGGGAGTCCAGACGGAGACAGGATCCCTCCAGGGTGGCGTACACAGAGTGAGTCAGAGCTGGGTGGTAGGTTTCTGGGTCATAATCATGTATCTCATTCATCCAGCCCTGAAAAGGTAAAAAGTGCACATTAATTTGCATCCATGCTATGCACAGTTTGAGTTTAAAAAAAGAATCATGTGGACCTCATGTTATGATGTTTTTAATGAGCCTAAAAAACAAACATGAAAAAACACTGTGGCCTTTATTAAAACACCTATGACATGCAACATAATATATGTAGACCTCCATGAGGAATGGATATGAATACTCTAAAATAATGTTTTCCATCCCAAAGACCAGATTCCCAAACATCAGAAAAGAAACCTGGTATACTGACTCAAATTCAGGGAGGAGTTCAGCGAATAGAGGCTCAACAGGCACATTTCCCAACACACACGGGGAAACTCCTCTGGACAATCTCGGAGTGTTTAGTAGGAAACAACTGGACTTCTTATCTTGTTTGAAGACGTTTCGCATCTCATCCGAAAGGCTTCTTCAGTTCTGAGGTTCAGTGTGGGAAACCCAGGTATTGGTGATTGTCTCACCAACAATGAGGCTGTTAGTCTCATAACACGTCCTCTTTGTTGGTGATTGGTGATTGTCTCTACCCACTCGGGGTTAAATACCTGGGTTTCCCACACTGAACACTGAAGTCCAGTTGTTTCCTACTAAACACTCCGAGATCAAGATGACCTGGATGACTGAAAACCTTCACGGACACATTGTCCTCTGGACAAGACTCATCGGTCACTTACTCTACAACAAAAGCAGCACAGCTTTCAAGACCATGATGTACACATCTTGAGTGTACAGAAAGGGGCTGAGCACACAGCCCTGTGATGGTTATGGTGATGGTGATGGTGGAACATGTTCCGGAGCCCACTCTGATGGCCTGATGCAGAGAAAAATGTGAACAAAGAGTGGTGGGATGCTGTTAATGGGGAAAATTCCTCTAGTGTAGCTCTAGGGTATTGAAAGTAAAACTATTATTGATGAACTGGCTGTAAAAGCCATAAATGATCTATGTTAAAGTGGAACAACTTTCACACAATAAAAGAGGAAGACTGAGATACTGTACGTCATCTTAAGTTGTGTTATAAAGGGTTCCTCTGCACTTAATGGACAAACCAACTTGCTCTACGTCACAGTCAAAGCAGCTGCTTTCTCTTATTTCTTTGACCGTACACATTATTAACTACATTTCACACAAATTCACAAATTTTCATGCCACGTGCTTGTCACGTGACTTCTTTTGTGTGTATTTATTGGCCCGAAATGCTTCCTGAGATGAGATTGGGATTGTCTCTTTAAGGAAGGAAGTTTCAGTCACATATGAGGGGGTTTGTTAAAGCTATCAATGTAAATTCAACTGTGTCGATTTGAACACACAGTTAAACTTTTTTTTTTACCTCTGCCAAGGAAGTTATGTTTTTTACCTGCATTAGTTATTTAGCTAAAAGGCTAAAAAAAAAGATATAGATGAATTTGGATGAATCTTGGACAGGTTGGAAATGGTCAAATGAACAATTGATTAGATTTTGATGGTGATCCAGATCACATTCTGGATTCAGGAATTCTGGCATAGGTCCTGGCTCCCTAAGTGCCTTATGTGTGAGTTTCAATGAATATTAAGCAAATCTAACAATCTCCTGGCTCTAGCTTCATAATTTTAATGCTTTTAAACAGCTCTATAACTTGATTGATATAAAATATTTTAGCATAAATCCAGTAAAATAAAATAAATTAAGAAGCATTAAAATAAAACTTTGCTAGTCTGAAGTTCATTGGAATGTCTGTATGAGATCTTAATCATGTTGTCACGCCTCCACCTGTGACTTCAGGTTTTTCTATTCGACAGCGACGCCTGGTGGAGGGACTCCGTCTCTACTGCGGCTTCCCTGATCACCATATCTCCTCCTGCTCCATTCCCCCAAAGGTCCTGACGAGCCAAAATTCTCCTCCAACCTCAAACCTCCTTTAAAGAGTCCTGTTCCATTCCACTATATTTCATAACGGTAAATCCACCAATCTAATATGTCTAGTTGATTCCGGAGCCAATGACAATTTTAAGAATGAGGCGTTGATCATCCCCTCCTGGAACCGCCACCTTACCGTGGTGGAGGGGTTTGGGTGCCCTAATGATCCTAGGAGCTATGTTGTCGGGGGCTGTTTGCCCCTGGTAGGGTCACCCAAGGCAAATTGGTCTTAGGTGAGGGGCCAGACAAAGTGCGGTTCAAAGACTTCTATGATGGTGAATAATAACAAGGACTTGTGTACCCTGCCCGGAGGGATACCGGGACCCCGCCCTGGAGCCAGGCCTGGGGAAGGGGTCCGTAGGCGAGCGCCTGGTGGCCGGGCCTTTTTCCATGGGGTCCGGTCGGGCTCAGCCCGAAAAGGAAACATGGGTCCGCCCTCATGTGGGCCCACCACCCACAGGAGGAACCATAGAGGCCCGGTGCTATGTGGATCGGGTGGCAGTCAAAGGCAGGGGCCTTGGCGGTCCGATCCCCGGTTGCTGAAGCTGGCTATCGGAACATGGAATGTTACCTCTCTGATGGGGAAGGAACCTGAGCTTGTGCGTGAGGTTGAGAGATACCGGCTAGATATAGTCGGCCTAACCTCAACGCACAGTTCAGGTTCTGGAACCAGTCTTCTTGAGAGGGGTTGGACTCTGTTCTATGCTGGAGTTGTCCCAGGTGAGAGGCGGAGAGCAGGCGTGGGCTTATTAATAGCTCCCCGGCTCTCAGCCAATGTGTTGGAGTTTACCCCCGTGGACGAAAGGGTTGCTTCCCTGCGCCTTCGGGTTGGGGAACGGGACCTGACTGTGGTTTGTGCCTATGCGCCAAATAGCAGTTCAGAGTACCCACCCTTTTTGGAGTCCTTGGAAAAGGTACTGGAGAGTGCCCCTACTGGGGACTCCATCGTCCTACTGGGAGACTTCAACGCTCATGTGGGCAATGACAGCGAGACCTGGAGGGGTGTGATTGGGAGGAACGGACTGCCCGATCTGAACCCGAGTGGTGTTCAGTTATTGGATTTCTGTGCTAGTCACAGTTTGTCCATAACTAACACCATGTTCAGCCATAAGAGTGTCCATAAGTGCACTTGGCACCAGGACACCCTAGGTCGACAGTCAATGATTGACTTTGTAGTCGTATCATCTGATCTGCGACCGTATGTGCTGGACACTCGGGTAAAGAGAGGAGCAGAGCTGTCAACTGATCACCACCTGGTGGTGAGTTGGATCAGGTGGCGGGGGAAGAAGCCGGACAGACCAGGTAGGCCCAAGCGAATAGTGAGGGTCTGCTGGGAACGTCTGGCTGAGGACCCTGTGAAAATGGTCTTCAACTCCCACCTCCGGAGGAGCTTCAACCACATCCCGGAGGTAGTGGGGAGCATGGAGTCTGAGTGGGCCATGTTCCGCGCTGCCATTGTCGAGGCGGCTGCTCGAAGCTGTGGTAGCAAGGTCGCTGGTGCTAGTCGTGGCGGTAATCCCAGGACCCGCTGGTGGACACCAGAGGTGAAAGGGGCCGTCAAGCTGAAGAAGGAGACTTACAGGTCATGGTTGGCCTGTGGGACTCCCGAGGCAGCAGACAGCTACCGGCAGGCCAAGCGATCTGCGGCTCGGGTGGTCACTGAGGCAAAAACCCGGGTGTGGGAGGAGTTTGGTGAGGCCATGGAACAAGACTTCCAGTCGGCGCCGAAGAAATTCTGGCAAACTGTTCGGCGACTCAGGAGGGGAAAGCGGAACCCCGTCCACACGGTCTTCGGTGTGGGAGGGGAGTTGCTGACCTCAACTGAGTCTATAGTTCGGCGGTGGAAGGAATACTTCGAAGATCTCCTCAATCCCACCAACACGCATTCTGAAGAAGAGGCAGAGCCGGAGGACTTTGGGCTGGGCCCTCCCATCACTGGGGTCGAGGTCGCCGGGGCTGTCAAACAACTCCGCAGCGGCAGCGCCCCGGGGGTTGATGAGATCCGTCCCGAGCTCCTGAAGGCTCTGGATGTTGTAGGGCTGTCATGGTTGACACGCCTCTGCAACATTGCGTGGACATCGGGGACTGTGCCTTTGGAGTGGCAGACAGGTGTGGTTGTCCCCCTTTTCAAGAAGGGGGACCAGAGGGTGTGTTCCAACTACCGGGGAATCACACTCCTCAGCCTCCCTGGGAAGGTCTACTCCAGGGTGCTGGAGAGGAGAGTGCGGCTGCTAGTTGAACCTCGGATTCAAGAGGAGCAATGTGGTTTTCGTCCTGGCCGTGGAACACTGGACCAGCTCTATACCCTCACGAGGGTACTGGAGGGGGCATGGGAGTTTGCCCAACCAGTCCACATGTGTTTTGTGGATCTGGAGAAGGCTTATGACCGTGTCCCCCAAGGTATCCTGTGGGGGGTGCTCCGGGAGTATGGGGTAGATGGCCTTTTGTTACGGGCTATTCAATCTCTGTATTGTCGGAGTCAGAGCTTGGTTCGCATTGCCGGCAGTAAGTCAGACCCGTTCCCAGTCAGGGTTGGTCTCCGCCAAGGCTGTCCTTTGTCACCGGTTCTGTTCATAATTTTTATGGACAGAATTTCTAGGCGCAGCCAAGCGGCGGAGGGAGTCGGGTTCGGTGGCCTCCGGATTCCGTCTCTGCTATTTGCAGATGACGTGGTCCTGTTGGCCTCATCGAACAGTGACCTCCAGCTCTCACTGGGACGGTTTGCAGCTGAGTGTCAAGCGGCGGGGATGAGAATCAGCACCTCTAAATCTGAGGCCATGGTTCTTAGCCGGAAAAGGGTGGATTGCCCACTCTGGGTCGGGGGAGAGTCGCTTCCCCAAGTGGAGGAGTTCAAGTATCTCGGGGTCTTGTTCACGAGTGAGGGGAAAATGGAGCGGGAGATTGACAGACGGATTGGAGCAGCGTCGGCAGTGATGCGGACGCTGAAGCGGTCCGTTGTGGTGAAGAGAGAGCTGAGCCAGAAGGCAAAGCTTTCAATTTACAGGTCAATCTACGTCCCAACTCTCTTTAAGCAGGAGTTGGTGGAAGTGGCTGGGGAGAGGAGCGTCTGGATGTCCCTGCTCAGGCTGTTACCCCCGCGACCCGGACCCGGATAAGCGGCAGAAAACGAAACGAAACGAAAGGTGTTGATCATGACTGAAGGAATGCTTCCATTTCCAGTGTGTTCTGCCATTCACACTGTGGCTCTGCCCAGCCACCTGGTCACCGTTCTCCTGTTCCTCCACCAGAGCCACCAGATCTCTCCACTGTCCTTGCTGAATGCCATGACATGGCGGATGTTTTCAGTAAGGTGAAAGCTCTTTCTCTCCCTCCACATCGCCCATACAACCGTGCCATTGATCTCGTTCCCAGAGCCAGTCTGCCATCAAGTCGGCTCTATCAACTCTCCAAACCAGAGAAGCAGGCGATGGAGAACTCCATCCAAAACTCCCTGGCAGCTGGACTCATCCAACCCTCTTCCTCATCTGTTGGTGCTGGATTACTCTTCGTGGAGAAGAAAGACAAGTCACTGAGGCTTTGCATTGATGACAGAGGTTTAAATGATATAACTGTCAAAAATAAGTATCCCCTACCTCTCATAGACTCTACGTTTGTATCGCTTCACCGAGCAAAAATATGTCCTCTGAGATATGCTAAACAAGTTCGTCCTAATCTACCTCGATGACATCCCGAATCCTGATTTTATCCCAGAATCCATCTGAACATCTTTACCCTGTTCGACTTCCCACAATCTGGCCCAACATCTTCACAAGTTTAGAAGGCTCTCCTCAAAGGATCTGCATCTTCAGTTTGAGTCCAAAAAACTTGCGAGGAAATTGGTCATCAATCCTGTCTAGCTGAAGCTCCCATCGTCTCTCAGGGTACATCTTTCCTTCCACGTTTCCCTGATCGATCCTGTTTCTGCTAGTCCTCTGTGAGACAACCCTCAGCAGCTTTTCCAATAAACTCTATGAAACCTTCCACGTTCCTCCACGTGTCCTAAACAAAAATTTTAACTAAAATTTAACACAATTCATTCATTCAATTAAGAACTTATTACCGCTTCTTAAATTATCCAATTAAATTAATTTAACAATGAATTCTACACTTTAAGATTGTACTCAATAATACACCTAACCAAACAACATAATTGAGCTCATTCTGTCGAAAGGCACATGAAGCACCTCAAAAAACTGGCATCCCTGACTTTTACAGCCCTCAGACTGAAGCTGCTTATGATCAAACAAGGGAATTATGACAACACTGACACCCCAACTCCCTGATTTTCTGACCAACATTGTGCCTGCCGTCTTGCGCCCTGACAAATTACAGTTTCCTCCTGCCTGTGTCTACCACTAATTGCCCTCAGTACTGACAGTGTCTGGGTGGTGACTGTCCTTTACTGTTCCCTTGCCTCAGAATCAGCCAGCAGTTGAACAGTAATTACCATTAAGCCTCGGGCAGTTTTCTTATTACTGAAGGTTTCACATTAATTGCACTCTGGGCACCTCTGTCGTTTCTTACCACTTTCAGAAAATTAAATCCATGAAAGAAAACAGTCAGCAGAGACGCTCAAGTGTCTCATAGGCTCGCCTGGTCTATCTGTTCTGTTAGGATAATTGAAAACTAACTAAAGTTACTATAGTGTTCTGGCTATTTTATTTAGCTTAGCCATTAGACATGCATTTTAAGGTTAACTAAGAAAACTTCCAATTACACTAAGGCCATAATCATACAATAATACTTACATACAATACATACAAAGAAGACACAAATATATAACAAAGTAGCATAGAAATTATTACAATTTTAACCCAGCTGTATAACAATTTGTGCTTTAGAAATATGCTGAAACTTTTAAAGCTTGGTCAAGTTGGAAATGTTGGTGTTTCAATAGAATATGAAAAAGCACAATCGAAACTGATTAAGAAAACAAATCATGAGAAACACGATGCAGGTGAATTGAACAACTTCTCCAATGGGAACAAGAAGACCAGCGAGGAGAATGCAACACCAAAATACATGAAACCAACGTATGTATTTACATGTTTTCAATATTGCTTTTGTTTTGGATTCTCAATACAGTTTATATACACTTTACAGTGGGTATCTGCATTTTCTCTGGCCTATTTTCTATAGCTTTGGCTTTGATTGACACTAAATTTGTTTAAAAACTTGACTTCTACAACATAATGACAGCTAGATGAGAAGATGCTTTTACATTGGCTGGATGGCGGTTAAACTGGTTCTTGGCAAGGTTGCCTTAAAATAGGCCTTAGGTTGCCTACAAATTTGGTGAAATTCAGATACAGCAGGGTTAGCTGCTTCCAAGTGTTTGTGCTAAATTCCTGCATCAGATTAGGATAACAATCCACCAGTCCTCAAAATGCTATACAGCTCTCTTCAGGTGATTGGACCGAAGACGTGAAATTGAATGTCTAATTTTTTCATAACACCTACAGGACGTTATTATTAGAAGGCATGTTGAGAAATGTATTAGGAGAGTCAGGCTTAACTTGAGAAAAAAGAAATGTGACATAGTTCTGCTTTATGATTACAACAACTTACCTTGAGGGTGTCAGGATCAGTGCAGACGGTACCACCTGTCAGAATCCCCTCTTCTAGCAGTGTGAATGGTGGTCTGTATGGCGTGTCTGAGAAGCGAGACGTGGACGAACCGAGCCTAATGAGCAACAATCCAAGCAAAAAGCCCAATGCTGTCCCAAGAGCCAGACCAGAGAAGTATGGACTGAGAGGTAGGATCAAATAGCCATAGGACAGCACTGCCACACAGAATAAACTCATGCAGGGCAGAGGACAATGGGACTGAGACAGAGGAGAAGAACAGGCCAAGGCTGGCGCAAGGACCTGAGGATCAGCAGGCGACCTCACTGGCCCATGAGTCTGAGTGCTTAAAACTTGCATCATATCACCATCAGTGCAAATTTCCAGCGCCTCATCCTTGCGTCTGTTGTGGTGGACAGGACAGTGGCTGTGGTGGCTTCTCCTGGGATGCCTAACCGAAGGCCAGTCAAACACAGGCAAAACATCAGCATCCATTTTCCTCCCCACAGGAGACTCGGAAAGAACCGTGTCTGTGCTACCTTCCCGGCCCAAACTTCTGGGGCTTCCTACCCCAATCCTCTGGTGTTTGGGGCTGCCTGTGCTCTCCTCTCTCATGATCTTACTGAACATGCTGCTTAGAGGCTCATGAACAGCCTCTGATAGCTTTCTCTTGGTGTCCTCTAACTCCATTTTAAAGAAGCCCCCTTTCAGACCCTCTCCACTGGGGGAGAGCGAGCTAGGAGATGGGGGCGCAGTGCGAGAGTCCCCGTTGCTGTGGGTTTTTGACAGGGTAAGCTGCTTCCACAGGTGGAGGTTGAGACGAGAGTCCGACTTTGACTGCGACACCTCGGGCTCTGAGCGAGACATCTCTGTTGAGATTGATTTGACAAGGTTGAGAAGGGGCTTCGGACGGAGGGTTGAACCTTCTTTATGCTCGAGCTCTGTGGAGAGAGACTTGACCAGACTTGCAAAGGGTCTGTGGGTGGGTGAGGAAGGTCCCGGGGAGAGGAAACTGGGGGATGTGGTGGAGGAGTTGCCCAGAGAACCAGGAGATGAAGGAGAAAGAGGGACATGAAAAGCTTGGGACTGTGACCCTCTGTCATCCTCGACAGACAGCTGCTTCTCCTTGGAGAGAGATATGGAGGGATAGTCATCATCACGGTCAATGGGGAAGATGAGCTCACTGCCGTCCAGACTGTCCCATTCTCCCTCTGTACCAGTCAACTGGATCACAATCCCTCGAGGGAGAATCCGCTTGGACCCGAGGGAGGAGGTGCTGACCGGGGACAGGCCAGGAGCCGGGCTTTGTTTCTCTTGAAGATGGCCGCCACCTTCACTTCCTTTATCCCCGCCTCTTCTTTCCCCATTTGTTGTTCCACTCTCTGCCATGTCTTGACATTACATCGCATAGCCAAGGCACCTAGAGTCAGGGAGAGAATCGAGAAAGATCATGCTCAGCTGCATTATTTAGAGCAGAGAAGGAATGATCCTGAAAGAGGGAGAGAGATGGAAGAAGGAAGGAAGGCATCTTTTCCATTTTTGTGCATTTTCACAGAAAGTCCTTACCACCTTGTGTGAATATCATGTTTAGCTCTAAAAAAAATGCACAAGTCTACATTATTCTGAGTTGTAGTGAGTCTAAATCAGATGCAAGCTCCCAAAGCTGCTGTTTCGCAAACTAAATGACTTAGAGGCCTACAAAAAATAGACAAGAAAAACTGACTCCCCAAATGTTGCACAAACTGGGCTAATTCAGGATTGTATCTAATGTCTTCTTGAGGCTGACTGGATGTAGAAT
>KV751339.1:8489882-8502692 GCA_001698575.1 Mola mola
AACCAACTATTTTTGACATTGTCAAAAAAAGCCTGGTAGTTGTCATGAAAGCAAATTCAAAGTAATGATCAGCATGTCATCTCTCCAAGGTGCCCAGTCTTATCAACTAAGGAGATAAACGTCGGCCATAAAAACCTGGATTTGCAGCCCTCCCTCTCATGTCTTCTCTAACTGCTTAAAGACCTAGTTATGTAACTTTGAGATAAGGAGTGGCAGGGAGTTTAAAGATGCTCTATGTCATTCCCCCATTGTGGCTTTTGTGTTTTACAATAGCATGGTTCCACATAACACATTTCACAGCCACCACCTGCTGACATGTTGATATTAAAAAGCCAAAACAGAACAGAGATGCAGCATGTCTTAAGAGCTGTCATTTTGAGGAGAAAAAAATAAAAGAGCACTTACGCATCATTGGACACAAGCTGGGAAACAGCACAAAGACCCACTGGGGACCCTTTTATTCGCTGTCTGTCTGGGTCAAGTTCCCTGCTCTTTATGGCAGTTAAACCCTACCTCTGACTAGTCAGGGTTAAATATCCATATTATACAGCGCTGCGTGGCACAATTTCAACCAATTCCGCCACAGCTGGTGGATTCCAACTAATCTGCTCTCACCCAAAATGGACGGAGGGGAGATAAATCTCACAGATACACATGCAGCCAGGCGGCATTAGTCCCTCCTAACAGCTTTTTACAGTACGGGAAATGGGACCAGAACGTGCGAAGTGCCAGAAAATACACAAATACACCACTCGCAATCACATGCTGATTAGACAGGCTAAACTAGTGCTAAGATAACAATGTTCTCCCCAAGTAAGTAACATGGCAAGCGAATGTTGCTGTATTGTCACGCTAGTCATGGACAATCAATGTCAATGGACTCCAAATGCTGCTGAATTTGTTTTTTACTAATCCAGAAGTTCATATATCAAAAAAGCACAGCTAAAAGTTAGGCTTTGTTGTTGTTGTTTTCTTTTTGTATCCTTTCATTCCAATTCTGTCTTTTCTGACTGTAACAAAAATGACAAGTTAGCTGCCCTTGAGAGGCTTGTGTTGAAGCAATGAAAGTAAAACTAAGATGCCAACATCTTGCTGACAGCTCTGTGAGGTTGCGCTTAACATCTATGGTGCTTTGAGCTGCCTACATGGCAACATCATGAGCTAAAATAATCATGTATCTCACATGATGTGATGTGTTGTGCCATGTTCACTATCTTAACTTGGCAAATTAGCACGTAGCATTTTTATATTTCATTAAGCAGTAAACGCACAGTAAAACTAAGGCTAATTTGAAACATCAGCAGAGAAGTTTCATAAATGTACCACAATTAGATGAAAATAGTGTTGTTGAACTTCAGGAGACAAGAATGTGTGTGTCAGATTTAATGAAAATCTATTTAATAGTTGCTGTGACATTTTATTCATTAACAAAATTCAACACATCTCATGTTCTTCAGTAGAGAAGAAGTCAGGGGAACAACATGCAGGATAAATCCTCTGGGAAAGAGGAACGTGCAAAATGTATTGATAAAATATGGAACAAAGTGGCTGGTTGCCATAAGAACCACACTGCCAGTATAGTTAAAAGTCCAAATTTGAGAGAAGACAAGACTAGAATATCTAGTCAAGTATTTGTATGGTATGTCTATATTGCGAGTGCTCTTTTAATGATTATATTTTCCTTTCTCGTAAAGCTTGTGGGATTTTAGCTTAACTGGCCATAAATTGGCCACAGAAATCTGAGTAAAAGTGGTTTAAACAAGAAACATCAGAAAGAGTTGCTAATGTCAATATCTGCCAGATTCTCCATAGATCAAGCACAGGACCCTACAGTGTGATGCTTAATGATAAGCTCCTTTGAAACATATAACAGAGCTGTCTTGGAAGCTGATGTTTGACAGAGAGTGATCGTGTGACGCTCGTGGCACGAAACACAGCACTTATCTGCTCTGAGGCGCTGCAGCGTGTTCAGCCCAACTGATAAAGTGGCCTGTGAGTGTGTGAGTGTGTGTGTGTGTTTGCGTGTCACAAGATGATCGGACATGAACAGTAACAATCTCAGATTAACATTAATGCAGGGTCTTACTGCGAAATCTGACAAATCACACAGCAGGATTATGGGCTAAACCAGCATTTGGTGGGCTGTGTTTCCAAGCTAGCTCATCTCCATGATCCAAGGTTGACTGCAAGTTATTAGTAACATCCCAGTCCTTAAGAGTCCTTATTCACCCCCCCTTTTTAACGTAATATCTTATATTATGACAATATACCTTTAGTGACATGGCATATGAGTTGTTGTTTTTTTTCTCTTAGCCACCAGTCTGAACCCTCTAATAGTTTGATTTGTACTGTGCAATTATTTTACAGTGTGATTTACTCTATTTTAGTTCCCCTTCTCTACTGAATCAAAATTACACGCAACAATTTTCAAGATTGAATAGGTTCAATGAGCGACACATGTTTATGCAATGATGTAACCTCCCTTCATAGTTTTTTAAACCAGATATAAAATAGAAATGAATGACTAGTCACATCACAAAAATAATAATTAGGTATGTAAGGTGGTAGGCGGAGGATGAATGGAGTAATGTCACAGTCTGCAGTAAAAGCTGCTCCACTCTGGTAGACTGGCATTGATTACTTCGGTATCTTTTAGCAGCTGGCAGCAGGGAAAACAGACTGGGTGTTGGCCTTTAATATTCTTTCATATTCTTCAATTATCTACATTCAAGTGTGCTGTTTCCAGTCAGGAGGATGCTTTTATTTCTCCTCTTGAAAGTTAACAAGAATGTGTGTGACTATTTCCTTCCTAAAGTTTCCTTAAGTGCTTTGTTTGTCAGGGAAGATATGTATGATGACTGCTGTCTGTGATAGAACTGCTCCATCCCAGCTTCACTGATTTAGACAGATCAGTACAGTGCCCGTTCAGGACGAGAACGTTTGGGTCTGGATTCCCTCTGTATGTGATGATGTAGTTTTGTTTAATGCAGACTAAAAATCCTTCCCTGGACCCAAATGACGAGCCGGATCCCCAACAAATTTTACTCGATCGTTCCTTAAGCCATTTCCCACCTCACCAGAAAACTTCAGCCAAATGCATCTATAACTTTTTGAGGTCTCTCGTTCACAAACAAATAAATATAAAAACTTGGTACAACATGATCTCCTCCTCTTGCTCATATCCAAACTGCACCAAATACACAGAGGACACATCCTTTTTTCATCAGCAACATACCAGCCAAGTTTTAAGTCAGTCCCACAAACAGTTTTGGGGAACAAACAGACATCCTAACAGAGAGTCCTTAATTTTATAGATGGATGTAGGTGGGTGAATATCTGTGTATGTGTGTGTGTGTGTGTGTGTCTGCGTGCGTGCATGTGTGTGTGTGCGTGTGTGTGTGTGTGTGTGTGTATGCATGTGTTTGGCTTGTGTCTGACGGCAACCATCAGCTTGGTTTTCTTAACCCTGAGATTCTTGATGTCTGTGCATGATTCTGAAAGACTGTTTATTTCCTTGATAAGAACTCTTATTGTGAGATGTTTTATTTTGTTGTTGTTTTTTGTTGCTTTTGTTTTTTTGTTTTTGTAATATGGTGGTGTCACTTGCATACACATACCTGAGAGCAAAAGTATTTTACGACATGAATGATATCTTAAAGAATGCATTATTACATGTTCCCTGCATGAAGACATTCCTTATGGTTTGCATACAGAGCTGCAAATGTTAGCAAATCAACCAATCAATAATGCATCAAGAAATGATTCAATTGATTTTTCAAAGTAGCATTTGATGCTGTTATTTTTCATATGACAGGGCAATGTGTTTTGAACTGCTCACCATATAAAGGAATATTTTACCTATAGACATATTATTTCATTAATTTATTAATTAAGAGTACGGTTAAACTGATACACAATGAACCTGACACATAATTACATATTCAATGTATAATTACATTGGGAACGTAAGATATGGGCATACAGATAGATCCACTGAAAACAAATTTCAAGCTACTAAATATGTGACACAATCCAAAAACAACCATCTCATATAATAAAACATGAATGCACACGATGCAGCTGGTGGCCCCCACCTTGTGCAATCTCCAAAAAAATCAGGTCAGAGAAGCCAGAGCTGCATTCTTTCTCTTCCTGTACAACTCGCATCCCACCCAGAAGACCGGCATAACGTGCAGGCATGAAGTTTGAAGAAAATGCTGCACAGCCGTGCGCGCACTCTGCGGTTTACAGGTTTTTTAACACTCATTTGTGATAAAATTGCGAGTGTCTGCGGCGCGTCTTTTGCTTTACAGAGAGAGACACGAACGCGAAATAGTGATTAGAAACATTTACTTACCCCAAAAAGTAGTTCGGTGCAGGGAAATGTGACGATATACGCCGGTCAGTCTCCTCTTCTGCCCGGATCCCTCTCCATTTGTGCGCGCAGAGAGCGCGCGGTGCAATAATCTCTCCCTTCTCTCTCTCTCTCACCTCCCTCGCATCCAGATGTGTCACGAGAATCGAAGCACCAAACTGATTATGGAAAAACATGGCCCCGGTGCATGATAATCCAGATTAAAAGTCCGACAGCCTCAATCGACGCGCGCGCACTAACTCACACAGCACAACTCTGCATCCAGAGTACAAATGCTGCCTAATTGTTACCCGCCTTAATTTGTGCTTCCCCTGGCAAAGAAGTGAAATGTCTCTTTCTCTCTCTCTCTAATGTCCTTCCCTCCATCTTGGCCTACATAAAAAACCGATGGAAGCCCCAGAAATGACAATATGAAGAAGGGGCAGGGTGGTACGTAGTAACCTTCATCCATCACTGACAGGAGGAGGTGTTCCTGAACAGCTAGTACTTACCCAAGACCAGGTATAAATGTATATAATGAGCATTTTAATAACTTTTTATGTCTGTCCTCTTTGATCACTTTGAAAAGGAAAGTTTTAGTACAGTAATTCTAAGATGTAAATTAAAGAAGCCAGAAAGATTTTCACATACTCTTTTTCATCAGAAACGTTTCTGCGTTTACTTGTTGATTCGGGTGTTTTTACAGGTTTTAACTCTTGGAATTGACTTCGAACCATTTATTTGCTTCATTTGTCATGAAATAATGAGAGAAGAGGCCACAGCTGGACATGAAATTGCTGGTCTTAATTGTCCAGTTAATTATGAGCCTCTGAAAATGTGGGACTTTGTGTAAAAATGGCTATGATTCCTCTTGCGATAACCCTAAAATCAAAGGTGAAATTCTACACTTCAATAACATCTTCATTGGTATCTTCATCATCTTCATAAGGTTGCTTATAGGTACTAAAAACATGGAGTAAGATTCATTAACATTATATAATGATAAAATTTCCTTGTATAGTACTTTTTAAAATGTATAGTTACAAAGTGCCTCCCATAGAGATTAAATTAACACATACAAACATACACACAATAACTCAAACAACCACACTTGATGCTAGAACCAGGCATTTATTTTATGCACCGATATACACAAAGATTCGCATGTAAATAAGACACATTACTTCAAATTGCAAATCACAAATAATGCCAACTATGCCATGTATATATGGTTAATATGAGCCAATGAAAATACCTGATATATTTAGACAGAAGTGAGAGATGCATCTTTCTAGTAGGAGCATAAAAATTCCATCTGCTGAGAGTTTTCCCATTTTAAACCTAATTCCTCCCCCCGCATATCCTTAAATGCAATTCCGTTGTCATAATAAATCTCCACAGATCTCTCTATGGTATCTTGGCTTATTACTTAAACTGGTGCTTCACATAAAGTGGATGAAGTGAAGACTGTATTCGCACGACATGACTATATTTAGAGTGCAGCTATGCAAAGCCTGCTGTTTAACATATCACCCCGGCATATGACATCATGATAATTACGCAGCTATTACTTCAGTTCATGGGTTTGTGAAATTGAAAGAGCTGCCTGGGGGGGCTGGGGCTTTGTTGCTACCCACTAACCTTACCTCATGTGAGCGACTGGAGGCATGCATGCTGCCCCTGCCCCCCACCCGTCCAAACACACACACACACACACACACACACACACACACACACACACACATAGCTTGCCATCTGTTGACATATGCAGCTGTTCAAAAATAGCCCTCTATCAGAAGCTTCCCTGAGTGTCCCACATATTGGCAGAGGAGGTCTGTCCGAGCTGTAACCATATGCTGGAATAGTCCCCTGAAAGTCCTTTTGACCGGTGTTTTGTCTCAGTTTCTCTTGTTTTGACAGCCATCCACCAGAGAGTTTGTCCCTGATGGTCATTTTTGTTGCTGCTTGACTGAAACTGAAAATGGAACCCTTCCCCGACCAGTTTATGGAATTCCACCCCATTCATGGCGTCAATGTTAGACTGGATCACTCAGGAACACAGGCCACCCGCGTGGAGAGCTTCGCAAACGGGGTGTGTTTCAGCAAGCAGCCTCTGAAGCCCGGCGAGATTTTTCTCATAGAGATCGATGACAAGGAGCTGGGCTGGTGCGGCCACCTCCGGGTCGGACTCACTGCCAGAGACCCCAGGGGCTTAGCCGAGGTACCTGAGTACTCAATCCCAGACCTGACGGCTCTAGGAGACAGCTGGGTGTTTGCCATCACTCGAAACCACAACAAGATCATAGAAGATGCTGGAGACGCGGGTCAAGAAGCCGGAGAGGGACAACTGGCGGGGGGCCAGAGACTCGGACGAGGGGAGATTGAAGATGTTGCTGAAGGTGGAGGAAGAGGCAACAACAACTATAGCAATAAACCAAAGACTTTCTTCACTGATTCTCATTTGTACATTGACAATGTTCGGATCCCCAGAGACAAGCTGGTTGGGAGGAGCAGGCCCGGACGATACAGCCACATACTGGACGACTTGTACAAGACCAACGCTCTGCCTCCCACAGCCAGACGCAGCCGGATAGGAGTACTGTATGTGCCCAAAGGGCGAGACCTGGCTGATATGCACATCATCATTAACGGTGAGGACATGGGAGCTTCAGCAAAGGGGATTCCTGCCACCCGGCCTCTCTACGCTGTGGTGGATGTCTTTGCCGCCACCAAGTGTGTCCGAATTGTCCAGGTGGAGTATGGATGTGAGTGTCAAAGTACTAGTTAAGACTAATTATGAAAAAATGGGCCTCTGGACGCAGACATGTTACTGAAACATTTAGCAGGTGAACGAAAATTTTTCACACTCTCAAAGCAGAAGCAGCTCATTGAGATCTCATTTGTAGTTCTGTGTCTTTTTTCGTAGCTCCTTTGTGTCTCTTTGTAGTTGTTTTGGTTTCTTTGTCTTTGCTCTTTGTGTTGTTGTGCATTACTGAGTTTTTTACATATCTTAGTGCTTATGAGTCTCTGTGGCGACTTGTCTCTCAGTATTGTAGTTGTTTTGTATCTCATTGTGAGGGTTTTTGCAGCTCTTTCTTGTGGTTGTTTTGCATGTATATTATTGTTTGCATCTGTGTGGTCACTGTAAGTGTCTTTATAGCTGGTTGCTGCAAGTTTTTTTGTGTTTTTTTTGCATCTCTATGTTGTAGTTTTGTGTCTCTCAGTGGCCACGCTGTGTTACCTTGTAGTTGCTTTGTATCTCATTCTGATAGTTTTGTATCTCTGTGTGGTTGTTTTGCATCTCTGTGGTCACTTTAAATCTATAGTTTTGATTGTTTCATGTTTGGTTACTCCTTATCTGTTTGTTGTGATTTTTTTTAGTTATTTTTGCGGTTGTTTTGCACGCCTTTATGATTTTTTTTACATTTCTCTCCAGTTGTGTTGCTTCTCTCTCTCTCTCCATGACCATTTGTGTCTCTTTTGAATCTCATTGTGTCTTTTTGTTTCTCTTTGTGGTTGTTCTGAATCTCTTTGGTCACACTGAGTGTTTGTGGATTGTTCTTTCTGTTTCATTTTATTTTTTCTCTCTGTAGTTGTTTTGAGTCCGCACGGCTGCTTTTCTCAGCCTTGTGGTAGTCTTTGTGGTTATTTTGGGTGTTTTATGGTTGTTTGGCATGTCTCTTTCGTCATTCCAAAGTACCTCTTTACCATCAAAAGAAATATAATTCAACATTCGAACTGCGGCCCAGAGAGCCATTCATTGATTCATGCACGATGAATGCAATTTTCTGTATTCTTTGTGAATAAGTTCTCACCAAAACTTTTATTTTGCTACTCTTTGGCTCTTTTTTGGCCTTTTCTCTTCTGCTTCAGTTGCCTCCTTGCAGACGTTGTGTAGAAAGGCAATCCAGAAGCACATTGTCCACAGGATGGCCATTGACTGGCTGGAGCTGCCAGAGGCACTGAAGCACTACTGCAAGTATGAATGAAGGACAACAGAACAGCAATGGACAGAAATATCATTTCTGAGCTATCTGAAAGTTTTGTGTCAGCTCTGTGTTTTCATTATGAAATAAAGCTAGCAGGCATATGCTCTTCCCGGCAGAGTGAGACCTCAATTGTCTGACAGATGACAGCTACATGAAAATAAATTCAGAGTATTGATAATCCTCATTTTTGTCTGACTGTACTTTCCCCATCACAATGTGTTAGAATCACTGTGATATGATTCACTTTCTTTTTCTCTCAACATCCTTTAAAGAACAGGCAGAGTACACATTGCCGCTTTGATTTTAATATTATAAGCCATTTTATGTTGTAAAATATTTACTGTGTGTGTTGTGATTACATAAAAATCTGTATCATTGTAGAAAATTATTAGATGGATAGATGGATGGACATAAACCATGCAGGGGCAATGTTATGGCCTCTTATCGTCTCACTCATTTCTGCAGTCTTCAGATGCTCATATGCTGCAGTGAGAAAAATCTACTGGGGCAATATAATTAAATGCATCTGTGAGGTTGAAGTATTGGGGAAAAAAAATATAGTTAACCTCAACATTTGTATTATTTTATCTACTCTCACCTGAGTTTGGATTTTAAGGAAAAGAAAGGAAGCAATATGGTTGACAGTTTGTCTGCATTACTGAGACATGTGCTGATTCTGAATACAAATGTGGGATATTACAAAAATGTATAAAGTGTTATAAATCTATGTGACTAATAGTTTATTTTCATGTTGCTGTCCAGACTCCAAAGGATAGCGCACAGGTAAAAACAGAGTTTGACCATACTTACAGGGGGTCCATCGTTGTCAAACAGTGACATCTAGTGTTGACGCAGTTAACAGCAGGGGGCCGAGTCCTTGTAAATCCCCCGTCAGGGTCTCGTCTCACGAGAGGAGGAAAGCGGCGGAGTGTCCGCTCATCTGTCTCCCCTCTCATCAAGAAGAAGGAGTGTAGCAGTTTGATAAGAGCGAGCTGTGAGCTCATGTCTTTCTGTCAGTTCCTCGGCGGTGAAATCTACAAGGATCATTTCAAACCAGGTTTGGCTGTGAGCCCAGTAAACAAAAATGTTTGTGATGTAACCTTCTTTCAGTCTGGATTTAAATGACCGGTTTAACTTCTCTTAAACCCTAGGCTGGTTTAATACCGTATTTTGGCTGCCAATGAACTTTTTTTTAACCGGAAACGATATTTCAGTTATTATTTATTATCGCGGTATGATCAGAGATGAGGATCACGTGGTGTGACAACAATTCGGTGATACGGTCAGTTGATTCAGAGTAGTATACCTTTATTTTTACTATTTTGCGATTTTAAAATTATGTTGTTCATAAAGTAATGATAGTAATAATGCATTTACTATCAATGGTAAAGAGCAGTAATTTGAATATTAATATTTTATTTTGAAAATTAATAGAAATATTGTTCATTTGTGGGTGTGCAACCCCTAAAAATTAATTTTGGACCCTTCATTACTCAGGTGCTGTACTTAAGTACAATTGTGAGGTATTTGTACT
This sequence comes from Mola mola, assembly GCA_001698575.1. Lineage (NCBI taxonomy): Eukaryota > Metazoa > Chordata > Actinopteri > Tetraodontiformes > Molidae > Mola > Mola mola. The sequence continues at coordinate 8,499,760 of KV751339.1, forward strand.
TTACATGAGTACATTTGGAAGGTACCTTCACTCAACTGCATTTATTTTACTTTGCATGCTCCATCAGAGCCAAAGTTGTACAATTTTTAATCAATTTAATAAAATGTATTGACAGATTTTTAAACACAATGATTCTGATAATCAGAAAAAAATGAATATTGGATGTTGACCATGATTATAAACATGGACCTTCAGTATACAGTTTAGCATAAATAGATATAAATTTGCTTTTGATATCTCAATAAATTTATTCCTGGACAATAATATTTAGCACCTAAAGTACATTTTATATCAAATACTGTAAGACTTCTTGTGAAGAAGTATGTTACCTTGGGTCCCAATGTAAAAATTAAGGGGTCATAACATGATCAAGGGAACCAGAGCGTGTAAAGAATATCAGAGGGGCAGTGCCTCAGATCCATAAGAATGCACTTTCTTTTTTTTTCTTTTTTTTGGCACAGTTTTATGCCACAGTTTATGCCACAGTTATGCACAGTGGAAGCATGTGGGTTTCTGCTACAGTTTTCCTTTAGCAGGTACTCATCAGTCATTTTTCTTTTAAATTATTATTTGCATTATATATTTTCTGGTATTGTTTGCACCCACTTACTTCCCAAAGGCAAATGTAACCATAAATTCTATGCATTAAAAACGTTTAATTCTTGTGATTCAGCACTTTTTTATGCTTAATTCAGAGACTGTTGAACTATTTACCTTTTTGGTTTTCATGTACTGTAAGCCAGTGTCCTGCTTTTGAGCATTTTGCATTTTATTTTACTATAGGTAAATTATACTATAGGTACTTCTTAATGAACTTTCACCCTTCTACTGTTTGCAGGAAAAGATAGGCAGTTCTAATCATGCTTATTTATATATTACTTTATTTTAATGAGCGTCTTTTTAAATGCAGATTTTATTCATATACTTGTGCTTCATTTGAGAGAGTTTTGAATGCTCAGCAGATGAACTGTTATTCCAGATTTGTCCTCTAGATGGAGCGCTCATTCTGCCATATCACAGTCCCTCCTACAGAAGTGTAGGTTCCCCAGTTCTGTGTCTTAAAATATAACTACATTGCCTGGATAATTCAGGTGCGGCAGATGGAGAAGTTTACTGTATATGAACTAAAGCAGTATATGTTTGTGTTATGTTGTTTCATTAGGGTTTCAGGCCCTCTCTCTCTGTGGCCCCAGTGGTAGGGCCATACTCTCTGAGGGTTGGCAAACTCCATGAGGTTTCGAGGACTATTCTGGCTGCCTGGTCAGCGACTGAATGAGAGCTATTATTACAAAGGAAGTACATATGCACACACAGACTCACACACACACACACACACACTATCCCAAAGAAATCAGACTATACTGCTGGACACCAGGATAACATGCATCTTTTCACCTCATGGTACCATGTCATAAAGTAAAATCACAGCAAAACACACTATCATCCGTTTTATTGGCCTCACCACGGACAAGTCAAGTTTGAAGTTTATTTTCTTACAACATATAACTTTTTGTAGCGTGCAATTAAACTTAAGTCTCTTTAAACAGTCTATCGAGCGAATGAAGATGGCTCACTGTTACCTGAGCACAGGCATTTTAGCATCGCAGGTCCGACCAGAAATCAGGTCTGGCAGGGAATCTGTGACGCTGCACCTGTAGAGCTCGAACGAAAATGTGTCTCCTACAACAGGTTAATGAGGTGTTGAAGTCAGTAATTAAAGTAAATAAATGTCTACAACAGCCATTCCCAAAGTCAAGACTGCAGCAAGAAATTATGTGAAAACAGTGACCTGTTCGATTCATTTTACCACATTGTTTTATCAGTTTCGATCACTTTTCAAAAACGACAAAAGCATCTTAAACTGCATAAACTCAAAAGGTTGAACTGTGCATTGTACAGGATTCAAACCACATTTTTCAAAACACAAACCCTGAACATGACCCACTGTGCCTGCAGGCTATGCTAGCTTTACCTGAACAGTCACATCTTTAAATATAGCTTCCCGACACAAAGTGCTATCTGTAACAAAGCCAGAACGCTTCTCCCATGCACAGACATTAGCTATAACCTAGTTAGCTAACAAATGCACAAACCCTGTTCATATCAGCGTCTCTTTATTTGGGCTACATATAAAATAAAACAAAGCATATTCAAAACTCAACAACGAGTCAACTCAAGCTGAGGTAACATTCACCAGGCAGCGAGCCAATCTCGCTGTAGGATAATTGAGTGACACTTGTGGTGATCTGAGGTGTATCCAGGGCCACCCCAAGCCCAGAATCTACAAAACAATTAGTAATTAAATAGTAATTACAATTTAATTATGAATAACCTTATTAAAGTCTTGCAAATAAACTTTGTTAATGCCTGAACAGTTTTTCCCAGAAGATCTTTTTTTTTTTCAGTAGCCTACAGTAACATGCTTGGAAGCATTGAAAGTTACAAATTCTTTTATTTTGAACGAGTGTAAACACACCATGTCAGCACTGGGCCTATATCCCCAGGCCAAAAAATACACCATGAGAAACTGTTGTTTGACTGGGATTAAGTTTGATCGCAGTTTGACATTGATAGATGATAATAACATCCTTGTCAGTGCCTCGCAGTACCACTTGCCAGTTACCGGAATTAAAAGGAGTGTTATGGCCATAACAAGTATGTCTGGACCACAAACATATTAAACTGCAAACTGGTTTGAACAGCAATGTGGTTTATAAAATTCTTGGCATTTCCTACTCGTCTTATCTCCTCCTCTGATATTAGCCACTGCTGATTCTGATTTATCTTTGTGTTTCACACTGTTTAGCACTTTTTTAAATATGAAAGGTTTTTTTTTTAAACTGTATAAAATCAAACTTAAAGGCGAACCTGCCCTTTAACAAAGGGTTAATATTTGATTCCGTTGGACATTTTTGCGTGGAAAGACCTACGCA
>KV751339.1:8502718-8519892 GCA_001698575.1 Mola mola
TTTTCCTGATGCATTCAAGGACTTAAACTTTCCTTTATTCATTGTAGGGGCAAATATTTCAGTCAACCTAAACCTATTAGGTTATATATAAATCCCAAACTACGAATAGTTCAGAGGGTAAATGAATCCAAATGTGTCAGTCAGTCAATCATTAAACAGGAAAACATTTCCTGACATGACTGACGTTGAGCGAAACAAGCCCCAAGCCCCAAGGTTTTCTTTGTTCTATTATTATTTGTTAGTTTTACAACTCATGAGCTCAAAATCAGATAGCATTGTTATTTATAAGCGACGCATCAGTCTTCACAGTCCGTGGGCCAACAATTAGGTGGATGACCTCACTGTTATTAGGGCATTTTAGAGCAGCATGTTGTAATGCCTAAACACACACAGACATGCACTCAATGCTTGTGTGAGGCAGTAAAGCTGCAAAACGGTGAAGTACCCCTATTTAGATCTAGTCAAAGAGTAAAAACATTAAATATTCCACTAGAAATGCCTCCACTCAGGTTAGTTAGTTGCCTTTAACTGTTAAACTTACAGGAAAACAATTTAGTGCTGACAGATGTTGTGATTTGCTTGTCTGGTGTGAAGATGCCTCTGTAATCAGGCCTCAACTTGCTTTGGCTCAAAAGCGTGTGGCGCATTTCTGTACTGCTGAGCTGCTGTTGGCAGCCAGCTGGTAGCTTTAGTGCAATAAGGGACAGTAGGCTATTATAGTACTGAGTGCTGAAGACAGTTTAAGTCATCATATCATTGCTTATATATCGCTATAAAGTTGTATTTATTTGAAATGACAATCATTTTGGTCAACATAAATGCAGCAGAGGCCAAGATATATCCAAAGTTTTAGTTCCTAGTAAGTATCAGTATGCTATCAAAAAAAAACCCAAAAAACTGGCTCTGGATCTGTAGAATTCAATTGTGACCAAGTGAGTTAAAAACAAACACCGTAGCGGGAGAGACGGCTAAGTAGTGTTTTCTTTGTTTTCGTATTTATATTTACACGTTCAATAATATTCTCAAATTTCATTAATGTACAAACACAGGATAAATTGTGCTTTAACCATGAAATATTTCAATAAAACTTGAGTTAACTTCTAATCGTTAAGATGTCATCTCAGCGTGTCTTTATAGCCACAAACTTTAACTTTAAAGTTAAAACAACTAGTTTTTGTAAATAGTCTGTTTTTACAGTGTGCATAGGCGTTTGACTTCTACTTTTTATCAAATACTTTGAAATGAGGCTATGCTATAAAAGAGATCCAACTTTGAGATTGAGATAAACTTTCTTCAAATTATAACAGAAAATTATTATTTTTGTTATTTCATTCAAAAAGAGTCTACATTCATTACACTAAAAGTGAAATATTTATACATTGAAACATTTACTTTACGTGTAATGTCTCAAAAAAATGTTCACTTCCTTAGATTAACTGATGAAAAATCAGGATACTAATAATATAAAAAAACATATTTTGAGATGCACTACTAGAATATACATTTTACATAAAACTTTTCATAATTTGATTCCAGCCTCAGACCTTTGGAAAATGTTTTTTTTCTCATTTTCTTCTTTAATCTGAAGAAAAACACATCCTATATTAGCCATAATGCACTTAAAAAAAAAAGTCTGCAAGATTTTCAAGGTTACATAAAATGTAAAGTCTCCCAGACATACTGCTGATGACATCACCGAGCTTAATTTTTACAATGCTTCTCCAGTGCCACAGATGTCATTATACAGCTGTTTTTACAGGCTGGTTAGTGTTCTACCTTATGGCTAATCCAGGGTGTGAAATCATTGGAGAGGTGTGTTACACATAAACTGCTGGTGTTTTACTGAGTTTTAAAATTATGTATCCTGTAACCATTATTTTATGAAGCAAATGAAAGCAAAAAAAAAAAAAACTACTTGCGCTTGCCTTGACTTAAGGGATTTGCTCTGTCATGACAAAGATGGCGGTCAACTAGTCCATTAGATGGACAAGAGATCCTCTGCATCTGGACTAAATTATGCCTCCTCCTCCGGACGCAAAGCAAATTTCTTTCATCAATCTTGTCCTGACACGAGACTGCAGCGACAAGCTCGTCAGCCCCGTCATGTGTCCCCAGTGTCAGCGGCTCTCCGGTTCCCCCCCTCTGGTCCCCAGACTCACGTGTCACCATACATCATACCAGGAGACCGGGAGCATTGAGCTGCTGCTCGATAAGTGATTGAACAAGCAGCACAGACGGCAAGATATCGACACCTTAGAGACCAAGATGGGATTTGAATTAGAAAAAAAAAAAGGGGGACCTTTTGCCTTCAGATGTTTTAAAATGGCTCTGACTCGGTGACAGTCTTTTAGTTTGTTGAGCTTGTTTCTAGCAAGGGTCACCAAGCTGGCTATGTCTACAGGTACAAGATGACCCCATCATAGAGAGAGCGGCCACTTTCAGACATTCTCTCTTCAAGGTTATTCGTGTTGCCGAACTTGTTTGTACAAAAATTTCATTTCAGCTGCGTTAATATGTTAAATGCAACTATGTAGAAAATCCCCCACCATATTGCTGCTGTTTCACATTCCATGAGTTGGACACTTCCCCCCCGAGGGAGGAGAGTGAGGTTTGACTTACTTTTTTCAATTGCAAGTCTTGTTCCTAAGTTCTTAACTCCACAGCAGCACATGTAACTCTTCACGTCCTTGTAAAATATATATATATATATATTTTTAATTCAAGCCTTTTGATTCAAACTTGTTAGGCCTATGTATAATTTCTTTCTCTAGTGGTACACTCCTTCTTCCGTGTTTGTTTTGAGCAACTTCCCGATAAATCTCATCAGAGTTACAGACCTTTGCTATGCTGACCTCAGCACACAAGCAAATATAACCATCCAGTAGAAAGAAAAGTCAGTTTATTTTGTTTTCCAAAACAATTGGCTTTGTATTTGCAATATTTCTTTTTTACATAAAAAGTACTTGATGTATCTATATGGATAAATATCACCAGGTGAAATGTCACAATATTAAGGTATATTGACTTTTTCCCCTTAGTGTATCTGCATACTATATTGTTAAAGGGATGGTAAGGAATCGTAATTTGGGTGAATTGGCCCTTTAATAGTCACCAAATGCTCAATCAAAAGTTTACACAAAGCATTTCATGTCAGCGTCATGTGGGAGCACACCCAGGTTTCAGTCATCACCGTCTGCTTGAGCGTGGTTGCTTCCTGATAGTGTGGCAAACTGTTTGTAAACACGGTGTCCTAGTGCTGTCTAACTTCGTTATCTTCAGCCTTGACAGCAGATAACAGCCAAACACAGCGACTGGCTTCAAAGCTCCTGAACTCCCTGAGCCAGAGCCACGCACGCTCCAAAACTATTTAATCAGGAGCTTTTCTCTGCCGCAGACCTGGAACTGTGATACAGTATGCTCTGAAAGCAGACGCTCTTGTGTGTGTGTGTGTGTGTGTGTGGTTGAAGTGGCTCAGGGGGTCATGTTTGTTTAGGCTGCCTGTCTGTTTCAGTGGGTCAGGCTCAAGCTCACAGAGGTATAATTCTGCGGTGAGACGGCTTAAGATCCTTCAGATTTCTAAGTTATCTCTAGGCCTCTAGTTCATTGATTTCTGCAGCTTCACTAGTCAGTACGTTGATTGGGTTATGATGCTACACAGCTTCCATCTACACAAACACTGTGAGGCCAACGTTAGGGTTAGGCTTTTTTATTTTGTCCTCTTTTCTGAAAATCCCTATCAGAGATTCAGGCAGCACGGCGTGTCTCTATATTTACAGCCATGTCAGGCTTCTGATATATCATCCTCCACTGCAGAATTTCATAGCAGAGAGAAGAAGTGACCAGAAATGATTACAGGGCAGTCTTTGTTGCATGAATGACATCATGGCTGTAGATCATGGAAATCATATGGTTTTGGAAATCCTCTATGCACAGCGCAGTAAATTGCACAGTAGCCGTTGCATGCCATCCCTGATTCTTGGCTAGTACCTCCAAGTTTGATGCAGAGGGAAATGGAAAGGCAACAAAGGGATGCCTGCACGTAATAACACACAGGCACGCACATCGACTGCACTCGCATAACCTGTGAGAAGAGCAGAGTGGTTGCCAGCGTAATCTGCACATTTTGCACGGTGGTCTTGTTAACTCGAGTTACTCCGACTGTCAGATAGACTATCAAAGAAGCTGATTGCTTACTGCTGTGGTTAAAAGGCTCCAACGTCATCCCCACTGCGACCTCACTGCTTTGTTTACAGACACAGCTGTGTTTTAAGGCTCACTTTTGAGCTAAAGGAGTGATTGTGTAAAAACATTGCTTTCTTGCCATGTTTAACTGTTATTTCTGAAGGTACAGTGGGTGATAGCGAGCTTAGTTTAGGCTCAGAATTACCTTTCCGATGTTACGTCTGTGTGGTGAATGTGAAGTTATAGCCACAGCTCATCGGCTTAACTTGCACCATTGAGATTTATAATGGTGGACAATGCGCCTCCACTTCTTAGCATTATACAAAAAGTAAGTCGCAATGTCCGGGATACTACCTCTGGTGACATTATTTGAGTTCTTCGAGCACCCGGTATGAAGTTCTTACCCATGCACCTTCCCACCCAGTCACAAGCAGAGCTCAGCTGACAATCGTGATGTTTTATTTCGTTTTGATGTCATCAAAAAAACGAATCAAAACTGGTCAGAGAATTGAACACCTGAACATACATCAGTGTGACAAGAACTACCTAAAACAACAGAGAACAGCTTTGAGAAAATCGTATTTGCAATGTATTTTGAGTTTTTACTGTAGTTTAACCCTCCCTGATATAACTGAGTAGGAGCCGTTTATGACTTGTACTGCTGCCCACCACCAGAGGGCAACCACGATGTTTTGGCTGTCCATCTTTACGCACAGTGAGTGATGCTTTTTACCAAGACCAGAAACATAAATTGACTCAAAGGTTAAAACCTCAAAATCGCAAACATTGCCATGGTGTATCTTGTACTTCTTGGAATGATGTTCAGGCATCTTTCACAAAACGGGAGCTTGAGAGATTGAACAGTGATCCTGTCTTAAAAATACAACACCTGCTCTCACAGTTCAAACTCAATCACTCTTTAACAATAATGAAGTCAGAGAGACACCTCCAATCTCCCGGTTTGGTGGTATTTATGTTTCTTACTTAAGTGGCTGTGTTTTCTACGCAGACAGGAAATTGTAAATGCTTTACAAACCCGACAGCCTCAAAAATGTACAAGACTGGAGGCAGATGTTTTTCTCCCTGTCCCTGAAAAGCTTTGGCAGCCTTTGACCTCTCAACTTGTAAAGGAAGTGTATTAAATCCTTCTTTAGAAGAGTAAAAAGAGTCTTTCTATATTTCATATTCTAAAACACCATAAAGCAAAGATACAATCTCACTGAAAGTAACATTTTGAGTCAGAAACTGTATTTCTTGATCTTGCAGCAACATAAGCAGATAAGATGAGTTGATTTTTCACCCTGATGTTGTGTCTGGATCTCAATGACACACCTGGATCGGAGCAGGGTTTTTTGGTTCTCTTGTATCATTTTTTGGGGGTTTAACTCCACGAACGTCATTACTCCACATAGTTAGGAATGGCTGCAAAAAACTGGAAGCAAAGAATGCTGTCAACAAAGATTAACAGATGACTGTGGATTTCTCCCAATTTTATTACACTGAGGGTGTATTTATCACAACCGTGAGGAAGAAAAAGATGTTTTTTCACTTAAAACCTGCAGAGGACATCTGAAATTCATTTGTTCCCGTCCTGTTTTCCTCTTTACACAATCAAGGGGGAAAAAAAAAACAAGAAACTGTTTAACATCAAATAAACACAAAGAATAGCCTTTAAGCCTTTAAGCATTACAGAAAAAATGAGGAGGTTTTATTAGACAATCGCCACTGTTTAACCACAATGACCTGCAGTAAAAGCTGAAATATGATCAGACAGGAACACGTCAGGTCTCATGGAAGCACCGACACTCCCCTTTTCCCTCTGTAATGACTCAACTTTAAACTGCTAATCAGTTTTTTTTTATACCTTTGAAATTCACCATGTGAGGTGACAATCCTGTGCAGGCATGCCTGGCATTTTACGCGACGGCTTCGCTCGTCGCTTGAAAACATGTTTCAAGTAGCGAGCCGGTGGCCACACCCATGTGATAATGTACAGCGCGTTGTTGTGCCCTATACTTACCCAGCCTGCCGCAGAGCTCTGCCCTGCAGTTACTGCTGAGAATATGGCCCCCATCCACAGACTTTAACACTGCACACAGTGCACACGATGGGGACTCTCATTGGTGGTGTTTGTGCTTCGTCTGTGAAGTTTTGGAAAATTCCCGCTGTGTCGATCAATGAGTTTGAAGCTGAACATTTTTTTTTCGCCTCAGGTTGTTTTATTCGCAAGAGTTGTTTGTTGTAGCAAGAGCCTAAAGAAAAGACAGCAAACTGTTATTTTTTCCCTGTGGATAACCACAGCAACAAATAAGTCCCTGTGGCCCGAAAAGCATTTTCCACATAGATTTCAGTATATAAGGAACTTAAGTAAATCCTTACAGGCACGACCTCCAGTAACAAACAGAGGACATTGTACATTTAGTTCATTTGTGTTCATTTTTATTCCACACTATCAGCATCTAGGGCAGTGACATAAGCGCAGACGTCTTGTAATGACAGTGAGAGTCTGCGCAGTAGCAACTGGGCAGAAGAGCCATAGTATATAGTTTCCACCCAAACACCTTGCCAACAGAGCTCAGCTGTCAGTTACGACTTATCAAACTTCAAGGTTTTACTTTGGCCAAGATGATTGGCGGCGGAAGGGTTTATGGCCTATTATGCAGCCCACCACCAGAGGGCAATCGAGACGCCTTGGATCAGCTGGTCATTCACTCATTCATGTTCCTCTCAGGATAAATGAGATCCCCTCTGATGATCAGGGAATCATCAGGGAGGGAAATAACTTGTCGGTGGAATGGATAGATGCCATCTCTTTTGATGAGTTTGAATTCTTGTTCTAATAACACCTACATTCAGGCTTTAGGCCTATGCCACATTCAGCTCAAATTATAAATTATCTAATAACAGGTGGTTTTTAGGTGAAAATCTTTCACATCAGATTTCTGTGTGTAATTCCTGAGATATGTGGAATGTCTGAAATCGTGTTTCCCACTCGTTTCAACCAAAAAAGCAACATCTCTGGCAGTGACATAAAAAAAATCTAATATTAACAGTCCACATCAAATGAAAGAGACATAGTAATCCTCATTTAATGCTTTTTAACAATGAGTATGTGATCATTTTATTCAAATAATGCTCATCTGTTAATTGATCATTGTTGGAGATGCAAGTATAAATGACTGACCAGTCCATGTTCGTCAACCCTGGTGGAAGTAAAGTTTTATCTTGGTAGATCTTGGCCAACAAATAAATCTGCACGTCTGAATTTGGAGTATTCTGTATTGGGTAAGTCTTTAAAGAAGCCGCTGTGTGTTGTTTAACAGAGAATTACAGAGCCAAACGGTCACTCCTAGGCCTTGTGCAGCTGTGGGCCTTCCCACAGACACAGACCTCACACAGATGGAGAGGAATTCAGCAGTGAACATCACTTACAGGCACAGATGTGTGGTGGGAATGCCCTCGTTCAGGTGTTCACCTTCAAAAAAGGAGCAAAGTTCCCATAGACGAGCGTGTCAGGATTATACTGTACATGATCTAAATAATACTCCCTTACGCCCACTGCAGATGTGAAAGCTCTTTTTTTTGCCTACATCAACAATGTGGTTTAATAACCAGAAGATGAGTTTATTTTTCTATACATGTCATTTATTCATTTTTTTCACTTATATATTCTATTTTAAGGCTTCTGCTTCACCACAGCTACAGCATCTTGTAGAGGTTGATCGGTATACCAACAACACCAAGCAACCAAAAAATAATGTGCTAAACTTATGACGATAAAGGTCAGATTGGACCAGGATTCATACGTGCCAAACCACATTAGCTGAACTCAGGTGGTGGTTAAATGCAAAAATAACCCAACTAACTCTGAATTTTGACCGCCCTGGTTATACAGCATTCAACTCAAGTGGAGTTTCAGTATGATTTATGCTTTTAAATCACATTTTCACACATTTACTTAATCAGAAAGTAATGTATTAGATTGATTTAAGTATGAATAGTGGACAAATAAATGTTATCCCAATAGAGTGTAACCAATCAAAATAATGTAACTAGACAAGTCAAGAGGGAGAACGCTGACACATTTTTCCCAAATAACATTTTAATGTTCTCCTTGGATCGATAAGACATTCAAAATGATTGTCCGGGCGGACATACAAGTCGTGACAGCAAGCCGCTGTATGAAACTTGAAAAGAGACAAACAAACAAACAGAACCTTTTACCGTTTCCCCAAGAGAGAAAACAACACCGTGATGGCACACATCAAACAAAACAAGGCCACAGTATTGATGGCTTTGAAAACAGAGTGGCACGTCCCCGATTGTTTTTCAACACCGCCGCGGATCAATATGGAGGACTGCATGGAGAGTACAGAAGGATAAATAGTGCCTTGTCGCTTTAGAGACTCTGGGAAATTGACATACGGTCACGCCGGAAGAAGCCTGAGTCGATATTTCGTCGCCCCCCCCCTTCGAATGTATCATTCACATGGATGCGCTGACACGTATCAACTCACTTACTGTATATTTCACATTATACAGGGAAGGTGTGAGTTACACTGTCACACATGCTGTTAAATCTTCACTGGGGCTTCACAGTGGGTCTCAAGGCTTTTAAATTCGGGGGCCGAAGCTAACATACAATGGTTTCATTGTAACTGGAGTCTCAACATTGCTAATAAACATTATTTTATGGCAGACTCAAGTCAAACACACAACAGCAAAAACCAAAATCTTGCTGTGAGTGCATCATTAAGTATGACTTAAGTTAAAGCTTTATCTTTGTCCTACTTGGGGGAAATGGGGATATGCATTACGATATTGCTCCTTTGCCTCTGTCCAGAGTTTATCCATCTTCTGATAACCAACGGTCGACAGATAACAAATGAGTGGGAAAAGTGACAGATGATGACAGCTGAAACGTGATCGTCCAAACATGGCGACACCATCCAGAATGCATTGCACAATTGTTTGTCTCCGTGTCAGGACGCTCTCACACTGGAGGCTCATGTTGCGTTATGTATTTAGGAACTAAGACAAGGAAGCTTTTAACAAGGTTGGGTAGCTTAATAGACTTTGAATATCAAGCATAATATCTTTTATTATGCAGCTTTGAAGGTGTCTTTAACAGGGAAAACCTTCAAGGAACAAATCTCGATCACTTGTAGAGGAGGGGATCATCACAGAACTTCAGTTCAGTTATTTCCCACAGAGGGTTTCTTTTCTTTGATATCGGTATCTGTTATCAGCCAAATTGTGCTTTAAATATCGGCATCGGCACGGAATTTCATCGAGTTTATTTTATAAGTTTAAGTAAATACAGCAGGAAACCGTGACACGTTTTGAACTCAACTTTCTCTGTTGCTTTTGATGTCTATTCTGCAGCAGTGAGTGAATATATAAACATTGGTTTGTCAACGACCAATAAAGAGAGTCTTGGGCAGAGTCAGTAACCATAAGAGTCAGTGCAGCAGATACACAGCAGGGGAGGAATCCTGACTCTCTGTCATTGTTGAAAATTGGATCTGTGCCCTTAGGTTTTCTTGGCAAGAGTCAGAGACAAACTGGACTTCCCAGAAACATAAAGTGCATCGAGTCAGTGTCATGAAAACACCCATTACAATCTTGTGCCTTCACAAAATTCATCAATACTCTAATATAGCGGCAGGCTGAGGAGGCGACACACCTGTCTGGCCTGCCTGCAGGGGTGTAGAGGTTAAATGTGTGGCTCCAGGGGGGTGTGTGGTCAGGAAGGCTTGCAGACAGCAGGTGGCCACTGGCCGCGGACGGAGCTCCTCCAGCGAGGCTGGTCCCCATTGTGGCCTGAGTAAAACTGGAACTGAGGGGAAAGTGAACACTCCGTTCAAAAACATATCTTCTTCATCATGACTCCTCCCCCCCCCCCCCCAAAAAAAAAAAAGTGAAGTGATCTGACGTGGGGAATTCCCTCCCGCCCCGTCAGCTCGGACAGGGTTCTATTCCTGATCGGTTCTGCCGTCTCCTCAGCGCGCTGCGGTCTGAGGATGGAAGGGGCGTGTGTTGCGGTGCACAGGGCGTGGATTTGGCAGTCGCAGAAGGGGTGTTGAGGGCTTCCTGCAGACTTAGGGCTGATGCCAAAGGATCCACCGGAGCGCGGTTGGGCCTCCCTGGAGCTGCTGAGGAAAACTTGCAAGTTCCCTGCAATGCTTCTAAAGGCAGGGAGGCGAGTCGGGCGCCGCTGAGAGACGTCATGTGGAGCCTTTTGACGCGCGCTGGGCAGATTGTGCGCCACTTGCTGCTGCTGCTGCTGCCGCTGCTGCGGCACGAGCGCGGTGTTTCCTCACACTTTGCGCGTAACTGTAAGAATCAGCACGAAGACCTCTGATATGGCACGTTTCCTGCGTTGTGTCCCCGTGCTCAGGAGTTCGACTCATGGGATGTAGTAAATGGAGAGCTGCGTTCAACTTTGGACACCTAAAGGTGCAGTCCAAGCTGTCCGTCTTCTTTACCATGATCATCCTCTTCACCTATCTCTTCTACTGCCTCAACGGATACTGTGACTCCCTGCCCAGGCCCGTCTATGATCAGCAGAGTAACTCTCAAACTAGGCTGACCTCGAGCGATGGCATCGCGCCGTCGCCCCGGCGGCTCGGAGCGCACGACGCGCACGACGCGCCTCAGGTGCCGTTTGTCCGGGAGCAGCTCTCGGACCTAGAAACATGTCTATAGCCAACAGTTTCGGCAGCAAAAAATTTCCTCAGGCCATCATCATCGGGGTGAAGAAAGGTGGGACCCGGGCTCTGCTGGAGTTCCTGCGCATCCATCCGGACGTGAGGGCCGTCGGGTCTGAGCCGCACTTCTTCGACCGCTTCTACGATAAGGGGCTGGAATGGTATCGGTAAGCAGCGTTACTTTCAATGAAACAAATAACAACAGTTTACCACAAATTAGGAGTTAGTATCCGTGGTAATGAGCGAGGTAGCAAGTTCCCTGATGAACTGCGAGGGGTCAAAGTTCAGGGCAGAAGTCAGAGCTGGAAATTGTAGCTGCTTCCTGTCAGAGAATAAATTTGAGGAGCTTTGAGGAGTTTGTTTGTTTGTTGTTGACTCAGACATTTATCTTCGGCCGCTTTGTTTAGGACTGCAGTAGGTAGGTATTGTATGAAATAATTCAAAAATCAAACATATTATCACCTAAAGTGCTGCAAAAAAAAAAAAAACAGGACACGCAGCGCAAAATGAGACAGTTCCCCAACAGTCCCAGTGCTTTTAGATTGCATTACTTGTAACATTTAAATATCTTATCTTGTCATATGAAACAACTTTGGTTTCTTTGGAAAGTGACTGTCACACGGTTCTTTGTCATCATGTGTTTTCACTTGTTTCGAGAACTAATAGATTATTAGTTAGTGAGTATGACAAAAACAGCCATTTCTTCCCCGATGAGCTGATGTTTCGTATGTTTCTGTGCCTGGGAACACTTTGTGTCACAGTGATGTGATCAGCCCCTGGCGTCTCTTCATTAATGTCCCTCAGTACTAATAGGAGGCTCTGCTGATAACGTCCAAAGACATCCTTGTATTCCTTCCCTGGCCAACAAATTGCTGTTTATGGAGCAGACGTGCCGCTTCCCTAAATGTCCCAAGTTGTTCCCCAGAGGGCCTCACTACCAGCCTGGTCGCACAGGGACGATGGGAAATGGGTGTGGACGACCCCTCAGTGGGGTCATCATGTGTTTGCTTGAGGGTCAGCCCAAATGGGCTTTTGAAAGTGGAAGGTGGATTCATTGAGTCACAAACAGCCTCCACAAATTTTGCATTAATCTTGCTATAAAAATCAAAATGTTCAACTTGTTGAATAAAATGGATGAAGAACAAATGAGGGGCTGACAGAAAGGAGGCAGGGAGATGCAGAGTTAGAGAGGGATCAAAATGGTTGAATAATGATCCGTTCACTGCTAGGCTCAGGTGGAACAGCACTAAGTGAAATCAGATATCAAAATGTGTGTGTGTGTTGGCTATCTTTCATTTCACTCAGTACGGTTAAGAGAATGATGAAGACGCTGGGGCTTCCACGCTGTGTGGAGTGATACAAATGGGTAGCAACAGCAGTTTGTCCAGGCACTAAGAAGACAGTTTATACACAGACACGTGAATCCCTCTGTGTGCAGTTTTTAAATGCTATAAATGGGATCGAGAATTCTTCATTAAGCATCCGTTTTCGAGACCTAACACACCTGAAAATAACCTGCAAGAAATAGTCCTATAAGGTTGCTACAGACTATAAAACACAAACAATCTAAAGAAATGAATTTTCTAACCTTGTGTGCTCGTCCCCTCTCATGCTTTCCACCAGCCTTCAGATTTTCTTTAGTCAAAGCCCAATTGGATCTGACAACAGATTACTGGAGGCTCCTTAGTTTTGTGCATCTTGAAGTTCCCATAATTGACTCTTTCGGCATCTTCTCTTTTGTAAAATCCTTTCATTAGCAGGATCCCAAAATTCACTTTAGTTAAGGTCTGTCTACGCAATCAGCATGAGGTTCACTGATACTTTAAGTTGGATAACATCTTTGATTCCTTTGCGCATTAAGTTACTCTATATTTTGAGGTATGGCTCTTGCCCTTCCGCATGCCTATGTGGAAAGGTAGCTTCAATAGCGCGACCTATATGTGACATTTACAAATTGAATGCATGGCGGCGAATCAGTTGAGCCAACAGCTGATGTGGGCTGACTTCAGTTAGTTCAATTTGTGAGCTAAGCTTGACTTCCGTAGCCTTCAAGAAGCACTTGACTTAGCTTTGTATTTTCTCCGATTGTCCTGAATGTTCCTGTATTTATTATTTGCTTCAGCTTGTTGGTGTGAGATGTGATTTTGGACTGTGCTCGAAAGCCAAAGAAAAATATTACCAGAATCAAACACTAAGTTTATTTCCCACCAGTTTAGAAAGTAAGAAATGTCCAATAAGTGTGAAGAAGCATCGTCAGCCGAATGTGACAAAGCAGAAATAAACGCTAGTAGGGGTTTAAAGGAGAGGAGACCTGCGACCTTTCCACGTTCATTTCCCCGCTTCCCTTTGTGGACAGTCTGACCTTACTTTGTACTCTCTCTACAGTGTGTCCACCTCTCTGTCTTCTCCTCAACCTCTCAGTTTCTCCTTTGAAGATATAATAAAAATGTGTGCTTTCACTCTGTCCTAATCCGCTGACGGCTCGTGTCAACACTGTGTGAATTGGACCAGTGTAATGACAGGTTGAGCATTAACATGGGCAGCTCAGGGACATGCGGACTGGCTGAGAGGGGATTATAGGCTCCCACTTGTAGTTAAACAAGGCCTTATGAAGGGTTCACCACCCCCAACGAGCTACCCTGGTCTATGATGACCGTTTTCCTGCTCCGTCTCGAACTTACTGCTATGGGGGAAGCTTATGGCACCCTAGGGCTGTGTAGTTCACTGACTTACAGACAAGCAATAACTTACTGGGGTTATATATATATATATTTATACGCAGCAGTATTTCCATTAGCACGGCCTTTGCTGTGCAGTTCGACACCAAACAAAAGACCCTTAAGTGGCAAAATATATAAGTTATCCACCTAATTTATGTGTTCTTTTTCATTTCAGCTTAGTGTGAGGCATGCTGTCATTTTCAGTTGAGCTGTATTCTCCACTTTTGGTGTTGTGACCCTCTGCATATGCACAGAGCCGAGGTTTTTGGTGCGGTGCCACAGTGAACATCATAGCAACATACTGACCCATTTGGTTTCAAATGTTGCATTTCTTGTCAGCAAGCGCCCAGTGTGGTAACGTAGGAGGCAGGCGGATTGTCCTTGTGCGCTCTGATTGATTTGACAGGCAGTTAGCAGTGCGCAACCGCAGCAGTCAAAATGTTTTTAATTAAAACCTCAACCCCTATTCGTTCCAGGTGTTTCCTCACCATTCGTTCATAAAATCACCAGATCATCACAGGCGAATCCGTGACATTTAACCTGTGTGCTGGGTATAATATACGCAGATGTGACGTGGCTCATGTTCATTGAGTAAAGCCCACATGGCAGTTAAGCAAAAAAACATTTAAAGGGCTAAAGTTCTAAGACGAGACTTTGGTGTTTATCGTAAGATATGTTAACAGTGTTTTGTGTGCACTTGCAGCCACACCTAAACGCCACGCACACGAAAACTACTGAAACACTTTTCTAAGAATAATAAATAATCTTAATAAATGGCTGAAAGAGAAATGCTAATGGATTAATGTTTAACTTCTGCCACTCACTCCAAGTGACAGTAGCATAAAGGCAAACTAAACAGTAATAGTTTTTTAATCTATTTAAGAGCTTCTTGATAACATGACATGTGTCATATAAATAAGCAGCAGACGCATCCGACTTTTCCATTTCCGTTTCCTACTTTCCTTTCTTACTCCTTTCATATCATTAAGTTTGGGCGATTGCCAAGTTAAGTAGCCCGTGATTCACATGTACCAGTTTGAAACGGGACCGTCCTAAACGACGTCAACAACAACAACAACATCTGAAACCGGGCTGGAAAGCGGCACTTAAACGTCTATTCTCTGTCAGAGCTCTTCTTTTTCAAAGCGCTGCCTGCAGCATTGTGCTCGCCCGAGAGCGCCTTGGACCCTGCCTTTAGCTGGAAACCAAGTAAAACACACGGACGTCCTCAAAGGAAGTATTTGGCAAATTGTTGCAGAAAAATGCTAATATGTGGAAAAGCCTTGGCTCTGCCATCCACTGGAAACCATTCTGTGGTGTGCTGCTGGAGGATGAGGGTTTTTCAACAAGTGAGCTTGAAAATGTGTGTGATCTCTGCTTCAGCTACATACCTGAAGTCCAGCTTCTTTCCTCCCACCACCTCTTATCCTGACACCATAAAACTCCGGCAGACATAAATGTCATTTCACGATATTGATCACCTAAAATAGCTTCTCTCCATTGATTCCGCTCTTTCTGCGTTTGTCAGGCTGTTGCAGTAGAAAGTAATTAACTACTGAATATTCAATCTTGTTGACAAGGAGCTGTTACTCTGACATTTACACCCCACAGTCCGAGTAAGACTGGAGTGGATTTATTGGATTGTTCAGGTCATTCAAAATCAGTAACGTAAAGCCTCTGGACATGTCCTCTCTCCTCCTGGAGTCGATGTTTTTTATTTCGCTCCGTCTCTCTAGATTTCTTTCCTCACTTTCCTCCCTTTTGTGTCTCATTGTCTGCTTGGCAGGTAATTTAACTGACTGCTGGAGACTCTACCAAGACAGGAATGTCCAGGTTTTATTTCCTGTTTGACTCTTCTTTCACTCGGGATTCCTCAGTTAAATTCCTCCTTGAAGCAATATGTTGTGGACCATCTTCCTCAGATTGACGGGGGGCTTTGGAGGAAAAAGAGGCTTTCATGGAAGAATTTGGGGAAATCGGAAATGTTTAGATCTTGCTGGAAGAAAGAGGGCTTTGTGCAGAAGAAAGGGTTCAATGCGTCGCAAGTATTTGAAGCCGCATCAACATAGGAAGCGTACAACAGCCATGACAACACTAATCCAGCGTGTCTGCCAGAGCTTATAAACATAACATGGCATGTGCTTGTACTTACATGTGAGGAATTGTTGTCACAATTAATACAGTATGTACGCTAAAGCGGGAAAAAATCAAAAAAATCAAACATGACTTGATAAATTGATGCAGGTTTAGTATTGATTTCGAAGGTCCAAACCAATGCAACTGTCAATATTTTGAAAGTTTATCATTAGCTGACCTTCCCCCTCCCCCAATCAGAAACAATGACATCAGAAGACTCTGCCATCACTGCGGAAACTCTTCTGTTGCAGTTGCACGGACTTTTTCAGTTTTGAATCTGCCAGGTTTTAATTCCAGACTATTATATTAATTCAAACTAAAAGGCTGGAGACATACGGTAACTTAGTTCATCCAAGTTTGCAGCCAGAGATCAGGTTGACTGATGAGCCGCCATGTTCAATGGACCACGGCAAAAAAATCATCTTTCTCTTTTTTTCTAACTTCTTTGTTCGGCCTAAAGTGCTTTAATTTCTCAGTCTCTCTTTTTTTCCCTTCTATTTCTGCTCTCACATGCTTAATTGTAGATTAGCTTGTGTATAGTCATAATGAGGGAAATAGGAACAGAGAGTGAAGGAAAATTAGTGACACTACATCTAATGATACTAACCATTAACTCCCACTTTGTATGCCATGACAATTTTTTTACTTCTAAATAATAATACATTTTCAAATTTGTGATGATCAAAAAACAACACAAGCTACAGTGTTCTTCATCAAACAGCACATTAGTAATTAAAGGATGGATTTTCATAAAATTCCATAAAAAATACTCACATCAGCACACATTGAAACGGGGTGAAATAGGCTATCCTGTTACGGCTTTGACAGAAACAGAAAGAGTGGAAAGTCCTCATGTCTAATCACCATCTAATCACCAGATCCACTTTTAGCATTTCACCAAACCCAACGTTGGCTGCCTGGGTGGTGCATTCACTCACTAAATACTGCAGCATTTTTGAAACTAAGACGATGTACTATCATGCTAAACTCAAACCCATAACGACGTGATCTTCTATTTAGGTGTTTATTGTGTGTACAATGTACAGGGGTCACCTTGACATGTTGTGAAATACAACATAAATATATGAGTTAAAGTTAAACCATTGATTTAAAAAATACTGAAAACACAGAATAACAGCTTTATTACAGTCACTGGAGTACATGAAATCTGTTTCAGTGCTTCCCTGATAGTTGGTGTGTGTCCCAGTGTCCCAGGCCTGTGGGCAGTGTTTCATCCCTCTTCCCTCTTTTCATTTTAGCTCTCTTATCAGGGAACTGATGCGAAAATGTCCCCTAAAAATGATATCAAAAAGGCTGAAAGTTGCTTGTACGATTTGTGGCTGCATTTAAGGATCGCATCAAAGATGGTAAATTTAGCTGCCGGTTAGTGACAGGAGGAACAATTACAGCAACCTAACAAAACAAC
>KV751339.1:8528621-8543484 GCA_001698575.1 Mola mola
ACAAGCAGTTTAACAAACATGCATGTTATAAATATTTTATCAGATTATCAAAATTATTAACTGTTATTTATTGCTCATTAGGTGTTTTTGCTGTCTGTGACAATCACAGAGGTTTGTTCACCAGCTTTGTGGTCTTCTCACCGCTTTGATTGCTACCCTGTATCACCTATTTTCCGCCAAGTGCCAGTTGTAAACCTTTTTTTTTTTTTTTTTAAAGATAACATGTTGGCATTTCACCCTCACAATTTACGAGGGCAAAGAAAAGAAGAAAAAAAAAAAGACATTAACTTTTAGTCCAAAATTCGCATTGCGAACTCTGTGAAAACTACAAAAATATATTCTAGTTGGGATAAACCAGTTATTCGTCGACTGCTCCTTTCTATCTTTTTAATGTAAGACACAAGACATAAAGATTACAACTTATTCAAAATCCTTTATTCTTGTTATTATCTTCCATTGCAGGACAGAATCAGATTTTTTACAGCAATGTGAAGCTTCTTCAGTAGAATCACTAAAGCCAAGTGAGATATCATCAAAGGAACATTATATTATTTTACAAGGTATTATTTTTGTGATATAGAATATACAGTATGTTGGCATTTTTTCACCGTTCCAACCCCACAGACTGACTGTTGGTGACAGTGGACATCTAGCGAGCTGTGTACAGTTACAGGCGCTAACGCTAAACTAACTGCAGATGGTCAGTAAATGCCTCCATGTACTCTGAACTTAATGAGCAATTGATTACATTTGACACACAGAATAGAGTAAAAAAATTAAATAAAATTAACTGAAAAAAATCATAGTAGCATTGGCAATAACCTTCCCACCCCTGCTGTAATACTATGAAAACCAGTGGTATGGCGGTCGTGTGGCTGTTATTGCAGGCCCTTTTATGACAGCTGCAGAGTCAAGGTTGTTCTGAGCCCATCCAGGAGGAGCCAGTGGATAAGAGGAAATTACTTTTCTGAGGTTATTATACACATGCAGTTTTCCTACGGTCGCTACCGACAGACTCACTCCTAGTCTGTGCTTACATAGTCACTCCATCAATACCAGCTGGCAGCGTCACGTTTGTCTCCCTCTAATCATAGACTTAGCCCACTAATTACAAAGAAAAATTACTAAAGCCTTCAAGGCAAGTGAGATATCATCAAAGGAACATGTATTATTTTACAAGATATTATTTTTGTAATAGAGAATATACAGTATGTTGGCATTTTCCCAAGCTCGTGTTATACTACAGCACAGTAATTCATCTTGTTTTCTTTCTCTCTTTTGTGCAGGAACCTGATGCCTCGTACTCTGGAGGGTCAGATCACCATGGAGAAAACCCCCAGTTATTTTATCACCAAAGAAGCTCCTCGCCGTGTCTTCTCCATGAGCCGCCACACCAAGCTCATTGTGGTGGTGCGTGACCCTGTGACCCGGGCCGTTTCTGATTACACCCAGACTCTGTCCAAATCTCCAGGGCTCCCATCCTTCCAGAGCCTAGCGTTCCGCAACACCACCACGGGCCTCATCGACACATCCTGGAGTGCGGTGCGCATTGGCATCTACGCAAAGCACCTGGAGAACTGGCTGCGCTTCTTCCCACTCTCCCGCCTCCTCTTCATCAGCGGCGAGCGCCTTGTGATGGACCCAGCCGGAGAGATGGGGCGCGTCCAGGACTTCCTGGGACTCAAACGAGTGGTGACTGACAAGCACTTCTACTTTAACCAGACCAAAGGCTTCCCCTGCCTAAAGAAGCCTGAGGGGAGCAGCAGGCCTCGGTGCCTGGGGAAGTCAAAGGGCAGGCCCCATCCCCAGATCCCGTCCGAGGTCCTGCTCAGGCTCAGAGACTTCTACAGACCCTTCAATCTCAAGTTGTACCAAATGACTGGCCACAATTTTGGCTGGGATTGAACAGCTACTCACCAAAGATTATAAAAACCGCTTGCTCTTCTCAAGCATACAACCAAAGGGGGACAGGCGGGACATATTGAAGTATGGCAAAATAATGCCTTATTTTCATTTGATAAGCTACAAAACCGCCTTCCTTCCTCACAGCTATGTTAACACCATTTTTGAGAGCTTCAGTCACATCTCCTCAGCAAAAAAAATTGTGAGGCATAAGCTTGGGAGAAAAACTTGCTGCAATATAATGAGAACAAGCCACATTGAAGCATACTGCTTATTTGCTTTAAGGTTCCTAGCACTTGGCAACGTGACGGCCAGAGCTATGCTAAGCCCTCATTGCTGTCTATATCACTCAACAGCACAACCTCAATAACCCCAAAAAAATGTCCTGAAAAGAGATGCGTCTAAAGTTAAGCCAAATAGCCAATGAGTACCAAGCCTCGATAGCTAGGCAGAGCTATGATAAACATAAAGACATACTGGAGTATGGAGACGGGAGCTCTGCAAGAAAAAAGAGGAACATTTTCAGTGCCGAACAATGGCACAATCAAAAATGTTGTTGAAACACATTTAAATCCCCTTAACATTCTTCAGTTCATCTCCGGGTAAACGATCTGACCTGTTTATACAGAATAAAGAAGTTCCTTTTCCTTCAGTTGTTTCAATGCAAGCTCCTTGTCTGGAATCGGGGGACCTTCAAACTCTCCACTATGTGCTGTAAATGTGCTTGTTATTTAAAGCCGCCAACACACTGCTTGTATCAAACATGCTTTAACGACTGGACCAGCATTTGTGATTGTTTCTACAGTACGTTCACTAAATCGACAGTCACCTCCACAAATAGTACTTACATGCAACTGTATATTTCTAGAAGCCTAATTTATAAGATGATAAACTGTGTTGAGATGTTTTCTCTGAGAATTTCGTATTTGAATTTCTGCTGGAAATTATGACTAAATGTTTTATTCTGAAATATGTGTTTGGGTTTATTTTTGCAGTTCGTCCTCTGTGTATGTCTTCCAAAAATGCCAATATCGCTACTAGCCTAAATATA
This sequence comes from Mola mola, assembly GCA_001698575.1. Taxonomy (NCBI): domain Eukaryota; kingdom Metazoa; phylum Chordata; class Actinopteri; order Tetraodontiformes; family Molidae; genus Mola; species Mola mola. Next base: position 8,531,575 of record KV751339.1, read on the forward strand.
AGATACATCAGTCTAGCAGATGATTTTTTGTTTTCTTCGAAGTGACCTACCAGACACCAGATGATTATAAAAGAATATACAGTTAATCACCGTGGTGTTATTTTCAAGGATCCGACAATGATTTACAGTCAGCTGTTAAAAAATGCTGTGGATTGCAACATTATAAAATCAAGTGTTAATTATTTAGATAACTCAGTTGTCATTCCCATCATTGATGCTACAGCCTGCAGTTAGTTAGCTTCGCATCAAGACTAGAAACAGTTGTCTCGATTAGTCTGATGGCAATAAAAATCACCTATTTAAAAGTAAGAGTCCCTAACTTTTACGTTGAGTTATGCTACAGTGGTACAGTCGCAGCACTGCCACAGTTTACAAAGCTGTGTTCATTGCTAATCTGGCGCCAAATAGATAAATTAACATTAACTAGGTCCCAGTATTACAGTATATTATTGTTTTCTGATATATTCTTCATTTTTAAGATGACTATTGATGAATATTGATACACAAATTAATATTTGTTTAATCTGCTTTCCATGTGTTGAGCTAAGTTGACTGACCATGAACACGTGAGTCTCAATCTCCCTGCTACTGACAAAGCAAACCATCACATTTTCCAAAATGTATAGCTATGCGTCGGCATAAGTAAGCTTTCAATTAGCCTTTGGCAAACAGTTTAAGATTAAGTGTGCAAAGGCAGAATAAAGTTGGTGTTAGGAAGGGGGGTCACATGGCTGCAGGCACCCAGAGCTAAATTTGATATTAACGCAGGACAGCGGCTTATTTGATGTGTAAGCAATCAATTCACCAGGGTGGTTGGAGACCTTTTGGGGATGGCAATCTTTGACCTCTTCGCTCCCCTTTGACCTGTGAGCCTGGCCGCAGTAAACATCTGACCACTTCCACTGCGCTGGTTAATGGAGTTGCCCTGGTTGAGCTATGAGCACGGCTGCATGCTGTCACACGCATGCACACACCCACAGGAATAAATACACACAGGCGTATAACAGCTCCCCCCGATCCATTAATATTGCATTCTCAATCTCTGGGACCTCCACTGAAGGTAGATGGTCCAGATCAATAACTGCCTGTTTAGTTTACTGGTGGTAGGAGTATGTGCTTGTAGGTACCATGTCCCACTGTCACGTTGATTTAACTAAGGGGTCGGGCACCAGGCACTATCCTACATTTGTAAAATATTATTTAACACCTGATATATCTTCCATACATCTGTAATCAATGCAAGGCCTAAACACATACACAAGGCTCAACGGAAGAGTGACTTCAATCTTTCCAGGGCAGCGTATTCACTACGGTGGTTTCTGCTCCCTCCGTCTACTTTCTTATAAATTAGTCGTGGTTTCAGTGTTACAGTTTTTTCCAATAGGGGGGGTGGTTTCACTGAGCCAAGTCATGATTAGGCCTGCTTTTCTGAACAGCTATAAGGAGCAGTGATGTCACAACCGGTTGGGAACTGTTTTTGTCTTTTCCAATTACAGTGCCCCTCAGCCCAGTTAAAGGTGTTGCCTACTTTGCTCACTTTGATCACGTGTAGTGGGCAGGGGGTCTAGCTGATGATGCGACAAAGTGGTTTTGTTGTATAAACAAATGAAATAACTGTGGTGCCTAAAACCAAATGAAGTAGTTTTTGGCTGTACCCTAACCATGTATTTTCATCAACTAAGCTTAACAAAGTATGTTTTTTTTTTTAAACCTAAACGAGTAGTTTTGCTGCTGACAAAGGTACAAGCAAAAACATGAAATTGAATTTGGGCAGAATTGGGGTCACACAGTCACAGCCAGCTGTTTTCTGACAATGTCACCCCGGAGTTTGCTACAAAATGACACCACTTACGCCACTCTTTGGCCTTGCCTTCTGGAGATACGTCTAAAATTCAGTGACCTTGACCTTCGTCCAAAAATTAATCATCAGTAGCCAGTGAGACCAAACAAGACCAACTGGACCTCCAAATGTCAATTCATTCAGCAGCTATGTCCAAAAAATGTTTTTTGACCTTTCAGTGACCTTGACGTTCAACCTTGAAAACCCTAAAGTTAATCATTTGTAGCCAGTGCTGTCAACTGCAAAATGACATCAGTTGGACATCTCTCCTTCGATTTTTTTTCTAGAATGATGGCCAAAAATAAAATGCTTTTTGACATTTTCAGTGACCTTGAACTTTTGCCACCAAAATCTAATAAATTGTAGGATAAACGAAGATACACCTTTGTTGAAAATTTCATCCAAGTGTGTCCACTAATTTTTGAGTTATCCTGTACACAAATAAAAAAACTAACTAACACCAGCAAAAACATAAGCTCTTTGGAGACAACAATGGAGAAAACAAAGAACAAACGTAAATACACAAACACCAATATCCTAGGTCCGAGTCCTGGAAAGAATCCAGTTTGCCAGAGGGTTTTGCATGATTATTTGACTTTCCGTCAGAAAGCTGCCCAGACAGAAAGCCTTCAACGATTCACTCTGCCATCTGTGGCTCTTTCAAGATGGCTAACCCCTGCTGTGTATGGGAATAACAATAAAAACAAGAGACTAAATTATAATAATAGAGGGAACAAAACACTTTCACAGCTAACTATATTTTGAGAATCAGCTTTAGATAGTGATCAGATGCTTTAGGACAGTTTTGATAAAACTTGCTAGCGTTTGACAGGTGGGTGGTGTTCATTTCCGACCCTGCATGCTCTCCAGTTATGGAATACCCTCACAGTCACACAACCCAATCCATGGTTGAGGAGCGCATGAAGGGAACCAGTCGGCTATGTCGTCGGGTTTCCTGCTGGTGAAAAGTTTCCTTTATGTCTGTCTATTCCCTGAGACTGAAACAGCACCAAATCTCTCATTCATCAGCTGACTGAAGTTATTCAAGCCTGAAGGTATTGAGATGCAAACTCGATGGTTCAGCTGCGGGTCCATTCATCGGGCCTTTATCCAGAAAATCCCTGGCTCCATCCCTGATACATTTCTGTTTTGCACAAACAATGACCTTCCTGTCAGTTGTCCATACAAGCATCTGGCCCCAGTGAGGGTGCACAGGATCCAAACACACATGGATTAGTCCAAACCCGGAAAATGGGATCGATGGGCAAATCTCACCCCTTCAGATCTTTACACCCCAGTGAAAGCGACTGGTGACCCTTCCTGTGGAGGTCAAGTATCCTCACTCAGGCAGGAGAGGAGTGGCCACTTCAGGGCTGTCTGCCATTCTGCCAGCCCGCCTCCAGGCCACTGCGAGCATCCACTCAGGCATGAAGAGGGCAGGGGGGAGATTTAAGGGACAACAACACTTGCTCAGCAGCTTACCACAGTGCACACAGACACAAAGTCACTCTTACTTAATCTGGTAAAATTTCACCATCCAGTGCTGAAACGTATTATTTATTGTGTGTGCAGTGTGTGCATCATAAATCATCAGGACCATCCATAAAAAGTGTGTGTCTGTCATCATACTCATACACACTGGTGATGTTTCAGCAAACTTAAAATCACTTTATTAAAAAAAAAAAAAAAAATCACACAACCAAACTGAAGAAAATAAGTTTTCACAAACAGCTTTCTGAACCAATGACATTAAATAAAGTATCATTGTCACTTATATCATTTGTGCAAAAATGAAGCCCAAAAAAGTTTACAGGACTCCGACGTCTTGTGCTGGTAGCCCTGCCACTACCAGGAAACATGAATACAATGACGTTCAAAGGAGCCACAAAAAGAGCCAAAGGACACACAAAACAACTTTTAACACTGTATTTTGGAGTAGTTGTGTGACAGCGACGGCCGGCCAGCAAAGCCATGGAATTAATCATCCCAAACACCCGCTCACTCATATTCATTTAGAAAAATCAATACTGGAATATACGTGAGTGTGATACAAACCAAATAAAACAAGAGAAACCATATTTGATCAAAATTATAGGAGTACTTTGGGGTTTGAACATATAATGCAGCATAACGGGGTGATAGAGTTCTCATGTCCTCCTTCTATAGAGTCAGTCGTTCACAATGTTCACACAATGATTCAGCAGATATGATTTTTATATAATGTTATATAATGTTTATAGTTTTAACAGTTGGCCTACTTCATTCATACTATATATATATTACATTGTTTACTCGTGCTTGTGCTTGTGCTTGTGCTTGAGCAACCGCAGTTTGTGGAAGCACACCTCCTCCGACTGTATATGGAGTACTCACACTAGTCAAACGTGTTTGAGCACAGTACAGATAGTCTAGTGTTACTGTACCCATAGGTTAGCCATGCCTTTATCACATCTGCTAACAAGCTAATGTTGCAAGCACTTCAGTCATTAGTTAAAATGTGGCCTGGAGATACAGCTAGATGAAAAACTGAGTCATCAGAGTTGTTACATTTTATACTGAATTTCAGGGTAAATCAATCCCGTAATCCAACATAAATCTAAATCGTAGTTTATGTGGCAGCGAACGCGTATGTGGAAATTCACTAGATGGTCTGTTAGAGCTGGGACCATATAGGTGGAAAGATTAACAATTTAAGTGAAACTTGCACTGTGATAATATTTTTCATCATATGATGAAGGACTTCCTGCTCTGTTCTTTCAAAAAACTCACTCACTAGGCAATGAAATATCATAAAACAAATTGTGCTCCCCCAAGACAGCAGCCACACTGTATCTACTGTTCATTCCCTGTTGTCCTCTCTCACCTCTTGAGCAACTGGCCACTGCTCGCCCCTCCGCTCTGAGACTTTGCACTGTGGAGGTCAGGGTCAGCCCTCTGGCCTGTCCAGAGATCAGAGTTGAAAGTGCATTCCACCACCAGGGTCACTTCTGCTCATCTGACCCTCATTGCAATAGGTTATTCTCAGACTAATGAGGGCAAAGTAGCCTCCAAAGTCCTCCAAATACCGCCCCCTGTAAGGTGAATGAAAGCGCTAAATCTGTCATTATGGAGGCAATTTTGTGTGACATTTTTACGTGTGATCCTTTATGCGTTGCGATACGGTGGTTGGATTCAGTCATACATCGATGAAACAACGTGTCATTGTGAAAAGGAGATAACTCGATATAGCCCGAAAAGAAGCTGAGATTTAATGAAACAACGGCCTAACATAGTGATTTCTTTATAGGCGGGGTGTGCCTTGGTTGATAGTGCCATCTGTTGAACTATGACCTGAGAGGGAGAGCCAGACACATCAGAGTCTGACATCTTCACTCTATTACTCAGCCTTTTGAGATATTTACCACATCTTCTAGCACTTACTGTATTTGTTCTGTTGTAGAATCTTTCAGAACCAGGCCACAGTTGCAGAAACCAGAACAGTTATAACACGAGACACACACAGCTCAGAACGAAGCAACAGAAAATTATTTAGAGATTTTTTTTTTTTGTTTTTGTAAAGGGTCTATGCATAATTACCCAAGGGAGAACAAAGAAATACAAAATAACCACAGACGGATAGGGCATGACTAGAAAGAGAACCTCAGAGACAAAACATGACTACAATGAAGTTCAAAGGAGCCACAAAGAGAGCCAAAGGACACAAAGCATCTTTAAATATTGCATTTTGGAGAAGTTGTGTATCACCTTGGGTTTTTTGCTATATTAGATTAGATATTATAATGTTATCATATTTAAATTTGATTAGTTGGCTTAAACAAAACTCGGTCAGCTCAAAAAGGGAACTGGAATCAAAGCCTTAAGCATCAAAAAAGTGTCCTCCTGTCTGTTCATAATTTTCTGAAGAGATGCCAAATGATGCAGCCTGTGATTGGTTTAATATGAGGCCATCTCAGCTCAAACAGCCAGCCTTCAAATTAACAGAAAGTGCTTGGTTTTGGCTGCGAGCGCTGCGTTCCTCTGATGCCGCAGTGAGGATTTCCACCCTCGCTTCCTGTCTAATTAGCAGATCAAAGGATAAACAAAGCAATAATTTCAAAATCACCGGGAATGAATCATATTCCTCTGTTACTTATGTGTTTTTTTCCATTTGAATGGCCTCCTGGTGACAGTTTGGTTAATGAGTGGAGCCTCTCATTGATTCCACCATATGTTCAGCAGAGCCAGTTCTCTGAGGTTTTGCGTTGCTTCAGATTCAGGGCCTTTGGAGGTTCAGTCGTTTAACGTTCTGGGGGAAAGAGGAGAAGTAGCCCCAGATGAAAAGACTTAAAGAACAGGGTTTAATGGGTAATTTTATTCTGACAAAAGGAGCTGAGCTCAGGTAAAACATCGAAACCACAGCCAACAGTTTTTTCCCCCTCAGGGAGGGTCATTAACACCTAATGAAGCTGATCCCATATGGCTGACCTTTGACTTTTAAAGTGCACGTCAAACTCCTGAAACGGGCAGATTCTTAGAGAGAGGACAGGCATTCTATGGGATATGCAGTTATTCATGATAATGAACTATGGCTATTAATTATAGATTATTTACTGATAATTAGTAATAAATTGTGCAAAAAAATCAAATTGTTGAATAGCAGGAAATTCTCTTCTTCACAAATGTGTTTTGAAAATATAAACAAACGATATTTTCATCGGTAGTTTGACATTATTTTCTATCAATATTTACTCCGTGAAGTACAGAGACAAAAATACCTGGTTACAATTATTGGAAGAATTCTGTTTAGTCTTTGTCTAAAAGTAAATCAATTCGAAATGTGCCATTTAAACTTTCCTGCACTGGACTGCAACAGAAAATGAGATCAGCTATAAAGTTTCCTCGTGTATTATAAAATCTTTTCCTTCCTGTGCAGCTCAAATCTCTATTCACGGTGCATGAGTTAACATAAAAAATGCCACAGGCAGATGCGATTTCATGTGTGCGTCAGTAACAGCTCCCCTTTGTTTTCCCCTCTGCGCCAAGAGGTAAATTAGATGGCGTTCTACACAACAGATGCGTGGGGAGTCAGGTCTCCTCCTGTGCACCGAGGTCTCTCTCTGAAAGCTCTTTCAGAGCGGATGGAGTTTCCTCCGAGGAGTTGAAGAGGGTCTCCTGGGTCCCGATCTTCTTTCAGCAACTCAGGGGACGACACAGAGCAGAAAAGTGAACATTTGTGTGGGAAAAGCAAAGTAGCAGAACTCTGCAGTTTATTAGACGTGAGTGATCTGTGATTTTAGGCTGTTGCTTTCTGTTTATGAAGCATGAGTGTATTCCAACATGGAATATTTATCATTTTTTAAAACTTATTAGTTGCATGACAGGCAGCCTGCTTAAATAGCAGCAAAACCGCTTTTTTTCTATATTTATTTTTTGGTTTATGTTATTTCATGTTATTGCAAAAGGATTTAAATGATGAAGCCATTAAGCATGTTAAGCTATTAGAAAGCATACATGCAGTACCAACGGACCATTCTTGTTTACTCGATATCTCAAGAAGGCATTGAGGGATTTTCTGAAAACTCTGTGTAAAAGTTCACTCTGACTCAAGGATGAACTGATTCGATTTTGGTCAAATTTGGCACGAACGCAGAAGCATATAACTGTGAGGTGGTAATTGTTCTGCTCTTTTTCTTTTACAACTAATCTGTTGATTTAAAAAAAAAAAAAAAAAAAATCACCCTGAAAGTTAAGGTCTTATTCACTTTACATTTAGTTATGTCAGCAGACTTTCTTCGTCACTCTTTCAATCCCTCCTCATGGCTATAGCAACAGGTAACCAAATGAAGCACAAACGTTTACAACGGTGATAGACATGGCTACAAACATCAGTGGATCATTTCAGAGGCGTATCAGCTTTCTTAACTCATGTGAACACAGTTTAACTGAACCACTGTCATAGAACTGCATCATCAAGCTCATTAAATTTTCTACCGTCCCCATCCTGCGTGTGCACGTTTCTTTGGTACCACTGAATTTCCTCTTCCAAACGAATCCCCAGTAAAGTCAGCATTGGCCAGCTGGCACTGCTTGGACTTTCTCAGATACAATACTTCCATCATCATAACTTTATATTACTTTTCAAGTCCATATTTTGTTTATTCAAGATCATGTTCTTAGTGGTAATAAGTCTAAAATAAGGGCTCTTTAACTACACAGCGTCATAATATTCCTTTCTCGATGTAATCAGTGTGCTGATGCAGATTCAGTGTACACTGTGAATGTGAAGCTCCGTATGAGTAAATATTATCTGTTGGCATGAGAAAAGATCATTAAGCGTCTTCTCCAGCGATTACCCGCACACACTGGAGACAGTGGCATCCTCTTCCTGTGTGCTGCTGGAAGCCAGGCTACAGTTAATTCCCACTTTGGAGCCAGAGATGGGAACAATATCACATCTCATCCCTCAGGGGCCTGACAGGGGGACCAGATCACTTCCCCACGTCTCATTATTTAATATCAGAGTGCTTTACTCAGAGGCTGCAAGGAGGTCAGAGATTTGCGACCGTTGTTCAATCGGAGGTATGTCTCACACGAGAAAACGCAAATTCACACTAGTTCTGAGGCAGAAAGGTTGATGAGATACAGACAGAAAGAGTTAGACTGATGCAGAGTCAGATGGCACAGAGCAGCAAAGGGTGATCGAGAAAAACAGGGAGAGCAAAATGATGAGATCAGGGTGATTAGACGAGGATTGAGAGAGAGGGAACGAGCCCCGTGGCCGGGTCAGGTCTTCATCACTGCAGAGAGAGAAAGATGGATTAATTAATGGCCGCACAGAATTTTCCATCTTTATTTTCATTTCCCTCCATGAAACACACCCATTGAGACAAGGACACCAAACAGATGTAATCATCGATCACTTTAATCGTCAATAAAAGTCAAATGACATTGTGCATGATATCATATATCATAACTACTGGTGAGCTGCTTTTGAATTTGTGTTCAGGCCATACTGGCTGTACAGTGCCGTTCTTTCATTTCTGTCACTCTGAGAAAGATGCAGATTTTAGATTAACATCTTTTGGTTTGAGGGACTCGCCACAAATTAACAAAGAGAAAAAATAAGTACCCATTAAATTTCCATTAATCGTATTGGCTTTAAATAACATTCAACCATTGAGAGTAGGTTGGAAAGACAAATATTTCTACTGATATTATTTTTGAATCATATGAAACCACTGCTCTAATGTTACTTATGGAACACAGTCCAGAAAGGCTACACTAGATGAAATATAAGTATTGATACAGCTGCTGCATGGTCCACATTATTTTTCATACCAAATGATAGAACTAAAAGCTAAAACTGCAAATGAATTCAAATCTTTGGCTAACCCTTAATTTCTCATGAGTATATTCTCATGCATCTTTGAAAATTTTAACAATCTCAAAACGAACTACGCAAAACATTAGCATTTAGTTTGTCATCGAAACATTAGTCAAAATAATAATGCTTTAATGACACATAATGACATGCTAATATTAGCATTTAGCTAAAAGAATTTAATTTATATTGAATTTTTATTGAATTTATATTGCATTTATAATATATCATGCAACACACATCAGTGATGGCACAAAATAATTGTGAATGAGTTTAAAATCTTATGGGCCGTACAAGAGAAGTGGATGTTCCTACATGTCGGAAAAGTCAGCGACATGCGTTATTTTTAATGGCTGACTAAAGAATAATCATAGACTGTAAAGATGCACAACAGAATAGCTCCAGAAGCATTGTGATTCCCCACTGGTGGAGGGCTGCAGTATAGGTCATAAAATCCTTCTACTTAATATCAGGTAGGACTTTGGCAAAACTTAAAACTTAAAGTACACCTCAATTTTTTTATTTAATCATTTAATTTTTTGCTAAGAGACTCTTTCTGTTGATATAGATTACCTATTTTTTCAGGTTGATGGTGGTTCAAGTGCTCAAATTTCTGATAAATTTGGATTCAAAAACAGAAAATTAGTAAGGTACGGCAACTTAAAAACCTTGTTCAGCATTTTGCTGTGCTAAAAGTCATGTTAAGTAGGTATTACTTTATGTTTTTAGCCTTGTTTTTGGGATTTCTGGGGGACACTTTCCAAGAAAGCTAAATTTTTTGTTGTTTTGATAATTTTAGCTAATGTGCCATAATTATGTCATCTTCACTACCGTCACTTTTAGTATCAGCCAGTAGAGATTCATACAGGTCAAAACCTAATCCGTACATAGCTACATAGGAATGCCATAAAATGCCTCAAATGACCATAAACCATGCATCTGTACCGAAGACACTTCACATTCCCAGAGATCAATGGGTGGTAGTGCTGGACAAACCATAATCCCCCACAAACCTGACCCTTCCTCCTCACAGTCAATCCCAGTGCCCCCCTCTGAGTGGCTGACACTAATGCACGGGTAATAGAGCACATCGTAACCAGTACATGAAAAGCCTCTGCAGGCATGATCAATAGGCAGCTAAAGGAACAGGTAATATGATATTGATGGACTCGCAATTATAAGCTCGGTGAGCAGATGTATGAGATGTTATATGTGTATGTGTCTGTGCGTGGCAGCCCTGCAATTGTATGTGAGTTAATATATCTTTTAACAATGTAAATGTATCTTTGGCCAACATGACATGCCATTGTATTCGTAAGAGCCACTCTCCGTGGCTGATCAGTGTGTCAGATTGCTCATAAAGCCTAAAGGAAATCAATTATGCACTGACTGCAATGTTAATATCTTATTCCTGAGTGGGTCCCCATTTACACATATGTCAGTTGTTATTGAAACATAAACAGGCACATAATCTTTTAAAAATGATTTACCCTTCGAGTAAGGAGTTTCCGAATGCCCTTTTCATGCAACCATTCCTGTGAATGTGCTGAATATTTTTGTCATATTATCTCACTTGACTGTGCGCAGTAGCATTTATGTTCGATCCAGCTGACAGGACTCAGTAGCAACGAGCCCTTTCAGAAACAATATTTCCCGATGCAATTATTCCTACATATAAGCACGTCATCCTCAGGCCTTAGTGAATTACCAGAGGTCCAACACTGGTGGTCCAAAGTATATCATCACTGACTGTGGAAGGGCAAAACCTCTAGGAGAATGGTAGCACAGATCAGGAAAGGAGATGTTTTGTCATCTAAATATATCAGATGTCTGTGTAGGTCCAATGAAACAAACCAGTTCGAAAGACAGACAGAGACGTGGAGCTGAAGTTGAGGTCCATGACCACAGTAAAAGACAAAGGAGACGGTAGCAAGAAATTGTTGAATTTAAGTTCTGAAATAACACAGACAGTCAGCGACCTGCTGCCCTTTGTGATTTAATCCCCAGCCAAGGCTGAGCAAGTGTCTCACAGGTCACACGCAGAGGATGGAACGTAACATACAACAGACGGTGCAATCTCCCTGATGGAGCCATTAGGATTCATTGCATTGCTGTAGGTCTGAATTAACCTGTCATCTCCTGCGCACAGCAGCTGACCCACACGGACAGACGTGTCGCTGCATACAGAGAGGGGAGGCCGGGCCAGCTCTGCCCACCCGTGAAGCAAAGGCACCCACTCTTCCCTGCTGACTGCTCGCCTCGCGTCTTCACCCGCTCCGTCCTTCTCTAAATCCAGCTTGATTGACTTTACACATTTGTATAAATAGACAAGTGGCAATGCGGTCGTCAAGAAGGTGATCACTGCAGGGTGGCCGCAGCAGCGCGGTGAACAGTCCGGGTGAGGCATGTCAAGACAACGGTGTCAAATAAAATGAAATAATTTGGCACGTAGGGCAGATCGGACTTGGATCACAAAGTAGCTATGGTGAGCGGAGGAGTTCGAGGGAAGATGAATATGCAAGATTAAATCTAATACTGGGAAGCTGACATTTTAAAAAATGTGTACAGACCATCTATGCAATTAAACTTGGAATGAGACAGAGTGGTTTCATATAGACCCTCCACACCAAATAAAATTACAATGAATTTCTTAATACTGCAAAGTAGACTTAGAAATCAGTTTTTTACATGGTTTTTGTTCATTTGTTTG
>KV751339.1:8543612-8554045 GCA_001698575.1 Mola mola
TTGAGGGTGGGAGAAGAACCCATTAACTTTTACTGTGAATCTGGGTAAAAGGGCCTTATCATGAATGATTTCTCTAAATTTTACATAATCAGGGACAAGAACTCATACATTTTTGGTATAATTAAATTAATGGAAACTGGTCAATTCAGATGTTTTGCATTTGTGTTGATGTTTCATTTGTTTTTGTACTTTTGTTTCATTGAGAAAAATGCACAAATGACATTTCTGTGAGTTAAAGAAATCCTTCAAAATGTGAAATTTGAAGAGGTTTTCGCATTTTCAGACATTTTTTCAAAGCATAAATATTCAACTCTGGTTTCCATCTAAAACATGTTTTTCCTTCCCATCCTAATTTTGTGAGTCTTCTCCTTTTTTTTTCTGGGTCAAGATGGAAACCAGCGGCCCAAAGAAAAAGCCAGCGTTTTGTTATTTCATGTGTTGTTATGTAAAATCAATTATTGCCTGTTTCTTCCTTCTTTTAAATAACTAATGAGGTCATCCATTTGTTTAACAAGCTTGTTTTCATTCCTCTCTTATCCAGTGCAGCTATGCATGTTCCTGCTTCCTGTTCTTGCTGTAAAATTCTCCTGAAGTCTCATTCATTCACTTATTTGGCTGCTCATGAAATAATCTTACTTCTAGCCTGAGCAGAAGATCCATTGTCAAACTGTCTCTGTGCGGCCCTCTCTCTATATCTCTCTACATCTCCCTGTGTGTTCCACCCGAAACCGGACTGGTTATTACCGGGAAGCTCGGCTGTCCCCACTCACATCCTCCCCCTCTCGCTCCGTTACTGCCCACCCCCCTACTCTCTGCTGGTCTGGCTGCCGAGGCCACACTAATGCTCCTGCAGTACATGATGGGATGGGGCCATAATTTGTTCCATTCCTTTTTATTAAACCCTTAGCCACACTGTTATTAGTGCCTGGTGAGGAGAGCCACTCCGTAGCGGCATGATGTCTTCCATATGTGACATTAGTACCATCCCAAAGAGAGAAGGCCGGGAGCCACGGATGAGACAGAGCCTTTTTATTTCTCTAATGGCAGAGTTTGGTTTGAAGAAGGCCTAAGTGACATTCTACAGGATATGGGCTCAGAGCGGCATGCTTTTGCTCTTAAAGGCATAATGCAACAGTGCAGCACGGCAATGAAGGAGTCATTCCGAAGCTGGCTGCACCGATAATATTTTAGTGCCTGTGATGCATTTCTCCTGCCTCAGTCTTATAATTATGTTCAATACAATTTCTATTTCAACACTGGTAAAAGTAAAAGCGGCGTTCCTACGTCTCTCAGGTTGATCAGGCAACCAGATTGCGCTATTGCTGCACCCGACCGCTAAACACCCTCCTGGCGAGTTCCGTACAGCGTGTTGGACGGTGGGTTGGGTTGAGCTTCAAGCAGGCGAAAAACGCCTGCATGGTCACAAACCCTCTCATGCTACAGCAAAGGCATGTAAATGAAGTATTTAGTACACTTAAGTATGTTTTTGGAAAAAAATCCGTGGCAGAATTTTGATAGACAGATTGTTTGATCATCAGAGCCATGTTCAGCAGCTTTATTAGCCTGCGTTTACAAGCCAGACAAATAGTGGCAAGGGGACAGATTTTATCACGTTTAAGATAAACAGTACAATAATGTATAATTTTTTAAACATGCAGTATGAGGAGAGAAGTATAGGAAATATATTGGCGGAGTCTCAGGATCTCATTTCTCATTTTTCATTATTTTCAAATCTGGAAAGTCCAAGTTTTCTTCAGTTGTTTATAAGAATGCTGCACCATTTTTTTTCTGAGAGGATCAAGACAACTATTGTAGGCTGAGGTTACATCCTACTGCATCCAGATGAGTGTTTCAGATCAAAACTTTGAGCAGATGCATGCTGCTATGAACAGGAAACATGGCAACGGGACTTGTCACATTTGTCCCTATTAGTGCCCGCCTACAGCAGCAGAATGATCTGCCTGCACAACAGATGCCATCACAGACATCAATGCCTGTTATCTGTTGTCCAGTTTGAATTCATGATTGGTCCAGAATCTGGGATAAGTCACTCTCCGTCAGCATGAGGGTGAATAAGTGATGTTTGAATTTTTATGAACTGTTCCTTTAAGCAAACCATTTTTCTATGTTTAGACAGGGGGAGGTTAGGTTTTTCCTCCATTTTCCAGCCTGAATGCTAAGTGAGGCTAATCCTCTTCTGGCTGAGCAAAGAATATATGGACAGAATATTCTTAAGATGTTGAGATCTTTATATTATTACAACACAATTCATTTCTTTATGTCTTTTTTAATTAATTAACTTATTTGTTGTTGTTGTTTTTATTTAAGCATGAAAAAAACAGCTGAGTAACAACATAGACGCCACCAGCTGTGGGCCTGATTCAGTTTAAAAACCGTTTCCAGCAGGTTTCCCACAATAAGGTCAGAAGCATCATTATCCACAGACCACAAAAAGCAGTAAAATTGACAAACACGTAGGTAGAATTTCAAGACAAAAACTGAAACCATGAATGAAATTCTCAGTTCACAAGTTACAAATTCAAGATTGAACAATGTACCTGCAAAATCGTGGTTACAATTTTGTTTCAGAAAAGGAGTTTCTGTAAAAATAAGGAAAATAATTGGATTTTCTAATGCTTTGTGGGATTGTGTTCCATAATTCAGTGAAAGCACAGGAAAGACTGTTCCTATTTTTTTGTTATTTGTTTGTAACAGCTGTAGTGACACTTGCTGGACTTTTAGAGTTGCATCTTGGCAACAGACAACATCATATCCTATAGGTAGTAAGGTAAAATTTGTATAGAAATGAACATCTAAGTGATATTATTATTTCTTTTTAATGAAGTACTTCTAACTTTTGCACAATTAAACTATCCTTACATCTGCATCTGTAGTGGAAAGTCTTATCATAGGTCCAATAATACACCAAACAGTAGTATTTTACTGGACTTGATGTCGCAGTTATTCAAAAGTTACATTTTTTACTTTGCATTAAAACTATCCAGGCTCAATACCCCATTATAAATAGTGGAAAAGCAGATTGTGTGCATATGTCGAGGCTGTACAGACAACGCTTTGCACAGAACATCAGCACCCAGCGTCATAAATTCAGCACCCAAACAAAGCATCGCCGAAATCATTCAGCAAAACAGCTCATAAATGTCATTTTAGCGTGAAACTGTATCAAGCTTCGCACCACGTTTAGGGAAAACGCTCCCAAAAATAATGATCTCATTGTTCGGTGGAACACATGCTGCTGAGAAATGAAAGTTTCTGTTTCATATACTACTCGGTGATAGCTGAAGAAATGTGTTTCCCCCCTCATTTGCTGCAGAAAAAAAAAAATATATATATATCCCCAGAGTTCTGTGGGGAATTTTTTGAAAATAAAAAAGTGTCTCTGGGTCAAATCTAGTAAAAGACATTTCTGTCAGGCCTTGTCAGAGGGAACTGCCTAAACACTGGATGTTGTTCTGGATGTTGTTCTGGATGTTTGTGCCTTTGATGTACCTGAATTACAGCTCTGCAGCCTTTCACAGTTGAAAGGATGACTGGGTGATCATTTCTCTGGTAGCACTAAATCGACATCATCATGGGGATTTTTTTTTTTTTTTTGGAGGGCATTAAAAGTTTGAATTGGCTGGAAACTACAAACTGCACGTAAACGCACGTATGAATGAATGAAGGATGAATCGTAAAAACTTTGGTGACCCCTTAACCTCACCCCCAGTCAAGTTAAAATGTATCTTGTCCAGTATTTTATCTGCAAAAAACATAATCACATTCAAGATGTACCTCATGGTTAGATTTAACTGTAACTTTAATTTTAATTATTTACAAGGCTTCAAAAGGAATCCCTAAATCTCTCTGCCTCGACTACAGTGACACTTCATCACAAGTCATGACCAAGCCAGTTACAAGCTTAAGAGTTAGCTGTGACTAGTAATAACCGGACTGAGGGAAGGTTGACTTTAGCCAAAACTATCTTGGGAAGCAAACTATGCTTTTATACCTCAAAATATACGTTTTGAAAAAGGGATTGAGCCTTTAGTAATCACTTCGGAAACAAATGATTACTACGTATTTCACATCTCTTCCTGTCGCTGTTATGAGGTTTTGTTATAGTCTTCTGTATGATTTTCAGTTACTTAATATTGTGGATTTCTAGCGTCCTCTCCTGTGTTTGACTTTAAGTTTCTCCTGTCAGGTTCCTAGCGTCCATCCCTGTTTGCTACCTGTGTAACAATAAATTAAAGTAAATATCCAAAAGAAACCATTTGGATTTTAATAATGATATTTCTGTGTGCACGCAAGGGAGTGAGAAACAGGGCGGGTGGGGAAAAGGACAATTTGTGCAAGAGGAGCACAAATTGAGAGGGACGTCAACTGTGATTCCATGGAGTGCAGCTTTTTCACATGCGAAAAGTTTGGGATCACATTCAACTTTTACAACCGCAGTTTTAGGTTTTTTAGGTCACTGTCATTACTCATGTTGTCTTCAGCGGCGGACGTTTGAGTTTGAAGGGTTCTGTTTTCCTTCCTTGTGTATCGCTCTGATTTATGCTTCCCTCCTTGTGATTACCTTCATGTGTCTCTCCTCTATCCTGTTATCTGCTCCACACTGATGAGTCTGATTATCTCCACCCTCCTGGTGTATTTAAGTCCACGTGCTCGCTTGGTGCCTAAGCAGATTGTCGCGTGTTCTTGGCACCATTAGCTCCGTCCATTTCCTCAAGCTTTTCCTAGTGTTTGCTTCATCATTTCTGGCCTGATTTTGGATTTTCCCCCATTCCTGTTTGGATTGTTGTTCACTGAACTGATTCCCTGGTTTTTGACCCCTGACTGCTTTATCCCAAATTAATACTGCTGAACTATATCCTCTCTGTCCACCTCTGTCCATTCCTGCATTTGTGGCCACACTGGTGTTTGTGTTGTCACCGTGTCACCTCTTCCTCAGATCATCATCGACGACTCAGGACAATGATTTCAAATATAGAATGATCAAAGCTACATGAAAAAAAATGAAATAAAATAAATCAGTCAAGATATAAACATGCTTGAACGGGCTACATGACACATCTGGCTTTAAGCTTACCAAATCTTGTTGCAACCACATGTTAGAGAAACATTCTGGCAGATAGGTTCTCTAGTAGTCTCATAAAGCCAGACAGCAGGAAGACAGAGAGCATGCCTGAGCTGGGTGTGTAGGTGGTGATACTTGTTTTGTGTAGACAGTGACTAAAAGAGCCAAAAGCCCACAGCTGCACTGAAACTTTCTTTTCATTAGGCAACACACTGACCCGTTCAGTGAAAAAGCACTGTAACTGAAAGGGGTTTTGTGTGTTTTGGTCATGTTTCTCAACAGAAATGATTTACCTTCCCTTCCCCTCCTCATTTAGTCTTCACTTTTATATAATGTAAAGGTACATTTCCTGTCTAACTTAAATCTCATGCCTTGGACGGCAGAACAAGAACACTTGTGGAAATAACACACCCGGTGCCACCAAGTTCCTCCCATTACCTCAGTACGGTGGCATAATGATGGAATCTGACATCATGCATGCCACTGATTTCTTTCTTTGTGCTGCTTTTCAACAGCAGGTTATTAACATCATTAGAGGTTTCCTCCACAGTCCTGTGCCCAACATTCCCCCACTGGACCACCTTTGCAGGGATAAGGAGACAGAGCGCATTGTTCTGGAGGAGCCCAGCTGGACTCATTGGCTGGGAGCAGCTCATATGGTACAGCAGTCATGGTACAGTCGTGCAGGTGACAGGGAAATAACGGCATACATATGCTTGCATTTTGGACGTCTTCCACCTTATGATGCCTATAAAGGCTGTGCAGGCTGCTGCCAACAACTGCAAAAGCTATACTGGATGGAGAAGCTCGGGTCATGCCAAGATGTTTCTCATCAGGCACCTCTCCTTCAAAACGATATGTTTTAATGATCGGATTCAATGACGTAACGATGACTGAACATCTCTTTAAGGAACCGCTGCACTGGCACAGCTTATTTCATGAACACAATGTCCATTGTCTGTGTGTGTGTGTGTGTGTGTGTGTGTGTGTGTGTGTGTGTGTGTGTGTGTGTGTGTGCGTGCATGAGCAGACTTACACATACAGGATGTGTACGTGCTTGCCTGTGAAATACAGTAAACCCTGTACAGCACGTTTGAGTACATCACATGTGGCTATTGTGTAAGCACAAGTTCCAGATGTTTACATCGCTCCATAGGCAACTCAGTTGATTTATAAAGAAAGAAGGTACAGAAAACTTGGACATGCTGGAATTTTTTTTGTTTTTTTGTTTGTGTTTTTAAAGTAATACTGCACTCCAATACTCCAATACTGAACACATTATATAATCTAGATTTTATACAGCGGTGGCTCCCAACCTGGAGTCCGGACAAGGATCACAGAGGTGTCCGCCAGGTTTTGTCCCATCAGAGGTTTTTAAATTTGTACATTAATAACTAAATTAACACATTTACTGGACAATTTACACGAAAGCCAGGATATAAAACTATTCAGAAAGACATTTTTTTTTTTGTCATCACTCAAATTAATCTCAATCATGTTTTTTGGTGAGTGTGCTCTAAGGAGGGATGAGGGATTCAGTTCTTTTTCTTTTTCTTTTAAATAAAAGGAGGGGGAGGAGTGCCAAGAAATGTTAGGAACCACTGGTGCACAGGCTGGCAGCAGAATGTGAAACATGAGTTGGAACTATCCTTTAGATTTGGTCCTTAACTTGAGTAAAATATACAAAGAATGCAACAGAGCCATCTAGTGGTGATATTTCAGAATAGCAAGGCACATTAAATCCCAGAACAGAATCTTTAGAAACGATATTGAAAAAGAGGTTAAAACTAGATGAATATGTCATGTCTTGCAAATCAGAACGGTGTCAATAGTTTTGAACACATGATAAACTTTTGCATATTATTTGCTATGGTAGTTAAATCACTGCTGTGTTCCCAACACAAAAACGTTAAAAAGTTACTGCTTCTTTTGTAAGAAATCATGTTTGAATCAGCATGCAGACAAAACCTGTTAATAGTTAAAAGTGTTATTAAATAAAAGATGGTGTAGTTATACATCATTTTACATCAAAACATTTCAGACACTAGTGCTCGGCCTCCCTCTTTCCGCTTAGTGTACAGCCTCAGGATGGTGGACTTTGGGTGAAACCTTCCATACATAGTTTGGAGCTATGGCTTCTCTCTCCTCCCTTGGCCAGGTTGCTATACCAGCGGGGTATCTGATGATGGGCAGGACATATGTGTTGGTGGTTCAATTCTTATTCTGACCGTTCAGCTGACTTCTCAGGACCAGTAGGTGTTTTACTGTGGCTGACTTCCATGTGGCCACTTCATGATTTTCATTTGCCTCAATTTGAACTCACATCCCCTAGCAGTCTTTCAGAGGTCACTAAGCCTTAGTAACCGTTCCCAGGGGTTCCAGGTATCTAGCCTTCTTCCAGGTATTAGCTATGATCCTCATTCTAAGCTCAGCTTCCCTTGTTTTAATGTCATCTGGGGTTCTCGTTATTGGGGCTTTGAACCCAATCTCCAAATGTGGTGAAGACCAGGTTGCCCTGGTTCCTTGACATCTGAGGTAGACCTTTACCTGGACAATGTCCAAGCTGGTATGGCTCTCTTGCTCCTGTCAGACTGCAAGTCATCAAGAAAAATTCCCCACTCGCCCTCTGGTGCCAACTCTTGTGTCTCCTTCAAGCTCGGGTCCTTTACCAAAAGCCTGGGAGCCTGAGGATCCTGCCAGTATCTCAGCTGTTCCCAGGATTGCGCTCTTCTGGAAAGAGATCTCATATGTTGTTCCTGTGATTTGCTGGAGCCACTCTCCCAGCTTGTGGGTTACAGCACAGAGTGCTCATATTACCACAGGTACCACAATGCCTTTACTCCCCATAAACCTTTTCAGCTCCCCTTTCAGCCCTTGGTATTTCTCGAGCTTCTTGACACTTTCTGATGTTGCTATCACTTGGGATCTACCACTACGGCCTTCTTCTCTTGTTTTTTCGACCACCACGATATCGGGTTGATTAGCCCACACCATCTTATCGGTCCGGATCTGGAAGTCCCACAGGATCCTAGCTCGGTCGTTCTCAATCACCTTTGGATGTTTCAACGATCCGAGTACGTCTTACCTGCCTGCATCTTGCATCCTGCTGTTATGTGCTGCCATCATCAGCGCCTCTGTGCTGTCCATGAGACCAGCCTTCTCCAGCCACTCCTCCATGATTGTGTCTCTTCTTCCTCCTTCTCCTCACTGGGTTTCTGCTGCCTGAGGCATTCACTTAGCAGGTCTGATCCGGGCCATCTTCCTGATGTATATATACTGTATATTTAAATTGAAAAAAAAAAGTTTTGCAACGCTTCTGTTTATGTCAGTTGTATGAGTTATACAGGAATTTCTAAGAAGCATAACCAAATAGTAATACTAGAAAAAAAATTACATCCACAAGTTAAATACATTTCATTATTCAAAATAGTGTGTTAAAAACAAAAATGCACATTACTCACACTTTATTTCATAGCTTAAAGGTCGATCGCTTCATATTTAGATTTTTTTTATGTGTAAGATATATTGAAGCCCATACAAAGGGATTTTTTTTTAGTTTTATATGCAGACTTGTATACTGGATTATTGATTGACTTCACCGTCTCCAGTGGCGTAATTAGTCAGCATGCGGTATTTATAAGACACTAACCTGCAGAGTGATGCTGAAGTGGTGAGTTCAAGCCTTACCTGGAGTGAACAAGTTTTACCTTCAGCAGCTGAGAGGATGGAAGATGATCAAAAGGCAATCAAGCTTATACTGTAATGACAATGCAGCAAAAATGTATGAGTACATAACACTGCAGAGCTACCAGACATCAGCATGTTATATTTCTGAGAGATGGTAGCTTTACTGCTTTCTGACGCGTGTTGTGTTGTTTCTGTTGTTTATAACTGTGTGTGAGATGTGTGAAATCTTCCTCGTGACACACGTAAGGAGACGCAAGTATGTAGTCAGAGCAAAATGAGATTTTGAAACATTTAAATCAAACAGTGAACATTCATTTCTGCGCTCCAGTGGCGCAATCGGTCAGCGCGCGGTACTTATATGACAGTAACCTGCAAAGTGATGCCGAGGTTGTGAGTTCGAGCCTCACCTGGAGCAGAAAAGTTTTACTTTCAGCAGGTTAGAGGACCGAGCCACCACCACCAAGTTCTAGTCAAAAGTGTTACAAAAACAGGAAGTACTGGTTGTTTGTTTTTCCTTTAGGTAACAGATGAGGGACCTCTAAATCATCTCAAATTTGGATTCTCTGCTCCTCAGAGCAGAATCCAAAGTCCAATTTTTCCAGGTGGAGAGTTTCAGTCATTTCTTTAAGCCATAGCCCGACAGTCGTACCTCATTCTTCTTCCAAAAATGTTAAGATGATTTTTTTTTTTTTAGTTATAATCAGGCTGTTGGAGAAAAGTTGTCTCTGTGTTCTTGTCAGTGCAATCCGAAGCTCCCAGCACATGTAGGACAGGGTCAGGTGTCAATATGGGTCTTATAGTAAGTCAGAGAGAGTTTTGGTAATTTTTGTCCAAAATCTCCCCCAATATAAAACAGAGAGCAAAACTTTGGAGATAGTTTTACGAAGTTTTGATTTGGAATAAAAGTCTATGAACAATATGAAACAGAATTAGACAAAGCCTTGAGTTAACAGAGCCAACAGTCATCTCTCTGAGGCTCTCTTCCCACATCTTGTCGGGGACTAGTGTCCCTACTTTATTTACCCATGCAGTTTTAATCGCTGTCATAGAGGTCTAACCACACCATTTAACATTAGTTTTGAATTAACCATTATTAATGTATTTTGTGGCCCTTATTGTCAAATTGAAAACATGTATCCCTTGAATTACACTTAATACTGTGGTTTTAAACTATTGCGGAATGTATGAATTAGTATATAAGTTTACATGAAAAGCTTTAGTAACTGATTAATTGTCACATTAATTATCTGTTTGTAAACTGATATTAGTGTCAGCTTATATCGGCTTATATGTTAAACTCATTTAGCATATAAGCCGAATGTGCTGCAATTTTGCAACTTTCTGTTAATTCCAGCCGAAACAAACCAGCAGTGATCATCTACCAGCCAGAGATGTTACAGAAGGTCCATGTTTTGCTCTGTCCCAGAGTAAAGGAACATTACAAACTCCGACCACAACATCAAAAATAAAATACAACCAGCCACAGGTCATGTCAAACCTTCCAAACTTAAAGTTCCGTCGCTTTTTTATTTTTTTTTTTCACGTGTAATATATATTGTAACCTATATAAAAAGATTTCGTTGGCTCGACAGGCTTCAGTGGCGCAATCGGTCAGCGTAACGTAATCTACAGAGTCATGCAGAGGTTGTGAGTTCGAACCTCA
>KV751339.1:8554097-8564863 GCA_001698575.1 Mola mola
TTAGTGTCTGGTCTGACGATCAACTTGCTTTGTTTCAACTAGCCTTTGTTTACTGTCGTCGACAGCTTCCTGTTACGCTGCTACAGCACTTCTTGCTGCCCCTGTTTTGTTTTCTCTAAGTTTGTAGGCATTTGGTTGAGTCAGGTGATTTCGCAAAGAGAAAATTTCAAGCCTTCATCAAAGTTTGTTTTCGTCAGTTTCACCTTCACTGAAACACATATTAACGTTTACGTTTACTTTAATTTCTAGGGCAAATGTTTACCATAAAACTCATTTTCACACAACTTGTGATGGCTCTTTTCTTTCTAAAAAAAAAAACCAAATAACTGAATGAAAGTGTCTAAAACCTACATAAGAGTAACAGTTTATTACTTCTTGCCAACATAAAGCTGTAAAACAGAACAGAATATTATATCTGGCTTTTTGATTTTTTTTTTATTTTCACTTTAAAAAAAATAATGTGCCTAAATATTGTCTTCGGGAAGTAATAAAGCAATTAGTGTCGTTATAAAAACTGTTTAAAAATGCTTTATCACTTCAACGTGATCCTTCGACCACGCTGAGAAAATAAGCATGACGGTGCATTTTTTTTCTTAATCTTGTTATGCTGAGTCACGCTCCGTCTTTCCCTTCGGGTAACTGCTCAGTAGCCAAAAGCGTCTGAACTCAGGAATATTTTAATATGACGCACTGATGTTGTTTTTTTTTATTAAATATGTACATAACTCAAAAGATGGGTATTTGCATGGTTTTCCATGACGGAGTGTGAGGGTGGAAGGGACCATGGAAGGTCCCTACAATTATTTTTAAACCCTCCGGAGATATCATGATCATGTTTTCAAATCTTTATTTTCGTTGATTTGCATAAATACACGCTTAAATATCACTCACACAATCCAGTTTCGAATGAGCAGCAAGATTATCTGACCGAAATATTGGTCAAATAAATATTTCAAAAAATTGGAAAGTGGCGGGGAAGAAAAAAAATGCTTCTCTTAGATTGAAATTATGCTCATTCTTGACTTGCATTGTGCAACAAAAGTCGTGTTTGAGAGCTACAACGGCTCAAAGAGAAGCGTGTTTTTTGTTTTTTTTTCTATAGTGATTAAGCAGAGCAGCAGAGAACCCACGACCCCCCCCAGCTGCACCTCGGGGTCCCCCCTGCAGGTGCTGAGCCCCCTGTGACGCGCGTGCAGCTGCAGATAGGCCCCCCACCCATCACCGGCTGCAGTCCGATAACGCGGAAGAGGGAAACAAGCAGGACACGGACACTTTTGTCTGAACCGTTTTCCGAACACGTTTTCTTCTACTCTCATCATACGCTTCCATTTGATTTTATTTTAACTTAAACAACAACAAAACAAAAAAAAAAAACAATGGTTGATTGACAGCTGCTCCGCGCTTGTTTGTGAATCTCCGGCTGCAATGCTCTCCAAAGCGGAGAAGGAGCTCATTGCAGCAATATGGGCCAGACTGACTCCTGTGGCAGATGATATCGGCTCAGAAGCGCTTCTTAGGTACGTACATCACAGGACATTTGCAAAAACACACACTCCCTCTGTAAACCAACATCAAATGTGTATTGTAAATGATAACAAAAAAAAAAGTAACCTTCAAATGGTGTATCAATTAAAACGACTGGTGAGGTTCCAATAGGTGCTGGCAGTGCTCTATGATCAGTGCGGTGAAATGTGCAAGAGTTCAGACTGATAATGCTAAATGCTAATGATGGTGATGAGGAGGGCAGCAAGGAAACGCAATAAAGTCAAAAATGAATATGTGGCTTGTGTGATTATCTATATCTGTGTACGTGCAAGCACTTGTAACACACTGTGGAAACACAGCCCACTACACTCTAGCATTCAGAACAGTACTTTTGTGTTTTCAGAAGTAAGTACTTACAGTATCAAAAGAAAAAGTACTCAGTCTGCAGTAAAATGAATGATAACCCCCAATGATTTCATATATACTGTATATTCTGATTTTTATTTATGAATATATTGTATGTTACTGCTGCAGTTGCTCAAGTTTGTGCTAATTGAACTCACTTCGTACACTGTCCCGTGTTTGTAGCATGTCAGTTAAAAGTGTCCAAAACTCATGCTTGAGTAAAAGGCATATTTAATATGTTTCTGATATTTTTAGGCAATGAATGTACCTAACTGTAGAGTAAATTTACATATTTCTACATGTGGACACTAGACTGTATGCTTATCTGATCTTTGCAAGTTGTTTTAACTTATAAGAATTGGTTTCCAGGATGCCTTATTAAGGTGACTTTTTAATGATTCAAAGTTACCTCAACTTCTCATTTTAAGTTTCAAATTAACTTAATATTTTAAGGCATCCCAGAAACATTTTTAAGTTAAAATAATAACTTCGCTTTTACGGTGTTTACAATGTTTTTCTCATTATCGCTGATTATGACTGACAATTAAAAATAAATGAATCTATAAAGCACACTAAATTGGCTCTGATTCAGTATTTAATGTGAAACAAAACAAGTAACTAAAAGCGTTGAGGTAGAAAAAAATGTTTTGGAAGAGGCAGAAAAAAGGAATTAACCACAAATTAGTGTTCTTGTCCTTGAGGAAATGTTGTTTGTGGCTTTACTTTTCAGATTATACTTGTCCTGTCATTTAAATAAAACAAACTTTTGGATTTGTGGTAAAAAAAAAAAAAAAAAAAAAGGCACTGTCATTATGTTTAAAAGTGACAGAGATCTTGGTTCACTGAAGTCAAAACTTCCTAATCCATCCACAGGATGTTTACAACAGTCCCAGGTACCAAGACCTACTTTTCCCATCTCAACATCAGCCCACGCTCCCCTCATATGCTCTCTCACGGGAAGAAGATCGTTCTCGCTATAGGAGAGGGAGCCCAAGACATCAGCCAGCTGGCCGACAGGATGGCACCTCTGCAGACCCTGCATGCCTACCAGCTCCGGATTAACCCAACCTACTTCAAGGTGCCCTTACAGATGGATCGCACTTATTTACATTTAATCATGCTAAAAAAAATGATGTCCTCGGAGAACATGAGATTCAACTTCAGTGCCATCAGCAGCTCTTTCCCCCAGCAGCTTATTTGGAGATAGTTTTACGAAGTTTCAATTTGGAATAATGGTCTATGAACAATATGAAACAGAATTAGACAAAGCCTTGAGTTAACAGAGCCAACAGTCATCTCTCTGAGGCTCTCTTCCCACATCTTGTCGGGGACTAGTGTCCCTACTTTATTTACCCATGCAGTTTTAATCGCTGTCATAGAGGTCTAACCACACCATTTCACATTAGTTAACACAGTAATGCCATCAACAAACAGTTTTATATTGCAATGAGAAAACTTTTTGGCTGACTTAACCCTAATGCCAATAAATCATTTACTTGAATCAACCATTTATTAATGTACTTTGTGACCCTTTTTGTCAAATTGAAAAGATGTATCCCTTATATGACACTTAATACTATGGTTTTAAACTATTGAATAATGTATAAATTAGTATCTAAGTTAAAATGAAGACCTTTCGTAAATTATTAGTTGGAACATTAATTAACTGCTTGCAAACTTATATTTGTATCTTCGCTATATAGTCCCAGTATATAACTACTGACTAATAAAAATAAAAGAATTATGACATCCTATTAAGTATTATATCTGCAGAATTCCCCCAAAACTCCAAAGTAACACCTTTTAAAAGACAAGTCTGCGTAATCAGAAACATTAAAAACTTTCAAATTCAGCAAACTTTGAATTGTAATATAGCCTGGACACTCACTTTTCAAGTTTTTAAATGAAGGGTTTGTGGCATATTCTTTAACAGCATCTGGGCTTTGTGTCTGAGCCGCCTTGAATTATTTAACATTGCTGATCTGTTAAACCTGTCAGAATCCGAATCAAAATCAGAAATACTTTATTGATCCCAATGGGGAATTTAGTTTTAGTCAACTCAGAATGAGTCCAGACACTAACCCTTATCTTGTTTTGTGAAGGAGAAGTAGGAAGTGTTCCAGAAGTGTTAACCCGTGTGTGTGTGTGTAAAATAAGAAGTCTTTTCTCAGCCGTTTGTGGGTAACTAAGCCTCACCCTCTCTGCAGCTTTTCTCACACTGTGTGCTTGTCACCTTGGCCTGTTACATGGGTGAAGAATTCACACCGGTTGCACACGCAGCAATGGACAAGTACCTGTCAGCTTTCGGAGCCGTGCTCGCCGAGAAATACAGATGAAACCAGCACCACGGGATTTAAGGACGTGTATGGACAACTCATCATGCTATACTACTATACGCGATATTTATTCACTTGTGATCATTTTAATGCTATGTTTTATAACAATAAAATTGTGCATTAGCACATTTGCCATCATTGTGTCCCACATAATGTTGCCCTTCTCTGGATTATGAAAACTATTAAATGAGGGTAGCACTTTACAATAAGCATACATCAATTAAATATAATGCAGCAATAAGCATTTACTCAGAGCTAATTAATGTGTCATCTAATCACTTCCTAATAGTCCTCATATTGGCAAAGTTAAGACATTAATACCAATTAACTAAAAGTTAAATAATACAATGAGAAGCATTAAAGGTCAAGGGTGTAGAAATTAGGATTATCTATGTTCAAACATGTAATATAATCTGCATGTGTAATCACCTAAAATTGAAGAATGGTGTATATGTAGCCTTATAATAAGAATAAGAATTTATAGTTACATAGGAGCGCGTGTCCCTTCCACAGAGAGTGCCATCTTGCACTGAGAATGGGCAAAAAGACTTGAAAACGTGTTCCACATTTGTAAATTGGAATGGAAGCTGGAACACAACAAACAAAGAAAAACCCACCCAATTAAAATGGCGATGAAGGAGAAGGAATACGAGGAATTGGTTGTTAACAATCTGCTGGACGTTTGTTCTGAGACACTGCTCAATGTGATCATTGACATTTTGTCACAAACGGCCATCTAACCCCAATCCTGATAAAGCATTTATTAACCTAAATTAACCATTTATTAATGCACTTTGCCCCCATTATTGGGATGTTGAAGACACGCATTCCTTTAGTAACAGTTCATTAAGAGCATAATCAGTAGTTCATTAAGGCTTATTGCTGCATTAACTAATGGTAATTGTAACCTGGCTAAAATACTATACATTGTACTGAAACTGGTGTTCAGATAAAAGAAGTATTATGTTAAAACATGTTTCATAAATATGGTTTTAAAAGGTTATTTCAGAAATATATGTATGTATACTGTATATATAAAAAAGTTTACAGTGTAATAAATAAGTTTAAAAGTAAAAAGTCTGTGAGAAGCAGAGGTCATTTCTACACGGAACTTCAGCTGCTGAGTATATTTTGTTATCATTCATTAGCAAAAGTGAATGGACATTTTTTTTAGCCATATGTAAAAGCTAAACCAGCTCACACTGAAGGCTTTGTACCTGCGAATTTCAGCAGACAATTCAGCAGAAAGTGCCAAGAGATATTAAGCTAATGTTTTGGGTTTGCTGAACTGAAAAGGAAGACCACACCATCTCCAGACATCTTACCATGTGGTTTTCACGCCGAGGACCGAGAGACTAGTAAAAGCTGCCGAGACTACCTCCTGTTCTTCCTGTTCGTCACTGAGGAAGTCCCCAGAAACCATCTGCTTCTCGCCTTATTTCCACCTAGGACGCAGAGACTGGTAAAAGTTCTAGTGTGGATACAAAACTTCTCATCAAGGTATCTCACCTGTATTTGTTTATTTGCTCTTTGAGCGAAAACGCCAAAGTTTTGGGCCTCTCCGATCACGAGCCTCAGTTCAGGCCTGCAGCAGGTTATTATGTTTTCATTTTTCATTTACTGTGCTGGATTTTTGTGTGTGCTTGGTGAGTGGGCCCGCTGGTTTGGAGCTTAACTTGAACTTGCACCATCTAAAATTACAGAGGGGATAGAAAAGCTGACATTTAAAGCAAGTGCCAATAGTTTGTTTATTTATTTATTTATTAATATCTGGTCATTAGGAAAATAATATAAGTTGATTTCTAGCCCATATTTCAGTGTGATGTTTGTTTATCCCTTTTGTTGAGGTAAATGTTAGAAAATATTACCCGGCTTTTGCTGAGAGTGTAATATTTCATCTCATTGCTATATGCTAATTGGCTAACTTTACCTTGCAGTACACAGATGAAGATGATCATTTGTGAGTATAACCTGATATTTAGTGGCTCTTAGTTCATTTAAAATAAACATAAGCACTCGAGACAATGAGAAGCTACACACCGCTGCGTCCGAATCTTCTTGGGTACTGTACCCACTGTGGCAGGGGAGGAATAATTTGACCACTGGTTGGAGCAAGCTTACCTGATGGGACACTAAAGTGATGATTTCCCAAAGGACAAGAGAAGGAGAATAATGGACAGCTTAAAGGGAGCAGCATTGGAAATCATAAAAGCAGTGTGTTTATCAGACCCTGATGATAGTCCGGTTCAAGAGAACATTTTTGTTGTCTTGGTGGGGAAGATGGACATATGGCGGGAAAATGTCAAAATGCTCAAAATCAGAACAAAGTAATGCAGAGATTTATCCAAGACCTCAAAAGGGCCAAGAATGACAACCCACAGATTATTGGTGAACCATCAAAGGAAACATCATGCAAAGTTAGAAAGAGTCCAGTGGATGTGTCTCAATCCAAAGGCATTCCAGAGGGTCTAATAATGGCCATTGTCCATAGAGCGTCTTGAAGTGAATGGACACCTGTATGATGAACTACCTGATATCGGTTCTAGGATTAGCGTTGTCTTTGAATCGTGGTACAGGGATTATCTGTCAGAAACTACTATTCACCCTGTAAGCAAATCAGCGATCTGGGGTTTAAGTTATTCCAGTTACCCCTACCTTGAATATATAGTGGAAGATTTTCAAAAGAAGGTTACGGGAGAGCCGACCACAATGTTGGTCTTAGCATTGATCTATCCTGACCCACCAGATCCAGACCAGGCCCCAGTGATTATCGGGACCAATGCCACACTCACAGTAGTACAAAATGTGATGCTATGGGCTACTTATCATATTTTCATATGTTTGGAAGAGAAACGCAATTTGGGACAAAACCAGAGGAAAGAACAGTCACCACTTTTCTTGTCTTGCTAGTTGAAAGAAGACCTGCAGAAACTTACAGGTTAGCTGCAGATGCCTCTTACAAGACGCGTCTGCACAACAAAAAGCATATGAGAAGACAATCAGGTTTCATAACCTAGAACCTGGTGATAGAGTATTGTGGAAAAATCTTGGACTGAAAGGGAGACAAGCTTGAGAACCGCTGGTGCGATGTTCCCTATGTGGTAGTAGAAAAGATGGAAAAAAAATTGGAAAGGCAAGTTAAGAACCTTGCAAAGAGACAGTCTTCAGCCAATAGGAGACTTGGTGTGGATGTTGGTGTTTGGCAACGTGGAAGATGTACAGACCAGACCAGTACACCAATTAAACCGGTCTTTACAGTACAAAGGCCGCAACAGATCACTTAATGCATCTAGAACGTGGGACACCAACCGAGTCATCTGGAGTGTGACGGGCCACACAGGCTGTATAGAAAATATCTGGAGAAGATTATTCTAAGGCTATTACAAACAGGTCATTGAGTGATAGTTTCTCTGGGAGAGAACCGTTGGATAGAAGAAAGTAATTTTGAGACTGATCTGGAGCCTGACCCTGTTTCCATTGAGGATGACGGCCACAGTCTAGCAGCTCTAATTTAACAGTGACTCCTATATGAGGTAGACCAAAAAGATCAGTTAAACCGGTCATGAAACTTACCTATGATAAATTAGGAAAATCTAGTGATTAGCCCTTTACTATTGTACACAGAGCTGATACCATAAAGATTGAGAGAAGCTAAGGATAAGCCTATTTAAGCTATCCCCTTCATAGTGAGTTTAAGTTCTGTTAACCTGGTCTGCTGAGGGCATCAGGGAAGGTGTAACCTGGCTATATATTGTACTCAAGCTGATGTTCAGATAAAAGTAGTACTATGTTAAATCATGTTTCATAAATATGGTTTAAAAAGGTTATTTAAATATAAAATAGAAACCTTGGTGCTTTAGGGGCTCTAGGTTTGATAAGCAGATCAGCTCAGTAGTCAAAACAAGCTTCTTTCATTTAAGACTCCTTGCGAAGATAAAGCCTAATCTCCCAAGAAAAGACTTCGAGAGGGTCATTCATTGCTGTGTAACATCACGTTTAGGCTACTGTAATTCTTTGTTTGTTGGTCTTGACCAGTCATCGTTGCGCCACCTACAGGTAGTACAAAATGCAGCCGCCCGCCTGTTAACTGGAAAGAAACGGCGTGAGCATATCGCTCCCATTCTTGTGTCCTTGCACTGGCTCCCTGTTAATGTCCGGATACATATTAAAGTTTTATTTTTTTTTTTTAAATGTTTATATATATATTTCAGTGGGATATTTGATTATCGCTTTTGTTAGGACGTCAATGTTGAAAAACATTACCAGGTATTAGTGAGAGTGTAATATTTCATCTCATTGCTATATGCTAATTGCCTGACTTTACCTTACAGTACACAGATGGAGATGATCATTTATGAATGTATAACCTGATATTTGTTCATTTAAGATAAACACAGGGACACAAGACAATTAAAAGCTACATACCTAACAGTGACAAAATAAAGCGTTATCTTAAAGTATCCTTCATGATACATTAATCAAAGAAAACAAGCCTTAGTAGCCTATAGGTGGCCTATGTAATTAATGTACCCTTACTGTATTACCAAGTAAGGTTTAGAAGTTAGTAGAAGTTCAGTCACTGAAACATTATTGGCATGGGGACATGGGACATGGGGAGCTGTCTCTGGTGCTGAAAATAATCAGTCTAGGACGCACTCACACCTGGCCATCCTAAGCATGTTTGACCCACAAAGTCCAGATTTTGTGATAGGTTGAGCTCTCTGTACCGTGCTCCGTACCCTTCCGTGGCCCCGGTACGGTCTGAAGAGGTGTGTTTTCGGATAGACAACGTACACGTAAGGTATAATGGAAAGCCTCCCTCATCTCCTGCTTCCTCTGGAGAAATCCTTTTGTGCGTGCTGCACCATTCACTGATAACGGCAGACGTTTATGAACACAAACCCCCAAATTAGTCACACATGCAGTAAAGCTGCAGTCGTGTTCTCTCACCTATTTCTCACCTATTTCCTTGTAGGTCCAGTATAAACTGAACACCGTGGTGAGCGTATAATCGGCTGAAAATGTATATATTTTTTTCAAGACATTTTCAGAGAAATGGTTTGTATTTAAAGTCTTGACCTGGGTTCATCTGCAGGCTGTTCAAACAGAAAATTGTCTATATCCTGTAGCATAAGTGAGGGGTTATGTGTGGCTTTAAATTTCAGTCTTTGAACTAAAAGGTGCTATTTTTCTGTTTTGAACATTTGAGGTAACACAAGACTGAAATGCAGTTTTGTCAACAGCTAACTCCAAAAACCTTAGAGAATAAAGGGAAATCGAGTTAAATTCGTGGCAATTCAAAGCCTTTAGCTGATAACAATGATTATAATCCAAGCAAGCCTATTTATAATAGATATAAATATCTTGTGTATACAGTCTATTCATACTTTTTAAACTCCCAGGAATTGGCAATAACGTTCTAAGATGACAAACAACCACCAAATTTGTGAGAAAACAGCAGAAGCGCACACTTGAATTTACTTCATGAAAATGGTCTCTGAGTTATTTACAAATTATTTTATAATAATAGTAAAGGTCCGTATTTTTGTTTCAGCACCCCCCACAATATATCGTGGCTGAAACATGTAAAAATGGAACGAAAGTGACTTTGCCTCAGTGGGCCATTATTTCAAAACTACGGAGACGCTTCTCAACAGAGGTTCGAGCGCCGTGAAATGTCCGAGGGAGGACGCTGCTGGACTTAGTGGTACTGTCTTCCCAGAGCCGACACCACCCCGGCCAGGAACTTCTGGAAGCGGCCTGAATTACTCCTGTGAAAGCATTTCCCATTTTAGTCGCGATGACGATAGTCAGGCAATCGGACAGCAGCTATGGGAAGGGAAGAGACAATTGTGAGCACTTGTGCAATAAACATGATGTCAATTCTATAGCCTCCATATATTTGGACCCGTTTTGCCGGCGTGTTTTTGCTTAACATTCCCAAAAGCGGCAAATTTCGAGAATATCATTTTACCTTGAAGTTGTCGGGGTCGACGTGCAGCTTCTCGGAGTGCAGGACGCTCAACTCGGCCTAGGTGGCCCTGATGTTGTCCATGTTCTTCACAGCCCTGTCCAGGCCGTGCAGCACCTTGATCCCGTGGTTGGCGATGTTGGGGTTGGGCTTGATGGCCTCTGGATTGTAGAGGTTGCCAAAGCCAGCGAAATACCTTTGAGTCCAGGGGTAAACGATCAGGCACCTGCAGGGGCTCGAGACAGCTGAGTTAGCAACGATTCGGCCTTCAGTTTACTTCCAGTTCACGGATCTCTGCGTACCTGCTCAGAGCCTTGGGACCGACGTCCTCATAATCCAGGGAGGAAAAGATGGCGTTGAGGATGCTGCGCTCCTGATCAGTCCACTCAACCATGGCGGCTCTTCTTTAGTTTTTGTTCATTCTCGAGGGTAAAAAAAGGGCTGAATAGCGCTTCTGCTCGACCCCCCTCTATTTGTGTCAGAGCGACCAGCGCCCAAAAGGAGAGGTCACGCCTGATAGGCTGGAGATAAAGCACAGACCCCTCCAGATGTTTCTGGAACTTGCTTTT
>KV751339.1:8564909-8594458 GCA_001698575.1 Mola mola
ATGAGTTTCTGCTCAGATTGTAAGTGCTTATGTACTTTATTGATAGCATAAATCAGTTGCTTTTTCAGAACGAATCTTAAAACTAGGGAACACTTCAGAGAGCGCAGATCTCAATCAAGATCAACCACTCAACCACTGCAAAGTTAACTCACAGCTCAAAGTTTTTGGTTAATTATGGTGATATCAGTATGCTGGTGGTTTTCTTTAGCATCCACACTATTGTTCCTTGATTACTATTAGGGGATAGGGAACTGTTGTCATTTAAAGTGGCTACTGTGAGGTAACTGATAAGGCTACAGACTTGCAGCTGATATAGCGTACAGACATTCTGCTGATTCAGTAGGATGACAGCTGAGCTCTAGTATCTTCAATATATAGGGCAGATCCAGAAAAAAACTGCCATTTGTGTTCCCGAATAACTTTTATGCGACGTAAATGGCATTATAGAATCAAGAAAAAGAATAAACAAGTCTTCACCATTAAAGACAAAGCCAGGGTGAAAATGAATAACAAAATATAAATGGCAACTCTTTTTTTTTTAATCCTGGAGCCAAACAATGATCAGGATCAGCAGCAAAACCTAATAAATTGTGCCTTAGGCCATTTCCGGCCTGAGGATTTCACCCACATCGACACTGTGTGTGATCCTGTTCAGAAACAAATAAATAAATAAACACAGAATCATCTCCTGCGCTCCTTGGCTGTGATAATCAGCCATAAGCCATTTGAACTTGGTGTCTTGATGGTGTCTTCTGCCCAGTTAACCGACATCAAGCTGCGCCAGCGGCCCTGTTATCAGAATGCAGGACGCGCATTGTGTCCCGAGCTTGGTCGACATGCCAACATCGTTTTAAAGGGAGAGTGTGTGACTGTGTGTCCCTGGCTGTGTGTGTCCCTGGCTGTGCCAGGCAGCACCGTGTTTGGTGTCAGATGGAGGTTATCTGCAGTGGCACACCGTGTTATCTCCTGCAGCGACCCCTTCCCCGCCCTCACACACGCTGCCAACATGCACTAGTGTTGTGATGAAGAAAATACTTGAGCTCGGCGATAAACGGTATCCACCGACACTGGCTATGACATCAAACCAATGTGCGCCTCGGAGTCGAGATGAGCTTTCACTTTTTTCGTTGCACGCATCTTATTTCGCCGTTTTGTTGTCGTTTGAATTAAAGAAATAAAAGATTACACCCGGAATGTTTTGTTGTGGTCTTGATTGCGTCCATTTAGTGTTGAATTCTTATAACCGCGGATCGATTCCTTTGTTGACCGGTGTTCGAGTAACGAGGAACTTACACAACAGAAAAGGGGTCTGTCGCACCATTCACACCGGTTCAACTTATCACCTAAATGTTGGGAAAAGTGACTGCTTTCCGGATCCAAAGGCTCCTGGTGATTTCATCCTTATAGAGGAGTTGTCCGCTTGTTTCTTTTCTTCTTTGCAGGTTACAGCAAAATGTGCCTTTAACTTTAATGGGAGTGAAAATGATCAAGCGGGTGTTAAAGGTGCTTTAGTGAGAGTGGACAACGAATGCCCTCGGGGTGAATTTCCCAGGCTTCCCAGCGTGTCCGGGTTTCTGTGCCCAGATGTGCTCGCACAGCTGGGGGCAACCTCGCAGGTTAAACAGGCCTTCGACTCCTACACTCCAGAATCCAACACTGGATCCAACACAGCTCTTTGCCAACTGAGGCCACGGTGTGGGCCACTGATAGCCCCGTCGGGCTGGCGTCCAGCCACCTGGGCTTCTATCAGGCGGGCAGACTGGTCCTAATCTGCCTCGGGGGATGTGGCTTGGCATCAACTCCAATGGGTGGGACGCGGGAGCGAACTCGATTTAAGCCCGGGTCCTAACTAACTCGTCAGGTGAACGCAAGGAACAACGCCGACATGAGTTTGACCGAGAAAGACAAGGTTGCCATCAAGGAGCTGTGGAAAAAAATTTCCAAGTCTTCCGACACCATCGGCGTTGAAGCTGTGAGCAGGTGAGGGTCATTTTCACCCACGTGTCCCGTTGGACGTAGTATATGTATGCGTGTGTGTGTGTGTGTGTTTTTGTCGTGCTTTTAGCCCAGTTTATAGACTCTATCGAGTCTATAAGATGCCGTTTATCAGCAGCATCACAATCCACAAAGTCGACAAATATTGCGCAACAGAGTGACTTCATCGCATAAAGGAGTTCGTAACTTTTAAACAACTGGGAGAAATCAGCCTTCAACGAAGCTCAGAAAACACCTGAGCCCGCCTTTTTTTTTCAGTCTATGAGCATGTGGGATGTCTGCTTTTGTGTCTCAGAGTGCCGGGCTCTTTTTTTTTTTCTTTTCTTTTTCATTTCCAGGCTGCTCAACGTCTATCCCCAAACCAAGACCTACTTCACCCACTGGCCGGACAACAAGCCCGGCTCCACCTACCTGAAAGCCCATGCAAAGAAGGTGATGGGGGGGATCGCTCTGGCTGTGGTCAACATCGATGACCTGACCGGAGGCCTGATGGAGCTCAGCGAGAAGCACGCCTTCACCCTGAGAGTGGACCCGGCCAACTTCAAGGTGAGACACTTTGACTTTACCATACGCCGATTTTTAAGAATACGTGCTGAAGTAACTGATCACCCGTGCGTCCTTTTACGCACCAGAAGAGTTTGACCGATTGAAAAAAACCTGTCCCCCCCCCCCCCCCGCCTGCACAGCTCCTGAACCACTGCATCCTCGTGGTGATCTCCATGTTGTTCCCCAACGAATTCAGCCCCGAGTACCACGTCGCCTTCGACAAATTCCTGGCCGGCGTGGCCGTGGCCCTCTCGGAGAAGTACCGCTAAGATGCGCGAGCTCCGCCGCGCACGACCACAGCACTGATGGCGCAAAGATGAAATCATGAATTAATAAACTTCAGCTCAAACCTGACGGCACTGTGTCCTCTATGTCTTCCGAAGAACACGCATTTATGTTTAATGAAGAGACCCCAAATAGGTTTTCAACAGATTTTACAACTTATCATCAGGGATAAAGGACATTGTCAGTCTGTTAATTCACTCAATCGCAATACGATGTATACGGGTTCCCGATACATAAACCCTGCAGGAAAGTAAAGTTTGGTTGTTTTTTTTTATAAAAAAAAGCTCCAAAAAAAGAGGGATGTGTAGCATGGAGTCAGCTCTTGTGGTGAATTCTGGAATACATGCATTAATTGCATTTGGGGCTATTTAAAAGTGAGTTTTGTGGCAGTGTAGATATATAAAAAAAAAAAAAGTTTGAAATGAAAATAAGATTATAAACACACGTTTCTCAGGACATTTTTTTCATGTGTTTGGCGGCTCTACTAAAGAACATGTTTAAAAGATAAACGATTAATTTGTGTACTTGTTTGTTTGTCGCCGTTTAACACTGTGTCAGTGTTTTCCAGAAAAAAAAAAAAAAACTGAAGTAGCGACTGACAGCTCGGTCCGACAGTTTGGCAAGCAGAATAAAAAGGATGATCGTCGCCTTTTTATCTCACCATGCCAGGATGTTAATTCTCATCTTGCTGTTAAGAAAAAACCCGCAGAAATCACCATGGTGATCAGGCAGGTCAAGCAAGGCCACCTCCCCGAGGAGGCTGCGGACAGGAGACAGGTTTAGATGATTTTTTTAATTATTCAATGTTATGTTTATGCGTTTTTCTGTTGTTTGATGTTGCCTGTGAGACAAGAAGACTGTCAGAGTCGGTCTAGTACTGCTCCTCCAGCATTTACTCATTGTCCAGTGTGTAAATGAAGTCAGGGGGATCGTAACGTGTTGTGTTTATTTAGAATCATCTCCTGAATTGAACCTGTGAGCACACAGTGATCATACAAATTCTATTATCCATTATATCAACACAGACTGTGTTGCCCCGAACAAGCTGTTAATGCACTGTAAAAAATGACAAATTTGAGAGAAAACCCCAAATTTCTAGGCAACTAACTGCATTCTAGTTTTCAGACCTAAGCCCCAAAATAATCAGTAACACTTAGTAACACTTTAAAGTTTGAGTTATTACGCAAGCTGCAGTTTGTAACTTGTGGGATTCAAACTTGAGACTCTTAAAGCTGCTCGGGGGTAGATGTTAGTGAAAGGCGGCAAAAAAAGCTGAAAATGAATCACATGGCAGCTACCATCAGTGAAATCAGTGAAAGAGCACACTTTCTGAGATGCATAAATAATGCAAGTAAAGGTGATTACTGCGGACAAGATGTAACAATGGAGGATGTTATTTTACACAGACAGAAATATGTACAAGATAGAAGACCTTAAAAGAAAAAAAATAACAAAATATTAACTAAACTTTATGCATTGAAAATAAAAATAAACAATTATAAGCAGTAAGAAATATATCCAAAGTGTCAACTGGGCAAACAAATATACTGACACTGTTTAGCAGTTCATGTAGCCACCACATTGACAAAGGACCGTACACGCTCACAGGCAATTTGAAGTAAACAATTAACATAAATTGCATGTGTTCAGACTGTGGGAGGTAACTGGAGCACCTGGAAGGAACTCGTGCAAGCACTGAGAGAACACGCAAACCCCACGCAGAAAGCGGGACAGAAATCAAACTTTGGACCTTTTTGCCGTGATTGCTAAGTAACCACTTAGTTTGCTGTTCACAAAAAAAAAAGTGAGAACAAAAATTCGGCAAAATCGCAAGAGCAGAAATGCGGTCGGAAAAAGGAAAGATCCTGAAATCCAAGCCATCCCAACAATTACAGTATAGCTGCTCCAAAGAGACGCATTTCGCAGACAAATTTGAACTTCACAGTCTGTCGTTGAGTGAACGTCCAAACGGAAGAGCTGTCATCAAAGTGGGCAGGGCGTCCTCTCTCTTCTTTTTTGACATACTAGAGTTTCACTTCGACACAATTCGAGTCTCCCTGTCACCAAACAAAAACCTGCAAACGAGTGATACACTTCAGTGAGCGATTCGACCATATTGATTCATTTTTACAGGTTCATGCCACACAAGGAGACACAGAATAATTATGTGATTTGGTTCACGACAAATAAAGTATATTTGCTGTACTTTGGTGAGCCGAGACAGACAGGCAGGATTTGGATTGTCGTTACAAGTTTCAAACGAATCAACGTGAACACCGGTTAAAGTGCAAACTGAATTGTGATACCTCAATATATTACGCATTTTATATTTTTCATATGTTATTTTCACATTTCTGTTTTCTGGACTTGCTGGATTTGACTGTTGTAGTTATTCAGAACTTCTACTGAACTTTCCTCCTGTTTTCCAACCTGGACCAATCTCACCCCACATGCCTGAACCCCACACACACCAACCACATTGACCAAGGTAACAGTTAGCCGCTGAACCAAGGGCGGATCAGGACTTGTATCCAAAAAAGTAAAGATCTTTACATACCGGATGTGAAAGGCAGTGATCAGAGCGCCACAAACGGGTCCGATCCAGTATACCCAGTGCTTATCCCAGTGGCCGGCGATGATCGCAGGGCCGAAAGCTCGTGCGGGGTTCATGCAGGCTCCACATATAGCCCCTCTGAAACAACAAGCAGCACATACCAGAACTGTGACACAGCTGCAGACCTCAGTGATGCAAACTGACCGTGTGCAGTTTAACATCAAATGCAAGTGCAAGTGCATCAAATCTGCTCTCATTGACTTTAACCTTTAAGAGAATTAGACATTATATAAGATAAGAAACAGGTGTTATAGTTAGTTGAGTGGTTAAAAAAAAAGTCCTTCATTTTAAATGGAGCGCATTGCGTTCACTTGAGAAATAAACGGCCCTGTTTTTTTCTGAATTAATGAGATCATTTTTCATGAAAAAAAATAAAATCAGCTGTTTTTTCTGAATTAACGCACCTCCTTATTTTTTCAAAAAACGGACTTTATTTTTTTCCTCTCAGATAAATATGAAGTCTTACGCTGTCACAGTGAGGCCAATGCCGAAAGGAGCCAATATAGAGCGGGTTTGACTGTTGATGGCTCCCATGCACACCACGGAGGTGAGGAAGGAGGTCAGGATCACCTCGGCCACCGTGAGTGCAATCAGCGCGCTGGGGTCCACCCTGATGGCCCCTCCTATGGAGGTGGTGTACAAGTCAGGGGGGGACACCGCCTGAAAGACAAGCAGCACACATCAGAGCACGTTTTACCTTCTTTTCCTAAACAATCTCAGGGCTGCCACGGCTTTGCTCACCTTGGCGAGCCCAGCGCCCACCACCCCTCCAAACAACTGAGCCAGGATGTAGGCCGGCAGCAACCGCAGCTCCAGCCCCCCACACAGGTAGGCGCTCACAGACACGGCGGGGTTGAAGTGGCCCCCACTGCAAGAGGACAACGACTTCGATCAGATCGTAAAACATTATTTGCGACTGCATGTCAAAGACTTAAAGTCAGCGCAAAAAAACACACGCGATCAAGCATTTGGAGCTGTCTGTTGCTGCTACCTGATTGGCCCAAAGATCAGAATGAGCACTCCCAGCGCCAGTCCATGAGCCAGCGCCGACTGGATGCCGTCGGCCACTCCCACGCTCCTGACGCCGGACACGCAGCCCACGCACACGAACACGGCGGTGCCCAGCAGCTCCGCCAGGCACGGCTGCAAGCGCTGCTCGAAGAAGTCTCTCCTCGCACTCGCGCTGCACCACCGGTTCATCCGCGATGTGACGCCTTCGTCCGGCTTCCCCATCTCCAGCACCTGGAAGCTGTCGGCGTTGTTGGTCTCCGTCATACTGACCCGCAGCTCGCAAACTGAGAGAGGGCGCCGCACAATGTAGAGCATTTAAACGTTCACCGCGGACATCAAAGTGAGGCTTCAAAGGGTTCGGAATCCGCGCCTGTCCGACGTCATTTCCGGGCACCTTTCTAACGAGGTCAGCCTCGCAGAGGTCAAAATAACAACAAAAAAAAGCTCAGCACTGTACGTAGGTTCGCCTCTGGCGTCATCGAGGGTGGAGTTCGAACTTTTTGAGTAGTGAGTCATTGTTGCAACAGAGGTATAGGAAGCGGTGGCACCACCAATGTGAGCCATGAACTTAAGGATGAGGATGTCTTATCAATCAGCGTCAGCAATTAGTAACACCGTCTTAATACATCGGGAACAAAAAAAACAAAAAAATAATTCTTTTTTGTTTATCTTGATAAGAAAACTTATGGAAGAAGTATTCAGATCAAGCACAAAGCATCAAATATGCTTTGATTAAAGTATTCATGATGCAGAAAGATCAATTTTGATAATAATACAGGAATACAACATTACTCCACACTTGTCTGTTATCAGGTATCTAAAGGAGCTAAGGTTTATCATGGTTATTACCTCATAGGTTAGTTTAATGTTTCTTGTCTGTCCAGGGATTATTACTGGGTAATATCCTGCTATAACCCTTCTATTTTCTATGAACATTTAAAATCTATACAGTATTTCCCTCTAAAAAGTAGTTAAGAAGTATAAGGTGACATTTTATGGTTGTTGGAGCAGCACTAAGGCAGACAAAAGTACAAATAAGTAACGCTAGTTAAAGAAATTAATGATAAAGGAATACTACGCTAAAATAACAGAATGCAAAAATGGAACATTTGGAGACAGTCATGTACATGTATTTGTTAAATTACAGTAGTTAAGTCAATCATATTACTGTTCTTTCAAGCATAAAGTATTTCTTGATATTAAGACAACCCCTCCTTTTTCACATGTTTAGGGATTCCAGTGCATAATATTCATCATCATCATGTATTACTTTACTGTATAACATGATACTATATTATCTGATGGTTGAAAAAAAAAAGAAATGACTGGTTGCGCTGACATGTAATGGAGACAAGTATTTGTATTTATAGGCTTCTGAAAAACAAAAGAAACACCAAAAAAAAGCAGCATACATCAGATATTAAGTGTGTCAAACAAATTATTTGAAAAAAAAAATTTATTTTTGGATATTAATGAAGGTGTTTTGGAATGATTGCTCTTAAATTACCATTCTGTACAAATTTCATAGTAGAGCACATTACATACCAGATAATAGAGATATCAGTATCAATATTCAGTTAAAAGCTGCATTTAATTTTAGCAACATCTTAGTTTAACAACACAAAGAGTCTTCCAGAAGACTGTGTCAAGAGCTCAATAGTACACCGGTTATAGTACCTACAGGTTACAGCTCACTACAGTATTATCTATGGATTGTAGACTAGGTGGAACAGTTTCAGTACACCTCCTGAGCACCACAGAGGTGCCGTTGAGGGAACAAACCCCACCAAATTGCTCCCTGGTGCCTTAAGGGCAGCCTTTCACTCCGAAGACTCTCCTTACCACGTGAAGTAACGCAAGTGTTTGTCCTGCTCTGTGTCTATGCATGCATGTATGTCTATGTAAAAACTGCCTGAAAAATTGTACATTTCCCCATTGTTAAGGGATAAATAAAGGAAATCTTAATCTGTCCTTATTTAGTCATCTGATCATTTATAGGAAAGTAGGTCAATTAAAAGATTCACACAGTGTGAATTCACACAGCAAAAGGAAAATACTTTATTCAACTGCACTTGAGCATTTATTTCATGATTTCATTCAAAAAGGTAAACTGTCATATATTCTGTGTTCATTACAAATGAAGTGAAATGTTTCAAGCCTTTTTTTGTTTTAATTTTGATGATGACTTTCATGATCTTGGGTTATAGCTCGTTAAAATTAGAAATCCAGTATCTCAAATTATTAGAATATTTTCTAATTATCAAAATTAAAATGTAAAAATGCTTGAAACATTTTATTTTCATGTAGTGTGTCTAGAATATATAAAATATTCCCTTTCATAAATAGCTCATGAAAAATATTGAAGTTTTTCCACAATATTCTAATTTTTTGAGCTATACCTTTCATCTATTATAATGAAGTCATCTGTCATTTTCTCTCTGCTGTTTCAAAGTCATGCTCAGAAAAAGAAATCAATCTAGAGGAGGATGCAAGCAAACTTGCAGTTGCATGTAATGCATCTGCTGCTGTATCACATGCATGCATGCAATAAATAAAAGTGTCACATAAAACCTAGTAAATGACATCTGAAATTCTTCAAATATTTACACATTCAATGATCTGCAAGGTAGATTTCAAATTGATGTTTTGGTTGTGTAGTCACACAATAACAAATCTTGTGAGCAAAATAATCAAACTCCAATCTCGATTTGGTAATTCAGTGCATGTGTGGCGAGAGACATCTTCACAGCTCCCACATAAAATATCTCTTATCACAGTAAAACTGAGTTCTCACGAAATCACACTCTGCTGAAGCAGTGAGCTCTCACACTGAAAGCACGCCCAGCAGACAGAATAAGGACTTCCTCTTTCAACAGCTCTCTTTCTTCCCATCTTCTCCTGTTGCTGATTTTGGCATCCACATATGTAAAGCGCGTCCAACAGCAAAGCAGTTTCACACACAGAACGTCAACTGTGACAGACCTGAGGAAACAGAACATGACCCACTCTTGTAAATGACCCGCAGCAGACTGGAAGGATGGGTGGAAGCTTGAAACATTACACGTGAGCAATGCTAAGTAAATAAACCAAAGGGCGGCGTGGCGTCAGAGTGGTCACGATACAACTAACACACTCGTTCACTTATTTGAGACTGTAGCAGGAGTGTGAGTTACCCAGGCTCAGCTTGTCCCTGGTGGCCCAGGAGATGCTGTAGTGTTGAAGAAGTTGTTGCAGCAGCTCCTTCTCATCAAGGAACTCCAGACGCTCGATTCTACAAGAAACAGAACAAAGTATTTCATCTTAGAATCTATAATCATGATGATCCTGATATTCTTATTTTCTGAGATGCATTATTATACGATATATATGGTTATAGTGATATAATAAGAATATATGTTGTCTGAGATTTTGGATTAGGTCACATCATATTGTATACTCTTAATGTCTTTTAATGCTTTAAAGGCTGCATAACAGTAAAACGATTTATTGAAAATCATTTTCTGACCTTCCCCCACTCCAGTCACTATAATGTGAAGAATAAGTTGAGTTTTATTTTATTCATTGGAGACAACGGGCCAGGGTTTGATCAGTACTCCTGTTTCAGTTGCAATTGGCCCAAGTAATACAGTTTATCAGTAATAAGCATAATATCTTACATCTGATTGAAAGTACTACATATGAAAAATTGGAGGGTTGCTACTGATGTGTTGTTTTTTTTTTTTTATCAACGACTTTGCCTATTGTTTTTACAGTTGTTTAGTTTATAAAACACAAATAAACTATGTGAAAAAGGCCCCAAAACCAAAGACTTCATTTACTGGATACTACAATTCCCAAAATGCAGCATAATCAACATCTTTTCTCAGACTCTCTGCCTTCAAACTCCCCACCACAAGTTCATAGA
The DNA here is from genome assembly GCA_001698575.1 of Mola mola. NCBI lineage: Eukaryota > Metazoa > Chordata > Actinopteri > Tetraodontiformes > Molidae > Mola > Mola mola. The sequence goes on from KV751339.1 coordinate 8,575,265, forward strand.
CATTTTAACAAACACAGATGCTTGACAGATGGGTACTAAGAAGATAGGGATGTTAAGTTAATATGATACAATGTTAATAATATACACATAACAATACTGTTTGATTATTCTATCTGTTTGGTCTAGAGGCTCAGTTTATGTAGATGCCCTTCAAAGTGTTTTTGTATACCGTTTTTCCTAATCAGTGGGATTAGTTAATTGACTAATTTTATTTCAATATTCCTATGATATTCTTATATTGAAAACCTGATATTGTAATCAGAGCAGAGCCTTCTAGTCCAGTGCGGTGCACACCCCAAACCAGTCAGGACACACTTTATTGCAGGAAAAGAAGGCACTTGGGTACTTACTTTATTCATTTATTTATTACCTCTGTAAAATTCACTTGGCAGAAAAATGTTGCCCTCTCAATTTTCGTCATCTCTGACCTTTATTTTCCCGCATGGAGATTTGATTAATCTAAATGACAGATTTACGTACTTGTGATGCTGATTTCCAGCAAATTAAAACTTTCCCAGAATGTAAAAAAAAAAAAAAAAAAAAAAAATATTTATCCATAAAATGTGAGTCTACCCTTTATGTACATAAGACACTGACCTTGCCACATCATCCTGGGGCAGCATACTGTAGACCGTCATCATGTCCAGAGCTTCGGCATGCTCCCAGCCCGTCTTCAGGAACCTCTCCTTCTGTAAACAACACACACTATGGGTGGAATAGATGTACATGTGGATTTCCTTACAGACAAACCCAGGAGCTGGTTACCTGAGAGTCCAGAGAGTGGCAAGTTTCCACTCCTGCCAGGGTGCACTGACGACGACACAGGTTCTCGATCATCACCTGGCCAAATCGATCGTTCATGTTCACCTGTGTACATGGATCATGGTGAGTGAAGTACTTCGATTCTAAATACTTTCCTTGGTACAAATAGTTGGATGTCTAATTTAGTGTCAAGTTTAAAGCCACTTTTACCAACAAAGGATGCTTTCACATATAACCCCTTTGCTCTGGACTTCGAGACTTTATTTTTTGCTCTGAGCCAAAATTACAAGAGTGAGACCTCCCCTATGCCAGGGTCCTAATCAAAGATCCAGATCTCGGTCCGAAGACAAGGGGTGGTCTCAGTCGAGATTAAGTTGAACTGGGGTTTAGTTTCTGCTGTCTGTTTGTGTTTTATATTTAAGGACCACATAACGGAAGTTATAGCAGCAGTTATAGCAGCAGCTGTAAAAAAAAAAAAATAAATAAAAAAAATGTACTCCATTCTTTCAAATGGCGGCAGAAGACAAACCCCAACATCAGACACATGTTAATCAATATCAAGTATAGGGAGAACCTGCCCATGTTAAGCAAAACCATGAACCTTGGTCAGAACCTGGTCCTTTCAGGTGTTTAGGCACCCCAAGTGGACATGAATGACGAATACTCAACATTTAATATCTAATTATTGTAAACACAAGTGCTTTAATATAAAAATAAAATCTGAATACATAAACTAACAGATCATCCGGAGGTAGTGGGGAGCATGGAATCTGAGTAGGGCATGTTCCGCGCTGCCATTGTCGAGGCGAATGCTCGAAGATGTGGTAATAAGGTCACTGGTGCTAGTTGTGGCGGTAACCCCAGAACCCGCTGGTGGACACCAGAGGTGAAAGTGGCCGTCAAGCTGAAGAAGGAGACTTACAAGGCATGGCTGGCTTGTGGGACTCCCAAGTCAGCAGACAGCTACCGGCAGGCCAAGTGATCTGCAGCTCGGGTGGTCACTGAGACAAAAACCCGGGTGTGGGAGGAGTTTGGTGAGGCCATGGAACGAGACTTCCAGTCGGCGCCAAAGAAATTCTGGCAAACTGTTCAGCGGCTCAAGAGGGGAAAGCGGAACCCCGTCCACACAGTCTTCAGTGTGGGAAGGGAGTTGCTGACCTCAACTGAGTCTATAGTTTGCCGGTTGAAGGAATAGTTCGATGATCTCCTCAGTCCAACCCACAAGCACTCCGAGGAAGAGGCAGAGCTGGAGGACTTTGGGGCGGGCTCTCTAATCACTGGGGTTGAGGTCGCAGGGGTTGTCAAACAACTCCGCAGCAGCAACACCCCGGGGGTGAATGAGATTCGTCCCGAGCTCCTCAAGGCTCTGGATGTTGTAGGGCTGTCCTGATTGACACGCCTCTGCAACATTGCGTGGACATCGGGGACTGTGCCTTTTGAGTGGCAGTCAGGTGTGGTGGTTCCCCTTTTCAAGAAGGGGGACCAGAGGGTGTGTTCCAACTACTGGGGGAATCACACTCCTCAGCCTCCCTGGGAAGGTCTACTCCAGGGTGCTGGAGAGGAGAGTTCGGCTGTTAGTTGAACCTCGAATTCAAGAGGAGCTATGTGGTTTTTGTCCTGGCCATGGAACACTAGACCAGCTCTATACCCTCACGAGTGTACTGGAGGGGGCATGGGAGTTTGCCCAACCAGTCCACATGTGTTTTGTGGATCTGGAGACGGCTTATGATCGTGTCCCTCAAGGTGTCCTGTGGGGGGTGCTCCGGGAGAATGGGGTAGATGGCCTTTTGTAACGGGCCATTCGATCTCCGTATTGTCGGAGCCAGAGCTTGGTTCGCATTGCCGGTAGTAAGTCAGACCCATTCCCAGTCAGGGTTGGTCTCCGCCAAGGCTGCCCTTTGTCACCGGTTCTGTTCATAATTTTTATGGACAGAATTTCTAGGCGCAGCCAAGCAGCAGAGGGAGTCAAGTTCCGTGGCCTCCGGATTCTGTCTCTGCTATTTGCAGATGACATTGTCCTGTTGGCCTCATCTAACAGTGACCTCCAGCTCGCACTGGGATGGTTTGCAGCCGAGTGTGAAGCGGTGGGGATGAGGATCAGCACCTCTAAATCTGAGGCCATTGTTCTCAGCCAGAAAAGGGTGGATTGCCCACGCCGGGTCAGGGGAGAGTTGCTTCCCCAATTGGAGGAGTTCAAGTATCTCGGGGTCTTGTTCACGAATGAGGGGAAAATGGAGCGGGAGATTGGCAGCGAGATTGGGGCGGCGTCGGTAGTGATGCGTACGCTAAAGCGGTCTGTTGTGGTGAAGAGAGAGGTGAACCAGAAGGCAAAGCTTTTTACCAGTCAATCTACGTCCCAACTCTCACCTATGGTCATGAGCTCTGGGTAGTGACCGAAAGAATGAGATTGTGAATACAAGCGACTGAATGAGCTTCCTTCGCAGGGTGGCTGGGCTCAGCCTTAGAAATAGGGTGAGGAGCTCGGACAACCAGGAGGAGCTCAGAGTAGAGCCGCTGCTCCTCCGCGTTGAGAGGAGCCAGTTGAGGTGTTTTGGGCATCTGGTCAGGATGCCTCCTGGACGTCTCCCTGGGGAGGTGTTTCGGGCATGCCCATCCGGGCGGAGACCACGGGGTAGACCAAGGAACACGCTGGAGAGATTATATCTCTCGGCTGGCTTGGGAATGTCTTCGTGTCCCCCCAGAGGAGTTGGTGGAAGTGGCCGGGGAGAGGAACGTCTGGATTTCCCTGCTCAAACTGTTGCCCCCGCGACCCGAACCCGGATAAGCGGCAGAAAACAAAACGAAACGAAACTAAGGCAGGCAAAAACTGCACTGCTGTACTGGGACAATGATATTGGCTCCATTTACCTGTTCGTAGTTGATGAACATGGTAGTGTGGAAGGTTTCTGCAGCCCAGCGAAGAAGATTAGAGGACTGGTGGGGTGTCATGTAGACCAGCACACACTCTGACAGAAGCACTGTGGGTAATCTGGGAGTGAAAACAGGACAATTAACAACAACTCGCCTTCAACAAATAGGAACTGTGGAGTATTCGTCCTTTGTCCCCTATGATCTCAAAAGTGTTTACACAAAATATTTTCTATTCACAGAGTAATATTACATTTTCATCCCAACATTTACTGTGTGCACAACGCAAGAATGGAACGACCCCTCACTCTGAGACAATAACTAATAAAAATATCAAAATTTACAGATTTACAACAGAGAGCCTTGGTCGTCGTCAAAATTTTGTCTAGATAAATACAAGCAATAATGTATATCTATGAGCTGAGATGAGGGATTCTGTGAGCCTGAGCTGTCCTCGCTCTAGAAAACATTGTATCGCACAAAAAAGGCTGTCTGTGCAATCCAACACCTATTATAAAGAGTGATGTCTCTCAATCTACCAGTATTAATAAAATTAGAGGTAATATTGGCACATTATAATACAATTTTCCAGCTCAAGCAACACCAAACCCCAGTTTTACTACATTTATGTCAGTTTTAGTTTTTTTACAAAAGTTTGGACCATATGATCAATACCTGCACGATAAACTCATTCACTTCTAACATTCACTTTGAGTGGGGGAACTTTCCTAATCATGCTGCAGACAGCGGACATCCGTAATATAGCTACACAGACATTCTTTAGTGTGTTATCTAGAGCCATAGTGAGAAAACACAGCAAAACTTTTGCTCTTGAACTTCTTTATGCTTGCTTCGAACACAAATAACAACTGACAGAGACAGGCAACAAATTCCACTATAACAGCCTCAAACATCAGGTTAACCTTCCTCTCTAGCTGAAATGAAGAACATACATACTCACTCTGGATTAAGATGGAATTTCTTCAGCATCTCATCCAAGTTGGGGATGTCTCTGAGGTCTGTTCCAACGATACAGTAACGGTCTGAGTCGAGGCTGTGGGCATCTGAGTGGACAGAAACACAAATATACACTGTGAGGAAGCTGTAAAAGAACAAAGACACAATCATCTTATGGCAAGAAGAGTATTATTACCTTCTGCAAAGACTGTAACTTTTGTTCATTACCTAATATTAAGGAGTCTGTGGAGTGGGTTTCAATGAGAGGTTTGGATAGGGGGGGCTTTGTCCTGGTCAAAGAAGAAAAAAAAAATATTTACAAATAGTCAAAACGGCTGGTTAATGATAAACCCAAAACTCAAATCAAGGTTATTACACAGTATATTATTCAAAATGTCCAAAAGCATATACTAGCATATCATGTCATGTTATTTTTTTTTGGCAATCTAATTAAAAGAGTTAAACTTTCATACATTTTATATAAATTTTTACAACAATTTCGAGCCTTTTAATTTCAATTTTAATAATTATGTTGGGGTTTTTTTAAGTTACAGTAAAATGTTCTAATATTTTCAGTTTTGTTAATTTTTTTAGCTGTAGGCTCTAATTAATCACAATTAAAATAGTAAAAAACTTAATGTGTAATGCCTCTATATGTAAAATATATTAAATGATCACTTTCTTGTAGTTTTTTGAGATACACTAGTATATGTACAGAATACTTATACTCATTTTTTAGTATATAATATTTAGCTTTTTTTTCAAGTGCTGTAGGTGGTAATATTCATAATAAAAATAATAACAATAACAATAATCATCATCATCAAAATAGTTTACATATTAAACATAAAGAAAATGTATTCATATCAATTCACACTGAGTATCCAGTGTCTACATGGTTGTAAAGTTTTTATGTACTTTTCAACAGTTAAAAGAACCCAAATAATAAATGTTAGACATCTTTACAATATAATAGCGCTGCCACTGGCCACATGTAGAGCTGTTAATAGAGAGCTCTGTATCCATTTGCTGTTTGCTACCAGTAATTACAACAACAAAGCCAGAGAAGGTGAAACAAAAAATAAAAAAAAACATATTTTTAAGCTGCTTAATGTGATCCATTATGTTATACTCTGAATCATGTACAGGACAAGGTATGATGGATGATCTATCAATAGGCATAAATATACTAAGAGTTCGGTCTCTTACTTTATATTGTGTATTTTCCTGGCAACAACTGTTGGAAAGTCAACTTCAAAGAACTTCCGTGGCAGTAGATTGTCATCCTATAGCAACAAACACATATAATACATACATTAATAAGTTTGCATTGTGTAACGGTCAAATGTCGAGGTCAAAAGAAAAGTGTGCTGGCATTGAACTGCAATCCTGCAAACCTTTAGTCTCCAAAATGTGGTGTCTAGTCCAGCACCCAAGTTGATTACTTGACAGTCACACTCTGCTTTCCTTATAAATGCATCCAGAAGGTGGTTAACTCCTTTAACACGGGCATAGTAACCTGGGAGACAACAGAGTCAAGTTCTACATTACATAGAAATGGGAATTCCTCAGGTTATTTTTGCAATTAGGTTTTGCTATGTAGCATTTTAAATACCACAAAATATATGGACCCAAAGCCTAATTAAGTCTTTGTAAACAATAAGTGGGAGGATTTAGTCCTGAGAGCTCTTTGTCAACCACATTATAAAGTGAGGTGTTTTTAGCTGGCTATAATGACAATCATCATAATATCGGAGTGTTTAGTAGGAAGCAACTGGACTTCTTATCTTGATAACATATCTTGATAACAAGATAAGAAGTCCAGTTGCTTCCTACTAAACACTCCGAGATCAAGATGACCTGGATGACTGAGAACCTTCACGGACAATCATCATACTCTGTATGCTGCACACAGTCTTTCAACTTTATAGTGTGGTGCTTGTGAGTCACTGGCTGCAGACCACATTTCTTATTTGATTATACTGATGCTGTGACTTGTAGGATCAGGTATTATAAATTGTAGCTCATGAGTGTCTTTCAAAATAACTATCACTTACCTCTATTAATTTCAGGTGCCTTTCTCTCCCCTACAGATCTTGAAAAATATTGGATGTAGGTGTCTTTCCAGTAGCTTTTACTGGAAGCAAACCTATTACACCAATGACAAATCAGACATGAAGGTAGTATCTATGAGTCACTTTGGCTGGGAAATAAATATAGAATATACAGTATATAAGTACTGTAACATGAGAAAATATAACATCTCATATTCTGGACATCAGATGGTGTAAGTGCTGTCTTTTCCTGCATCTTAGAAACTGCACTACAGTAAAATGATGCCATCTAGTGGTATATCTGTTTGCGTTCACCCATTTCAAACTAAATCTTATTTGTCAAAGTACCAACTTTCATTCCTGAAATAGCTGTATCAATGTCAAAATGAAGTCTGTATATACAGTTTATATATATATGGGAATATGGCAATTTTTTTAAGGCCGTACTGCCCAACCCGTTCATCTCTGAATGAATGAATCACTGAAATGTGAAAAGGTTGTTAGTCCTGCTGATTGAAAAAAGTATGAAGACAGTTCTGTACAGTATTTCTGCTTCACTTTGGCTTAGCTGGTCCATATTGTGTGGTCTGATCCGTACAGCTGATAGACTGATGAACCGTGGGAATGAACACTGATCACCACCCACCTTTCCAATTTAAATGTGAGTGACATATTTGAAGCATTAGAGGATCATATACAGTGTAATTATTAAATTACAGTAGTTAACTAACATAAACTGAAGCGATAACATTGACGTAAAGTGTAAAGCTCACCATTTTGACATATAATAACTCCTCCGAAGCTCACTCGTGAATCCAAGGTTCCTTGTTGTTGTACTATTAAAACATGTTTGTGGCTAACATTTGATGACCTGTGCTACTGCGTATGCCCTCTTACCGTTTGCATGTGGTTGCATCGTCGCAGGTCGACCTCACTGCCTCATCGGAAGTGTCCGAATCTGTGAAGGGTTGTCGGGCAGCCATTAAGAATCCCTGTCTTAACTTTCCGGAGTCAACATTAAGCTGTAAGTATTAACAGTCTTGCGCCGCTGTTACACTAGTTAGCTAGCCAGCTACATGCTAACTGGCTAACTCAATTTGACAGAAGGGCTGTTGGAACAAAACGGGGAGGAAGAGCGAAAACTTTGCTCGTAGTCGGCTCACTAAAGCGCCAGTCTTAAGCAAAAATTGCGAGTTTATGAATAAACGCGGTCAATAACCTCTGAATAATATTTTTCAGAATATCAACTTCCAACACCACGAATTATATCAGCAAGAACGACCTCGAGACACTTCCGGCGTGTATTTTTCAGATTAAAAGTACGGCAACTGTCTACCATTCCATTTTTTCTGTTTTCTACCGCTTATCCTGTTAGGGGTCGCGGGGGCGCTGAAGTTATATCAGCATCTTCGGGCGAAGGCAAGGTCACCATGGACAAGTAGTTCATCAACCAGTTCATCGTAGGGCTCATATATAGAGACAAACAACCATCCGCACTCACACCTACGGGCAATTTAGAGGAACCAATTAACCTAACCCCCAGTTTTGCATGTTTTTGAACTGTGGGAGGAAGCCAGAGTACCTGGCGAGAACCCACGCAGGCACAGGGAGAACATGCAAACTCCGCAGAACCGCAGAAACGCCCTGACCCGGGAATCAAACCCAGGACCTTCTTGCTGTGAGACGACAGTGCTAACCACTGCACCACTGTGCCGCCCTCTCCTGTCTATCCGCTGCAAATAAATAAAAAAAAAAATGATACTGAAAATCGGTTCACGTCCTGAGTTGTGCATTTTAGCATTTTTAAATGCTAAAATATTTGCATATATTTTAGCCTATTTCACGTCCTCAGACCTCCACTTATGTTTGTGTTTACACAAGGGCACAAGGGCTTTCACTGATTGTCTTTTCAACCAATTTATCAAATATTATTTGTGAAAATAGGTAAATAGTATCATACAGGGACTTGCATATATTTGAATTAATAATTTTTGATTATTATTTCGATTTTTTAAATTTATTTAAAAAAGGGTGTAAATGGGGAGTTGTAGATCACACTTGCTGCAGTTTCTGGGGGAAGAGGGGGTGTAAAACAGTACCAGTACATCCCCAGTCCCATGTTAAATCTGTCATCCCAAAACCTCTTTTTTTTTTTTTTTTTTTACAAAGTCAGTCTAGTAAAAAATATCTCATGGATAAAGAATGCTGATTTGTGGCAGCCAAGGAATGTTTCAATTTCTCACAGCACCCTCTGTGCAGAATGCTCACAATTATGTGAAAATGGGGAAGACAAGTACTTTTGGAAGAAGAAATTGCCAAGTCCAAAGTCTTAACTAAGAGAACACACAATTTTTTCCAACTGAAAAAAAACCACATGTGATATTTGAACAATTTTATAGTAACTCCATCTGTCTTTTCCAAAGTTCAAAGTGGTCTGCAGTTAGCGCTGAGAACTCAATGTGCTGACTCATACTGCTGCAGCGATCACTACAAATGTAAAAATTCAACACAAACAGGTTCATTTAAAAGTGACCTGCAATTGCCAGATTTAAGCAATAGCAGGACATTGTGCTAAAAATAGCCTCTACACAGGCATGGGCTGAATCATAGGTGTGCAAGCCAAATAGGAGCTCATATAATTTAATTATTTGTTGTTTGATGAGAACACAACACAGTTTTCTAGCTGTACCAGAGTTAGCTTATAGCATCAGCAACCTTTTAAAAGACAATAACAATAACCAAATTCATGAGATTGATTTGTTTATGTATGTTTTGAACATGCTTGTATTCATTTAAGCCATAATTTTGGTCACTTTCATCAGTGGAACAACACATGTACTGTATATTGTCATCCTAAAAAAGGGTAATTAGTTTGAGGCCATACCTCTAACCTGTTGTGTTTAAATTGTGTGTTTCAGTGTGAACCAGACCAGAAATGCAATGAATGCAAAATGAACATACAGTAAGGAACAGGACGACGAGACTAAAATAAATTAGAGATAAATTGAGGCTGAGGTAGCGTAGGCAATGATAAAACATATATATAATAAAATATGAATGAACAGGTAGATACTGTATAAAATTATTCTTTAAAGGAGGGTGGATCGTGTTCATTATCATGTGATACTCTTCATCACACGCGTGTGAACGGGTTTGTCCCGTGAGTGTCCGGGGGTGGGTCTGCGGGGCTCCGACCCTCCGACCCTACTTCCTGTCGCTCCGCCTGTGTGCTGGCAGTGGCAGAGGTGAGCCGCCGCCGCCGCCGCTATCTGCTCTGCTCCCAGCTCCTCCGCGCTGGGAGAGCAACTAAAAAAGCGACGGGATTATCCAGGTCGGTGACGTTAGCTCGTTGGCTAAAGGCGAAGACGGCGACGGGGAAGAGCGATGTAAAGCGGACGGAGCCGGTGAAAGTTAGTCCCGGGACTTTAATGAGCGGAGACAGACAAGAAAGGAGGTCCGCGGAACATGTCGTCGCCGCCAGCGGGAACTCTCCTCTAGAATTTCCACTTGGGAAACGCTAGCTTTGGGGCTAGCGAGGCTATAAACTAATTTTAATTCGCTCGGGGCTCAATGGCCCTCGCCTGTTTCCTTCTGTCGTAGCGGCAGCTCGGGGACGTCAAACGGGGGCAGAGACCCCGAGAACTTCATGACAAACCAGAGACCGACTTTGAAGCGTCATTTCAGAAGGCTACACCGGCAAGGGCACCCAAAATGAAGAAGCAGTTCAATCGGATGAAGCAGCTCGCCAATCAAACAGTTGGCAGGCAAGTATTGAAGTTAGCAAACACACTTCGTTTTGAGCGTCTCTGAACTCAATTCCACGGCCGATATGATGAACTTTTAACCATTTACCACTTTCACTTGACTCGCTTTCCAGCAGTGACGTGTTGTTGAAAACTGCTATTTTTTGCCCGTATTGACAATGTGAACCACCTCGCGAATGAGTCTTTAAAAATGGCCTACAACTGGGCGTCTGTTGAATAAAATAGAACCTGGAAGGCGGAGGGAGGCCCTCCTTGTGTGCAAAGCGCCCACCGTGCTGTCTGAGCCCCGCCAGATGTCATCCCGATGAGGCTCATTCAGTCGTCCGTGCAGTGGTCACACATAAACCCAGCAATAATGATGCATCTTTCACTGTCGTTTGTTTTGGTTTTTGCTTTAATTGCAAGGTTGTGCTCTGCTTTTAAATCAGTGGTAAAATTAGCATGAATATGAGGCGAATTTTGATGAAATAGACTCTAGGGAGATGCACCTTTACACACTGTATCATTGAAGCTAGCATGGATATCTTAGGTTTTTCCCATACTGTCACCTGTATGTCTTAGGTGAGAGTATTTACCTATTGTTTACCTAATAATTAAATTTTATGCTACTGTACACTTTCACTCTGTCACAAGTACAATGGGAATCTTGTGCTTTATCCTTTGATATATTAGTTTAACAACCTTTATTTACAGATACTTTTGAGATTACAGTTTTCCGTTTGTCTTTGGTGATTTTTATTTATTTATTTTTAAATGGGAACTTTAGCTCAGGATATTATGTAACTCCAAAGCATCTGTAGCAGCAAAATACATTAATTCACCAGTAACATTAACCCAATAAGTTAATGTATAAGCATAAAAACTGGCAAACCATTTTTCTGCATAATGCATACTTTTGCTTTTGATACTTATGCAAATGCTTTTAGGTAAAGTTTTTTTTTTTTACTCAGAGAGTATGTCTTGTGTCAAGAGCAGTTTTACTTAACTTACGGATCTGAATGCTTCCTCCACTTCATGCGGTTGCAGAATGAAAATTGAGTTTGCTGTGCAACATGTGCAGACGTGACAGTGTGATATGTGGCGTGAGCTGTGAGGTCAGAGACATGTTTCCCAACAGGCCAGATGTTGACAGTTAAAAACATTGTTGGTTGCGCGCTGATGCGCTCGTCAAAGCCAATAACAGATGCCTGATTCTAACAATGTATTGGCACGTCCCTAGCCAGGGGCCAGATCTTTTTCTGTTTTTCTATGTTAAGGGTGGGGGCATATGCAGCAGTGAATGAGCTGTTACACGCCGCAACGTACAGCAAGGTTTCACTGCGTGCTGATAAAGTGTCAGCAAATGCCTCCCCATTTGTGAAACACTAGAAGACCGGACGTCAAACTTAAAAGATACAAAACAGATTAATGTGGCTAAGTAATGTCTAGGCATCTTTCTGTCTCCACTCCCTCTGAGTGTAAAACATGCTGCAATGTCTGAACTGTTATGTTAATGTATCCACCCTCTTTAAAGGTATACAAACAATGACAGTGTGTTATGCTGCAGTGTGATTACTCACAGTGGCCTTCTCTAGCTAGATATCTAAGGTGGCAATGGCTGTGGCCTGGCCTTGTGTCACACAGGAGGGTGACACATGTCAGAGGATGTTTTCATCACTGGAGCCAGGCTCTAATGTGTGATATTTTGCATTTGTTGTTGATATTGTGTGTGTGTGTGCGTGTATATGGGCATCAGCAGCATCAGGCACCTCAGGCAGACAGCGGGAGAGCTCACAGTACCAGATGCTACCAGATAAATTTACAGCCAGACTCATAAACAATGATGTGTCACTAAATAGGCAGAGGCAGCGTTATTAGATGGCGTAGTTTTTTTTTTTTCCATACTCCATGTTATCAAATTAATAATTTCAAATGCTGATAGATTCAGTGAATATGGAAATAATCACAATTAGGCAGACAAATTAGACTCTTCTTTGCCTTCTTGCCAAAGCAATATATATATATATGTGTGTTTGACTGTGTGTGTGTGCATACAGTACTCGGTTGCCCACTTGCATTCACAAGTATTGGTAACAATGCCCTTCCGAATTAGCAATCTGCTGGATTAAAGCTGCCTTGTCCATTTCATTTGTGCCAATTTGTATATTTGCATCTGCAGAAGTTTGGAGTGCAAAGGCCGCCTCCGCTGCCCCCTGGTTTCCTGTGATTGTGCAAAGGCAGAACACTGTGTCCAGCAAGCGGTTGCTCTGAGGAAATCTCTCCTTCTCCTTCTGCAAACAGGAAACTGCCTCCCAGAGTCGTGCATGTTGCTTTCTAGTGAAGAGGACATAGAAAGCCAGGGAGATTAATGAAGCCAGAGAGAGAGAGGGTGGGACTGAGGTGCACGGAAAAAACAGTATGTGATGAATGTCAAGGAACATGACAACGTATTTGTGGGAGTTTATTTCAGTTTGCTATTTTGGAACTCTCTGGTCATGCTTGTATGCTTGATGCACGTTACCGTGGTCAGATAATAATGCCTTTAAAAGAGATAACATATGGATAGTGGTGTCATAGAGCTTACAGCCCATGACACCACTATCTACATGAGGATAGATATACTCCACAGAGTCCAAATGGGGTCAGAATTTCTCACTGTTTCAGGTGACGTTTAAGAGTTGGTCTTGTGCTTTGCTCCTGATAATGACTTCACATCTGACTGTCGGGACATCAGCTTAGATAAGTTTTCCAGCTGGCTGATTGAAGAATTTGATAATCACTGCTTCACATTGTGTGGTTAAGGAATGTGAATAGAGGGGGTCCATGAGTCAAAGTGATTTTCGTCACTGGCAGATTAAAGTCATTCTGCGGGGTGCTTGAAAAGGTAATTATTACTGACATTTAATTTAATGTGGTATTGGGCTTATTAAAACAATAGTTTGATGTCTTGAAAAATGTACCTTTTCAATTTCTGCCATAAGGTTAGATTATCAGATTGATACCACTTTCAACATCTGTCACTTAAATATGAAACCTAGTTTACTATAATGTGTGGAGACGGGGTAAAAGTCAGCCTGGCTCTTTCCTGCACCTTTTAAGGTTTTATTTAATGCGAGTGTATCCCATCCATTGATTGCTCCAGGCTCTGTTTTTTTTTTTTTTTTGCTACAATGCAGTGTGACATCCTCCATCGCAGGTACCAGACGATCACATGCATGTTACATAACTACTGCCACAAGTAAAGATAAAATCACCACAGCGGTGATTCTTTACTCAAGCCGTAAAACCACTTCTGCGTGTGTATCTGATAAGCCCTTAAACACATTAATCTGTTACTCAAAGTGGACTTACTGGGATGTTTTTTTTTTTTTTTTTAATCTTCTCACTGGTGAACAACAGGCCTACACCAAAACAGCCTCTGTTAAGGCAATGGCCATACCGCCAAACCACAACCATGATATTTACAAATCAAATGTTGATAGCACACGTTTGATTATCATGTGTAAAGAATCCAGCTTGCATTTTAGTTATCGGTTGATGGAATCTGATTCTTTTCATTCAGTATACTCTTTTTGATTTGTATGCTTTTGTACAGTTATGGCTACAGATTGTCCATACAGACAATGCTGAATTTCTAATAACCACAGGTTTTCTGTTCTGTTGCTCTCTGTAGCCAAAAGTAACACCAGAATCACACATAGTTCAGCTGTTGTCTCGTACACTTCAACTGAGTATGGATACAGAATGTATATAGTATCACTATTAATCATTCACTCACACTGCAAACATAAGCACCTAATAATCCCTTTTGGTGCCATTTCTAACAAGAACAACGTTTTTGTTATGCTAGTGTTTTATAGTCATTTGTTGGCGTATTGTATGCAGTGCGTGATTCACTCAAGAGGGAGTTGTGTTGAAAAGACACTTAATCCTCGGGGATCAGAAATGTCAGTGTTGAATTAACAAAGATAGGTGAGTCTGGGGCGTTTCCCACGTCTCACCAGCACAGTACGTCAAGGAAAGACAGGTGTGTGTGAGCTGGTTCCGTTTGTGCTGCTGATAGAGAGAGCTATGGGGCTGGGTTCTTGTTTGTTTGCTCTCAATCATGTTGCTTTAATCTAAATTAGAATTTGGTCAGGTGGAAAAACATGACAGGACTGTGTTACTTCAATGATCAAATATGCGTCACATTCTTGAATTATGTAATCTCTTGCAATTCTACATTGAGAACCTTCATATGAGATGGATTTTATAACTTATATGCAGTTTGTTTTTTCTAGATTATGTCTTGTCCTACAACGAAATTGATTTTTACTTTCATGTGATCAATTTGCGTCTGTTCTCAGTATGGTGTCATAAAAAAAAGCTAAATAATGCAAAAAAAAGAAAAAAGAGAGCTAAATATCTGCAATTTAAGCTTCCTAAATGTGAGGATTTTGTGCTTTTCATATGACAGTAAACTGAATATCTTTGAGTTCTGGACTGCTGGTTGGGACAAACCAAGCTAACAGCATGGGGTGTTCTGGCAAATTATATACTTTTTCTCACAATTGTTTGAACTTTTATCGAGGCATGCATGATATTTATTGGCTTGTTAATTCATGTCTTTTATGGACCGATTGATAAAATTGTAACTGATAAAAATGGATGATAATACAAAGCCGAAATACTGTCATTGACTTTACAACCTCTGTAATATCTTAAATGCATTAAATAATTAATCTTTAGCCCATTACATCTAAGCCTTTCTTATCCTTGGGTGTGCATAAACTAAATAAGTAAAATCCTATAGTTTTACCTCGCTCTTGCCAGTTCTCCCAGCATAACAGCTCTTATAATCAGCCCCATTAAGGGGGTTTTATGGGTGGAGTCACTCAATTATTCTCCATCTCCTTTCATCTGGGTCCACTATCCATTACCCTATGCCTTAAGCTGCCAACTGTTGCATCCGTCAGAGGCAAACCCTCCCTGCTTTGCGGCGCGCTAATTGTGTGCAGTGGCCAGTAACAGCCGCTCCATTGTGCTTATGGCTGCAGTATTCACTTACTCCCCTTCCACTTTGATAGTAGGTCGCCATGGTAACCATTCTGATGCAGGGGCCACGACTGTGCCTCGAGGATCTCTTGTTTAGAAGTCACATGTGTGCGCACAGTGATACACTTTCTTCACCGGCTTCCGTTTCTGCAGAGCATGCTGGTGGTCAGCTCTATCCGCACTGGGTCAGCTGATGGCGGCAAAACAATTGTTGGTTTGTTTTGTTGTTGTTTTATGTCCTGCCCAGGCTGCACTCAGCCTATTTTAGTCTGTGTGACGCAGCGATTTTTGGGCTTGTTTCACACAAGTGCTGCTTTAGAGTGCTTTTCACTTAAGGGTCTTTGTGTGGATTTATATCAGTGAATTTCTACGGAGATAGGCAAAATAGGTACTTTCAAATGTCACGTAAACTCCGTCACAGTGTTTAGTTTCTCACATAGGCGTCATTGAGCTTATTTAACATTAAAATCCTGTTGCCATAGCTCATTGTTTATTCATATATGCTGTGTCCTATCACAATCCCCCTGGATGTAAAATCAGTGTGACAGGGGTTGGCCTTCGTGATGTATGATCCATAGGTGTGTTTTCATAAAAGGATAATTTTGCTTGATGAACACAATGGTTTTTCAGAATAGGTCCTCGACAGAACATGGATTCCATCTATACCGTCGTTAGACTGTGTGTGTGCATGTGTGATGTTTTTTCCTGCAGATAGCTGGAAGCCTTTCTGTGGGTTATAGGTCCACACTCGCACTCTGCACGTGTGACCTCACCAGCTTGACTGTGGCTTAATATTTGTAACTTTTCTATTCATTTCCACTCTTTTGTTTTTGCAGTTTTAGGACTATTAAATACAGATATGTTTGAGTGGGGGTTATGTTCCTTTCCTGCAAACTCCCAAACACTCGTACCCTCTCTGTCTCTGTTTCCCCCCTCTGCTCCCTGCCTCTGTGCTGTAATTGAAAGCAGCTGCGACAAGGTTACTATAGTTCGTACAGAGCAGCATTTGGAGAAGGGCCCAGTCTTCTTTTAGAGCTCTAGTTACCCCGAATGCAGGCAAGCCACTGTATGCACATCCACACACCCAGAAGGCTGGAAATTTGCACATTAAAGCACCAGAATACTGGCACAGCCTTCATTCTGTGTAACAGTTAAAAGACAAAGTTTGATAATAGAGTCATGTGACTGTCAGGCACGTGGGAGAGAGGGGGAATAGAGGCATATTATTGGATGGCTGAACATTAGCTCAATTTCTTAGGCAGTGTTATACGCAAAATATACGTTAGATGAGCTTACAGTAAATGTACTATTTAATGAGCTTATTCAATAAGCTGTCAAATTCTGCCATACTTATAACACAAACCCCATATCTAGAACAGTCAAAGAGATCTATTAATATAGACTTTAGTTAGCGTATCAAATGCACACACATGTTTATAATTATGTATTTAGTGGTAATGAAACACATTTCTCTTAAGCTGAATCTTTTGGGACAAAGAAATAAACAAAGCAAAACCAGAAAAAAAACATTAGACCACCAAGCAAACTCAAGCCTTATATCAACACAAAGCCAAACAACAAAACTAATTTGAACACATTTATCTATATATAGAAACTAAATGCTATATAAATGCTGCTCAGTGTATACATCATGTACAGTAATGCATACAGTATATGTCATTATATGCAACACTTAACTACTTCTCACAGTAATTACAGAAAATGTTTTGAATTTCTAAACAGAGAACTGATATTGGCTCAGTACAGTATTTGTATTGGAAGTTGAAGAATCAGAATATACATATGACAGTAAAACTTGTGTAGTGTAGTGAAGTTGGATTTTACTGTCTACCTGCATGTATGACTAGTGTAGTAGGATGTTTTTTTTCCTGACAACATCTGTACCTCGGGAAAAACAATGTAGGCATTACTTTTTCCACATTCATCTCTTTGGTCACCAGCCCTCTTAATGCAGCATTGCCACAGAAGCCCTCAGCCCTGCGCGAAGGTGTTGATAGGCAGTAGGTGCTGAGCCTGTGTTTCCCAGTCTTCTCTCTTTAAGCGAATCTAATCTGTCTGAACTCTCCAAGCCCATCTATTAATTTACTATTAATAGGCTCAGGCAGAGCAGCGCTGTGTGGCTACTCTGAGCATGACATCGTGAGCCTGGCAAGCTGTGCCTTAAGGAAATCAAAACAAATTGAGCAGCAGAAACATGCCTCATTTAGCTAAACGGGGTCTCTGCATTGGTACTGTGTGTTTTTGGATGTAATTGAAGCTTGGTAAATTCATATGGCTGTTGTAATAAGACATGATTTGCCTAGATACCAGACAGATACAGGGCCGGTTGAACCTAGTGAAGAGCCCCACCCTTTCAAAATATTCCCGCAGATGCCCAGGTCAGTCCCTGACAATTGTTTAAGTATTCAGGCTGATTCCGAAACTGGTCTTTCAGCACAGCTCTCATGTGCCACTTTGACTGCACACTGTGTGGAAGTTCAGCTGCGTATGTGCTATCATTGTCCCTCCGATCTAATCTATAAACTCTCTGTTGTCCTTTCTCACCCACAGAGCGGAGAAAACAGAAGTCCTCAGCGATGACCTCTTGCAGGTAAATCATTAACCTGACTGTAGAGTTCTGACCACACTGGGATGTAGAATGCATTTGTTAGGAGTAATTACAAGTACACGGACAAAAAAAGCTTAAGTTTGATGGCAACAGTTTTACACAAATATACCACAAACTATAAAAGAGTTGCTTATATTATGCAAACCATTTTAAATCTTCCTGCCATGTTTGAACTGACAATTTATGCAGCTGAAGTTCACCGATCTTCACATGCTGGTGATGGAATAGCAGACAATAAATGGATTAAAATTTTCTATCTAACAAGTCCATTCTAAAGCTATAGCTGGTATTTTTACTAGTTAGTAATTCCCCTTTGCTTGTAAGTGGTGCAATTTCTACTCTATAGTACACATTACTGCAGCTTCTTTAGTAATTACTATTCTGTTAATTAACTTACATTTGACTCATGAAGATACCTCTGCACTTACCAGTATTGGAGTGGATAAATTTAGTTTTTGATCAAATCTGAGTATGTGAGTTTTTGTGCCATCCAAACAGCTACGCCCTGGGGAAAAAATACTGGCTGCTAAGGAAAGACATTCCTTTGATAATTTTTCCTTTGTGTTTGAATTGGGAGTGTCATAGATGTTAGAACAGACTCAGCTGGCTTTGCATTGCTGTTTGCAGACACCCACATTGTCTGAGTCTCATTATTCTACTCTGTTCAGAAGTCGGTGCACAAACAAACAGCACCTTCCTCTCTGCTGTTGGCCAGTAAACTTTAATAGTTTTTGAGTGATAGTTAGACTTAGAGTTCAAGCCAGCATGAGATGCTGAAATCCAAGTAGACATGTGTGAGTAAATGTCAGGGTGATTTTCCCTGAAGAGAAGACCCTATATTAAGTGAGACTGCTGACAGCTCTTCTGCCTTCAATCAGCACTTGCCATCTGGTAAAGGAGAAGAAGTGATTGATGGCTGTGTCACTTCTCATTTCAAGATAAATTTCTTGATTTATTCTTTAGTTCAGTGTTTGAAGTTGCAACCTTGAGACAAAAGGTATGTGAGAACCAAAGAACCAAAAACCTGAACAGTTTTTCACTCTTTATTTTAAGATCTCATTTTACACAATATTACATGAGAGAATATGTTGGTTTTTTTGTTATCGTTTTTTTTTTAACAGTGAAACAACAGTAATGTGGTCAGGAC
>KV751339.1:8594510-8621999 GCA_001698575.1 Mola mola
ACTACACATATAAACACAACCATGCTTAGCCAGCTCAGTCTTGTTATAACTACGATGTAAGTCAAATAAAACAGTTTTTCCCTTGGACAAATTAACAAATGTAGGGAGTACTTCTACAAACATCACACGTATTGACTAATTAAAAATGACAAGTTGAAATTAATTGATCAAGTGCCACTGATCTGACAATGTTGAATAACACCAGAGTTTTGAAAAGTGAAAAATTCCAAATTTATTGAAAATGTAAAATGCTAATCATTTCCAATCATGAAATTTTTTTCTTCAAGCCATATTCGTTGGTGTTTAGCCTTTCAAAAACAACATTTTCACTGTGGCCGTAAGAGTTCTTGTGTTTCAGCTTGCTACACACAAGTGAGGGTTGCACCAGTGTTAACTGGGCACTCTATGATAAAACTGTATTAAACTTAGAAGGCAGAGCTTGGTCTTAAGCAGATATATGACTGGTGCACACTATTTAATGTAAAAGCTGCTCTGCTTACTGCTCTGGTTAATTTAAGTCCCAACCTGGAACTTTTGTTGCTTCATGAGCTAGTTTTGTCTTCTAGCCAAAGTGACCATTGGAAGCACCTTCAGATTAGCTTTGTCTTACTTTTTCCCTCTGGTTAGTTGATATCAGCTGCACCCAGCCTCAGGTTCGAGTCATTGGCTTTTAGTTTATTCTTATTCTTAGCCCCTTAATCACATGCCCTTTTTTTAATAGAGAGCCATCCAGCATTCTCATGCCAGCTGTTCATTCCTTACTGCTCCCTTACATAGCAGCTCAATCACAGGGAGTACCGACAGAAATAATCCTATAATACCATGATGCCTGCTTGCACACACACCCTTATTGTTGTGTGAAAAAAAAAAAAATTAAGGGTGCATTGTGAGGTAGCAATCAGTTGTTTTAAACACTTCTGTTACATGTTCCCATTGTAAACAATGAGTATTTTGTTATTAATAGCTCAGTGTAATTCCATCCTTAATGCTTTGTTATTGTTGTTAGTGTTAAGCCTTGTCCAGACATGTTAACCACCTTTCTCATAGAAGCCAATAATCAAATAGCAAACAAAGACAGACAGACGCCTCTTGTCTATTTTCTCCCAGTCTTTCCCCTTTAGCATTGGGAATCCCGGCTCAATGACGTGTCATGGGACAGACTGTGTGTTGCCATCACATCATAGGAAAAACACACCCTGTCTTCTAGTCTTTTGGCAAAGCTTTTACCTCTCCTCTGTATATTTTTACTTTATAACCGTGTTTAGTTATGCGTCCAACCCCAGTTTGTTACAACCAAAGGAAAAACGATCCTCCCAGTGCCGTGTAACCCAAACACTTCTAATACACCCACACAGTAACAGAGAGGGGTATCCCCGGCTTGTTTGGTGCCTGGAACTAACTAGACACAGAGTTCCCAAGGCTTTAGCCTATAGAAGCAGAGAGTGTGTGCTCGGTGAAATTCGACCCAGCTGCTTTGGGAATGCCGGGGGGGGCTCAGTGGGTCGGAATGACGTAAGAGCTCACGAAAACAGAGATTGACAGGACGGGAGGGAGCGGTGCACGGAACCAGATATCTGCTGTGGAATTCCTGAGCTCCGACTCCGTTCTGTTTTTGGAACACAATTGTCTGGTATTTGGTTTGCCCTTTGCCCTCTGCATTTTTCTCCTTCCATTTCAGCCCTTTTCACCCTCTGGACCTTAATGTTCCCGTTTATATTTGGAAAATGGTTTGTCCCAACTCTTGAGTATATGTTTTGTTCCTTTGGGACATTCAACAGACTTTCTGTCACCAGTTGTGATATCTGAAGATACACTCGTTCTGTGTGGTACTGGTGTGTGCAATCTGCTGTTTTCTCAAACGTGCTGTCAACATAAACAAATTATTTTCATCTACATTGGGTTAAAGTAGCATTGAACAGTTACTTGTAATCATCCACTTTGTCAATGTTGTAGACACCTGGCATGACAAGGACATTGAATAGTCATCCTGCTGGGATTCAGTTGACTAGAATGGCTATGACTCCATCAATGACCGTATTATGTCGTGGGCTAAAAGCACAGAGTGGATCTGTGTAGTTAAACCAGTACACAGGAGAAAGCCTGTGTAATCAAAAAGCCCTTTTAAAAGCCCAAGAACCCCTTGCTCTGGGTCACTGCCCAGTGGCTGATACTATAGAGACACTTCCGATGAGTCATGTGCTTCAAAGATAACATTCCAGTGTTGTTTGGTGGAGACAAACTTAATCAATCATGCATGACCTCTGACCAATTGGCTTTCACAAGGCAGCTCCAAATCAAATCAAGTGTTAGCAGTGCTGATGATATTAAGCAAAATGCAAGCATGGTGGGATGTGCTACAAGCCAAGTACTTTTATTAACCCAAATACAGCGTGTTGCATTATTTACATTTTTTTAAATAAAACAAATTCTGCTTCAATACTTTGAATTTGTCATCCAGTCTGCAACTTGAAAGCTGTTGCACCATTGCTTGGGATGACTTGTATCATTTGCTCTTGTGTCTTGTGCACAGATTGAACGGCGCATGGAGTTGGTGCGCGTCGTGTCCCACAACACACACAAGAGGATGGTGTCATGTCTACAGGGACACATTGGTGCAGACACTGAAAAGAGACATGTAAGATATGAAACCTTATTATAGCTCCACTTTCCCAACAACAAACTAACCAAATCACTCAGCTGTACTTGGATGTGTGATAATTCTGATTGCATCTCCCACACAAATTTTTAGTTTCTGTTTTGAATGTGTCCACGCTAGTCTTATAGTCCATGATTTGTCTTTTGTGTTTTCTACCCCACACCTGCCCAAAAATCCGCAACAGTCCGTACCACGTCTCTATACAGGAAATGGTCAGGTAAAAACACTGATTACTTATTCAATCTCTCTGGTTCTTGGCACCACTTGCTCCATTTCCCATTCAGACATCTGTTGTCTTTATTCACTACGCATGACACTTCTTCCTTTGGGATTCTCCTTGCAAAAACAGGATGTTGCACAGTCATTAGTGTTTTACACAGATGTGTCATAATCTTATAGATGTCTCATCCTAGTTTGGGCCTTAAAATCCCATTTAACATCTGTATTTTCCTCCTTTGCTCAAAAGGCTGTCTTCCTCTTTCCTGACTGAACTCAATTCTCAGTGGAAAGTCCTTGAAGAATTTTCCACTGGCTTCAACATCAAAGACTGAAGCTACCGTTTAGAAATGGGTTCTTTGCTGGTTTACGTATAGTTTAAAGTAGTTTATGTCTCAATTTAAGGCTCATCATTGTCTGCATCTGTCCCTCTTTCATTAACACACCACAGAAAAAGCTTCCTCTGACCTCACTATCCCAGGCAATGGTGGAAGGTGGGAACCAGTTGGGAGAAGACTCTTTGATAGGGTGAGTTTGTGATTGACTGACAGATTAGGTAACCAGTTACTCCTAATCAATTCATGCAACACAGAGAGAGTGTAAAATATGAGGGCATTTATTCAGGGAAAGCAATCTGCCCAGTTTGGCTTTCTGTTGCTTGGAGTAGTTTCCTTCTCATGAGATTCCAATCATGCAGTGTGACAAAACAGACCCGAGAGATTGGAGTTGAGGATCTAGAAAGTCTCAACATCTACAAAGTCATGTGTCTGTCTGGAATCAATGAGGAAGAGAAAGTAGGCCTGCTGGTAAATGTAATGCAGTCACTTATTACAGCTTAGACAATGGATCCTGAATCTGCATCAGCTTCAAACATGGATGTATTAAAAACTAACGTACAGGGTTTTATGTAATTTGTTACATGACTAAGATTTGGCCCAAGAAACTAATTTTACAATTTTTGGAGAGATCAATCCTGATCCTTAATCCAGATCAGCTTCAAACTTGGCCATAATTCAAAAATTTAATTAATTTTTCTGAAATTCGGTGGTATGCCACTCAGTAGAGTGCTTTCTACTTTGATTATTGATTAAGAACAGAGGAAGCACTGGTAGCCCAGATTGTCCCTCCATGTTGTACTTTGTCAGAATGATGTCTGATGACACTGGATGAGAAGGTCTCACATTCTCACGTAGTAATGTTAATGTGATAATAAGACAAAGCAGACTACTTTGTGATTTTTAACACTCTTTTCTCTGTTGATGCTGTGTTAACAGGAAGATGATGGAAGTTTGTGGTGATGCAGAGAACCGCCTGGCATCAGAGTTGATGCAGCATGAGCTACAGCTAGAGAAGGATGTTCTGGATCCCCTTAGCCAGCTAGCAGAGGTAAAACAAACAAACAAAAAAAACTTAAACATTCTGAATAATATAGATTTACTCACAGTAAATCTACTATTTTCTTTGGTCCCTTATAAGTAGAATAAATGATTTAATACAATTTTTGTGTGACATGACAAGTATGTTCCACATTGGCCTATTTTGGTGAAACGAAGTGATGCAGAGTCCCCTTAATGTGGCTAAACTTTCCACCTGTGCCATTCAAAATGGTGGTTTGCCACCTGTTCATTATGTTGACTGTTTCCCAAACACAAATAACTCTCACCTATCAGCCATCTGTATCTTTTTACACCCAAACATTGCATTTTGGGTTGTTTCCTGTATTGCCGCACTTAGTACAATTGTTGCTTTCAACAAGCTGTGCTGCTGCCTCCATTCATAGGTTGTCCTGCTGTGATAATTTTGTGCCATGTGCCCTGTAAATGTCATTTTTGACACCTACTCATCAGTCTGAAAAAATATTAAATGTTTCAAGACTTTGAATCAACCATTAAAACATTGGAAACGATGCTAAATATTCCTTTTTTTCTATGAGAGGCAAAAAAATCCAATCTTTGTCATCCTAAATTCTCATGCTCATTCAAATTGTCTATTTTTTTTTTTTTTAGGTGGACATCCCTAACATCTTGAAACAGAGGAAACAGCTGGCCAAATTGGTGTTGGACTATGATTCTGCCAGAGCAAGGTTTGTAAAAACAGTCACCTTAAATGTGCTGAATTTTAATGCCATTTCAGATGATGCATTTAAACCAAAGAGTAACTTAAGACTAAATACCCAGTCACTCCAGACTTGCATCCATGTTCCTCCTGAATTTTACATTGTGTTTGTATCCCAGTCTCGCCCTGTTTGTTCAATTTTCACTTTCCAAACTCAGATGGTTGCAGGCAACCAAGTCAATAATCTCAGGAACAAACACTCAAGCACTGACGGCCAAGGCTGACCTACTTAAAGAGGAGATGGATGAGGCCATGAACAAAGTAGAGCTTTGCAAGGTAACCAGCATGCATGTTGAAACTCAATGTTTTTTTGTTTTTTTATTGAAATCCTAGGAGCGCATACTACCAGTCATTTGCTGCCAGGGTTACATTGTAGCCATGTCATAGGAGAAACTTTTCAGGGTGGTAATAAAATTTGCAAGCTGTCATAATATGCAGATAACAAGCTTTTAATCGTTAAAGACAGTATAGTATTCTACCCAAATTTTAAAAAATTTTGGATGCTCTGTACAACGATTAAACCGAATGTGATAATATCCTAATCTTTTTTACATTTAATTCAAATGAAAACAGTAGAAAGAAATTATGATAAATGTTCTATCATCAATATTTATATTAAAAAAGGGGATGCAAACCATTACATTCTGTTGTTATCAACACTTTACATACTTTTGGAACTTGGGGTTGTATAGTGCTGTTTATATTAACGCCACATATTGGCAAGAATGTAGCAATAGGATACATATCAAGATACAGGGGTTACAATTCAATATATTGTGTTACTGCAAACAAGTTTTTCTCATTGCTTGTCTTATTCATGTTGTGCCAGCGTTATGTAATTCTTTCTCAGGTGACATGTTCTGTTTGAGAATCAAATAACTTAAGATAGAACAGGTCACACAACAATTACCCGAACCACTGTAGCACATATTATACATATCTGCACATATCAATCCATTAATGTATTAATTGAAAATAGTGTTTAGTGGTTCAATATAGTATCAAAAAACAAAATGATGCGGTACAACTCTTACATATTTCAGTCCGGCTCAATTGTAAGAAGAGCTGCTGATCTTGAGTGAATGTCTAAATGAGACTTTATTTATGGCCTCTGAGTTTTAAAAGATGTCATAGGCCTCATAAGAAGGGTCATCGGAACAACTGAACTTAGCAAGATGCCAGAACCCTCTGTCCAAGTTTCTTGATTCCCACAGATGACTAAAGCTGCCCTGTCAGATTACTGTGTATGTGGGTTTGCATCTGCCGAAGGGACTCACTCATCTTTTCCTTTCGAGCTCCCAGCTTCACTGCGTTCTGGAGAACATGTAGCAAACATTCATTTGATGGAAGACACCGTCTTGTGGGAATAGAACCTCTTCAATAATTGAATATGACCTTTCTCTTACTGTTTTGCTTGTCGTAAATGCACATTGTTATTTGGTTATTGAGTGCTCTAACAGATAAAATTCCTGTCTTTATTACCCAGGATCAACTTGCTGCAGACATGTACAGTTTTTTCTCAAAAGAAGGGGACTATGCCTGCTACTTTGTCACAGTAAGTACAGTGTGTCAAAGTGTGTGGGAATCTTAACAGCTGCAGAGGAACAGAGAGAAGGCAAAACAGACTGCACCAACCATTTTATTTACTTTACTACCATTTCTTTAATGCTTGTCTGATTCGACACCCCCGCCCCATCTCTGTCATTCTGTATTTTTTTTTTTTTTCCATAGCTCTTAGAAGCTCAAGCTGATTACCACAGAAAGTCTCTCACGGTTCTGGAGACTGTTTTGCCAACTGTTCAGGCACAGCAAGGTAATATTACAAGCCAACTTCACCACAGTTACTTACAAAAAAGGCTCTGTGTGTCACATGATGGGGGATATTAACAGTGATAGCCCCTGTTTTTCTCTGGTTCCTGTGTTGTTTTGTGTCCCTTTAAACAGATCTTTTCCTGTTAGACACACGGGAAGTTTATGAAGTTTGACCAGAGGTGTGCTGTCAAGTACTTGCTAGGAGGAGAAACAGTTTCCTTTTCACTTTTCATACTGGCTTGAGAACTAACACTGGCTTTGGTACCTTTCAATTTTATCACTCTGTTCTGTTTTTCTGTTGCGCTTCCAGAATTGGTTCCAGTTGCAGTAGTTGTCCTCTACTCAGGCCTAGATATTAAAGAATAGCCTTTTATTTTCGCTGCTTTTCCCTCCAAATGAAATCCAATTTTCTATTTTGCAAACATAATGTATGCTCTCCAAGCTCTTCGACTATTTTTTTTTTTTTTTTTTTTACAGCTGTGTCTTATTCAGGGAGCTTATTTTTTTCCCCCTTCACTGAACACATGTGGTCTAAACCAGACAAGCCTGGTCTCCCAGCATGTGGCGATGACTCATGAACTCCACACACACAGACACACACACCCCTAACCCTTCTCACGTCACACCCACCTGGGTTTTGCAAACTTTTCCCTCCTCTTCATTCTTCAGTCTCCCTGTTCACAAGCACATTAGCTCACACACACAGGACGGCTAGCTGGGAGCATATGATTATTGTAGGGGGAATGAGCACTGGTTAGGAACTGGCCCGAGGGGGAGTGGTTGACCCAGAAATCTGCCATCCAGACCAGGAACAGGCTTGTTCACACAGAGTCCTGGGCCAGTTCTGATTTATTTATTTTCATACCAGCATGACAGACTGGTAATACAAATAATGTGCTGCATCTTTATTCTAAGATCTTTTTTGTTCTCTTCAGGTTTGTGAATTCAATCAGTCTCATATCGCTGATTCTATTCTCATCAATTAATTGCACTCTTGGCTTTTAGACTCGTGGACTGAGAAGCCTGCATTTGGCACTGGGCTAGATGAACACCTCAAAAGAAGTGGAAGGGAAATCGCACTGCCAATAGAAGCCTGTGTCATGATGCTTTTAGAGACTGGCATGAAAGAAGAGGTAAGGGAGATAAGACAGGGAAAACTGCCCTCTCTGTATGACATGAAAGACGCAAAGATTTACTGTTTGTCTGAAATTCCGATTGATGTGAATCTTCCACTGCCTCTGGACGATGTATGTGATAAGAGATTCTGATTGCACGTTTTTTCATTGCCTGCATTTTGACATGGAGTATCCTTTAAATTTATCTCGGTTTGGATCAGAGAGAAATATTACTCACATTGTAATGATATAAAACTGGTTTTCTGTTTAAAACAAAATCATTAATGCTTTAGGGTAGAGCTGCACAGTTTATCGCTCAATAATCAAAATCACAATTTGGCTGATTGCAATATCCAAATTGCTGCAATTATGTGATAAAGTTTAAATATGACAAAACAGTATAATAATAAGTGCTACTGAGACACTCCGGGTTAAAAGAATCCAGTCAAAGTGAAAGTTGTGATGCTAAAATGATCATTTCCAATAATCACCAATTTTTTTTTTGATATCATTCAGCCTTACTTTACAAGTTACTTTTTTAATATTCTAATATGATCTAATATTAGGTTGTACAGTACTTTCTAACACAGAATGAGATTTAGTTCGCTCTACTGACTTAACTGCTTTCCTGTTTTGCCACATAATTAAGAGAAGTGCTGGCATAACTCATTAAAATGCACATGGCCCTATGGCTGCAATTAGCAGCTCCAGTGGTCATTGAAGGAATTGAAAACGAGCTGTAAATCGTTTGTTTACATGGGAGAATCTTAAGACTGGAGGCGAACACATAAACTCTAAATATTTCTGTCATGTTGTTCCAAAGAGGTGTCACCTGTTATGCTACAGTAATGATTTATGAGACATTTGTGATGACACAAATTTAGAATTACCTGCCTCCTGTCTATCTATTAGATTACGGAAGTGTGTGTGTTTCAGTGAAAGCAAGGGGTCTTGTGTTCGCATTTAGTGCCTGCATGTATCAGCTGTTGTTCACTATTTATATTACTGTGGTTTATTTGGCTTGTTTTTCTTGTGTTTTTGTGTCAGGGTCTATTCAGAATCGCAGCAGGGGCATCCAAGCTTAAGAAGTTAAAGGCAGCGCTGGATTGTTCCACGTCACAATTGGAGGAGTTCTACTCCGACCCCCACGCTGTCGCTGGTAAGCCCTAAATTCTTGTTTCTTGACATATGACAATTTCTTCAATTTGTAAGTAAAATTTTTCACCTAAAGGAGTAGGACTGGACGCTATACAATATATTACTCCACCTTAACTAAAACCCCAGTTCCAGCTGAAGAAGCTGGAAGGCAGCCCCTGCACATAATGCTGCCACCACCATGCTTCAGTTTGTATTGGATTATAGTCAAAAAGTTCAACCAAGTCCCATCAGACCACAGCACATTCTCCCATATGCTTTTGGGAGACTTGATGTAGTGTTTGCAAAGTTTAGCCCGGCTTGGGAGTTTGTCTTCTTAAGAAAAGGCTTCTGTCTTGCAGCCCTACCTCATAGCCCAGACATATGAAGAATACAGCAGATTGTCATCTCATGTACTACACATCAAGTACTTGCCAGAAATTCTTACAGCTCATTTAATGTTGCTGTTGGCCTCTTGGCAGCTCAATGACCAGTTTTCTTCTTGTATATTTATCAGTTTTTGAGGGGTGACCAGTTAATGATAACATCACTGTTTTCCACAGTATATCTGATGCCTCTGAAAATGTTTTGTACCCTTCTCCTGACTGATACCTTACCCTACACAATTGTGTCCCGTTACACCTCTAATTACAATAAATTGTTTATCAATTATTTTAAGGGCATAGAACCCAGCCTGTATTTTCCTTCTGTGATCTCAGAATCTACAAGCCACATTTTTAGTGTAGGAATTCAGTCATAGTTGGCTAGAAAAGTTTCTTTCAAATTCTAATTATCTGTGAATACGTGGTTTCAGGAGCACTGAAGTCCTACCTGAGGGAACTCCCAGAACCTCTGATGACTTACCAGCTTTATGATGAATGGATCCAGGCATCCAGGTAAGGCTCATAGCATTATTACCAGGAATAAAATGTACTTGCATTAACTGGTACAGCAGTGATTAATTTGTGATTTTAGGCCATTTGGAAATGCTCTGCTATCAGTCATCTCTCTTCTTCCATCTTTTACAGTGTGTCTGACCCAGACAAGAGGCTCCAGGCTCTCTGGGTTGTATGTGATAAGCTACCAAAGAACAACAAAACCAACCTGAGGTCAGTTTGGAGGAAGGCAGTGATGGCAGTGTTGTCATTGCTTGTGTATCCACCTGCGCTCATGAACAGCCATGTTTTTCGTGTAGGTATCTGGTGAAGTTTCTGTCCAGACTGGCTCAGGACAGCGAGGTGAACAAGATGAATCCAAGCAACATCGCCATCGTGCTGGGACCCAATCTGCTGTGGGCCAAGACTGAAGGGTGGGAAGGGATTCAGAGGAAGGGGATTACACTGAAATATCAGCATAGCTGTAGTAGTTAGTAAATAAAGAGGCATGATACAAGTCTAGGGTGGTGTTACTTCAGCGGCTCATCTTAAAAAAAAAAAAAAAAAAATTTAAAAAAAACCACCTAATAATTTTTGCTCATCTATTTGTGCCCATGCCAGGAGTCTGGCCGAGATGGCTGCAGCTACCTCTGTGCATGTGGTGGCCATTGTGGAGCCCATCATTCAGCACGCTGACTGGTTCTTTCCTGAGGGTAAGCTATGGCTCCTCTACATCAGTGCTATTCTGATAGTCCTTCTTTTTGTTGTAGTCAAGTCAAGCCTTATTTTACACCAGGGTTGCATGGTGAATACAATTGAAATTAACTGCCTAAAGATGGAAATATGGCGCTTCATTATCAAGTGATAAGGAATGAAATTTAGTTAATTACTTCTTTGTTCCAAACACTTAGCATTATTCACGGTTTGTCTAGTAAGCTTATCAAAGAATCTGTATATGTATATTAGGCTTAGATGATGGCGGACAGTATGGTATTATCAGCATAACAGACTGTCTGTGGTGTTCATACAGACAGAGATTATGGCCTGTGCTGGACCTAGTGAGGTATTGTTCTGTCTTTGGAAATTTCCAGCCAGGTGTGACACTTGTTTTTTTTTTTTTAACACTGGGATGAATCTAAGCCTGACTATGTTGACTGTTGAGCTGTGAACTGCCATTGTCCCAAATAAGAAGAAAAGAAAATAAAGGAATGAAGTGTTTTATGTCAGTAAAGGACAAAGAAATAGCTTAATGGACATCCTGCCTTCCTTCTTCCCTCCTTTTGTTATGTTATACAACTCATGAGGCAATATTCCATGTTCTTCTCTTTTTCCTACAACACCTGTCTTAAAGGTTAAAAGAAAAATCCTTATTAGTTTTTGGTAAATCATGTCTTCTCTGTTCCTACAGATGTGGACTTCAACGTGTCTGGCATGTTTGCGATGCCTGTACCTGCATCCAACCACAGCAATCACCTTGACTATGACTGCAGCACCATTGAGAGAAAGCGGCCGGCCAGTATGGTGGGACCAGAGAATGAATTGACGCGCAAAGACAAGTAATCCAACATCCTCCATGCTGTAACTTTTCCGCTGACTCACAACATTTACTACCTAGATTAAATGCTTTGGAAATAATTTTGGCTGTAATGGAGTTGCTTTTTCTGACCCCTTTTGTTTCTCAAAAATTTCTGGGTGTATTTTATTGAATCTGTATAATATGACGCCTAACACTGTTTTAATGATTTCTCTCTGGGCTTTGGGGTTATGGTGATTCTCTTTCTTGTTCTAATCTGTAAATCTCTGATCAACGCCTCGTTGTTTTTTTATTTTTCCCTTCTTCACTGTCTCCCTGCCTTCTATGTGTAGCACCTCTAACAAGCACTCGGACCACACGCTCCGTAGAGGCAGTAACACCTTAAGTAGAAAGCAGCACACTTCACCTGCCTTCCAGCCTCCTTTACCCCCTGTGGAGGCTCAAGGCCAGGGGCACGGGGCCGGGCAGGTACACCCGCCCTCGGCTGAGCCCCAGCCACAAGCTCCAACAGGGGGTACAGGGTCTGATGTTTCCCAGAGTAGCTTGGCACAGAGTCTGGCTGCTCTTGCTGCTGCTCAGCAGCTTCTAGCCCAGCACACAGAGGAGCTCAGGTAAGGGTGGATTCTCTGCTGCAAATGGAGACAGACAGACGGACGGACACAAATGCTTTTATACTTTTAGAGTTGATGTTATGGGAAGTCATTAATCTTTGTCCGTCAGACTGATAGTAGGGGTAATTGCTAATGCATGTTTTACTGGAATCTTGTGGAAACCACCTCTTATGGTGGTCACACTAGGTCCAGCTTGTTGTTTCTTTAGCAGAACCAAACAAGTTTTCTGAAGCCACCAGCAGTTCCAGCTATGCAGTCTTGTCTAAGTGCAGCCCACAGACTCAGCACAATAATGGCTGCTGTCTCGCGGGGCCTCCCATCCATCTGCTTTTCCACCCCAAAATCTCTGCACTGTCTGGCCAAAAGTGCTGTGAAAAGCCTGGACATTGGTGCCTGTTATGCAACGATTGAAGGGTGTCTTTGATTTGTCTGGTGAAAGGACAGCATTCATATCCAGACAGATAACACCATTGAGCTCAGCATTCTTTTGGTCCTACAGACTCTGATGAGAAGGTGCATTTGGATGAGACGCTCAAATAAGATTTCACAATTGTGCAGTATTTATTTTCAAACCCTTCAGTAAAAATCATCCAGCATGGATTCAGGTGAATAAGCAAAACAGATTTTGGAGCGCTTTAAAAGAATTTCTCTTCTTCCTTTCTCCAAAGTAACCCAAAGCTGCGTGATGCCACACCTGCTCAGACCCCTCTGGCCCAGAGGAATGGCTCTGGGGGAGGTGGCCAGGCTGCCGGGCAGCTGGGCAGTGGGACTTCCGCGTCTGGATCCATGGGCCCCAGTCCCCACTTGATGCGCAGAGGTAAGAGTCTGTATCATAACCTGGTGCAACTACACATTAATCTGTTAAGATCATCAGTCATCCAGGTCACAACAAGCACTGCATTTAAGGGAACTTGTTCCAATTTGTCCATATTTACTCCCAAAACTTGTTTTTTCTGTTGATTCTTGAATCCAGTCTATACGATTTATAGTAGTATGATTTCATTAGACCACATATGCTCAGCAGTTTGTTTATGTTTACATGTGTTGGGATTTTTTTTTTTTTTTGTTGAGGTCAGATTAAAGTTAGTTAGAAAACACTTGAGGTGAGCATTTTATTTGACCCTTTATTCATTCACATGCTTGTCCTACTCAGCTCTTAAGATAGTTATAGTAAAAATGATGAATTGTTGTTTTTCAGTTTTCAGTTTTTCTGCAGATTAAACAAACAAGATGTAATGTGTTAGTAAGCTTTAGAGAACCTGTTAGGCTGTTTTTTTTGTTGGTTTGTTTTTTGTTTCGGTGTCAAGTGGCAGAACAGACTAGTTATTTCTTTGTAGTCTTTAGGCAAAGATAGGTTAACTAGCTGCTAATGCCAGCTTTATATGAACTGTTCAGACCCACCCAAAACAAAAATAAACTTGAATATCAAAAGTATGAGTACATTTATTACTGAGCAGATCCATATAATTTTTTGAATAATTTTTTAATGATTTAAAAATGTGCTAGTTTAGCTCTGATGCAGCATGTAATCAGCAAAGTAATAACTAAAAATTTTATATTGAATATTATTACAACATTAAATAAATGTAGTGGAGTAAAAGTAAGATATTTTCCATCAATAATCAGCTTCACCCTAATATTTCAGGTACAAAGAAGCAGGCTCCTGCCCCACCCAAACCGACAAACCCTCCACCCAGCCAGCCGTCTAATTCAGCCAGTCACACCTCTTCTTCAGTCTCTTCCCAGTCCCTCAGCCCTACTCCCAGACCCCCGTCTAGCCACTCTCCCACATCGCCCACCCCTCCCGCCTCACAGCCGTGTGCCACACCCAGACGCCACTCCAGTAACCAGCCTCTGATCCAGGCACCCAGCCACCCCCCCCCAGAGCCTCCAACGCAGGCCAGCGCTCCAATGCAGCCGGCATCGCCAGGCCAGTCCAGCGGAGACCAGCACAGCACGGAGCCCTCACCACCGGGCACCCCGACCCCTCCAGACACCCCTCCGCCTTCCACCACCACCCAGGACATAGTCCCTCCTCCGTCCCCGTCTCCATACCAGTCAGGCTCCCTCCCCCGGCCGCGACCCGTCCCCAGACCCCGGAACAGACCTAGCGTCCCACCGCCACCCCAGCCTACTGGCCCTGGTAGTGACACCAACGGGATCTGTGCTACTGCTTACAAGACAATGGGTGAGCGTTGCCTGTCAGATTGTTCTGCTCTTACATTTGATCCACTGCAGATACTAGCAAACTCTCTTTCTAACACTGTCGCATTGTAATGCCTCCACAGGTTAAAGATTCACTTGTGAGAGGTTTGTTGTTAATTGACCTTTTCACATGCAGCACATGCACTTTTGTTTGCGTCTAGTGTTTTTATCGACCACCAAGGCCATTTTTTTGTGTCTGCTTCCTCTGATAATATTTACCTGCCCTGATACACCGTGGTCGCTCTGTGTCACTATCCAAGACATATTTCTGATCTTTAATGCTACTCAAAATGTGCACGTTACATACAAAGGATGAGTATGGAAACTCACCGGAGGGAAGAAGAACTGGCAGTACACTGACAAATGTAGATATTTCACACAGACTGTGTCACTACAGTAGTGCCACTGTACAGTTCCAGGAACGGGGAACCTTTTGAGGAAGTCTGTGAGCTTCAATTATAAGAACGAAATCTGAATATTTTCCCAAAAAAGTCCCTGCTCAAAGAGTTGTACTTTCCAGAGTTTCATAAACCTTGGGGGAGGGGCACGAGTGCCGAACAATTCTAAGTAGTCAAGTAGTCACAGCGTTTTATTTCACCTGTCATGTTTAAAAGCAAGTAGGTCTCAGCCAGCTCATAGTTGATGTCTGCAGTGGCTTGCAGAATCATTTTTCTTGCTTAAAGATGAGGATTTTAGATGTTTTGAATCTACTTTGGTGCTCACATTTTTTTTTTATTTCCAGTGTTGATTCAATAAGTCCATTTGCAGTGCAAAAAAAACGAAATCAACAGCATCAAACTGAATTTCAGTCTTCCACAAATGATGATGTCGGCTTGTTCGTTATGGTGTAGTCATGGTTGTATACCTTTGTCTTCTTCTTACTGCCACCTATTGGACGGACGGTGTAGTGCAGTTACTTTTATTGCATTTCCATGCGTCATTGGTCTGATTTGCATAACACAGGAATTTACCCGCAGTGGAAACACAGACAACAGTGGGCCACAAGTGCCTTTAAGTTTCATGAGGACAAGTCCCTGGAACTAGTTTTGGTTGAGCTGCACCATAAGACACTTAAAACTAGTCAAATTTCAATCCAAATGTGACGTAGACAATGAATCAGCTTTCCAGAAAAATTGGGCATTTCTGTGTTGCAAACATACCGTTTTTTGTTTTTTTTTTTGCCCTCCGTTATCCATTCTGTTGCCACCGCAGCATGGATGAATTAGTCAAACAGTGAAGGGTGTTTTGTGTATTTAAAGATTTGGCCTTCTCCTCGTCACTCCTCACAGAGCTGTTGGTGTCACAATTTTTCATCTCGACACAGGTAGAAAAGTGACCAAAAGAGTTGGTTGTTGGCCTAAGCCACCAACCCATCTCAGTGTCTGGTGACTCGGGAACATGACTCAGCATTTTAGAAGTGACACTTTATGTGATATCGTCAGTTTGATTGGTATTTCCATCAGGGTCACTAAAAGCATTGTAGCTGTAATTTGTTGCCCAAATTAAACATTTACATTTACATAGTCATTTATTGGTCTTTTTTAACATGGATGTCATATCTTCCTGCATCAGTGATGATGCATTCTGATCCCCCTCTATGGGTTTGTATTTTTCAGCAACCATCTAATGTAGAACCTAATCAAAAGGCCAATAATGGGTGCTTCAGTCGACAATAAAAGGCCACCATATGTAATGTAACATGTTGTCATCAAGGCTGTCATTTATGGTGAAACCAACCACATTTAGACCCTAATGTGATATTTTTAAATAGTTTTGTTATTGTTGCCGTTGTAATGTGTGCAGTTCCCGTTCCAAACATGCATGAAAGTTGTCACAGCTGAAGGTAATGTGCATGTGCATGTGCTTGTATCTCATACACACACTTTTTTACACCCGTGGTGTCACATTAGTTCACATTTTCCTGCCACTTTCCCTGTCTGTTGCTGTCGGCTCACCGTGTCTGGCTGAATGCTCCCACCTGCTGTCCAAACATTTTCCTCTGACTGAAGCTTCACTGCTGAGCCTCTTCAGCTGTCTCAGCTCATGGAAAATATTACACCTTCCCATCAAATTGCATAATTGCAAGAGCTTTAAATGTTTTCTGCATATACTTGTTGTTATTGCTCGTTTGATGTTGTCTTCAGTAGTGTACTTATATACCTATATACTGTATGTTTCAGCTCCTTTGTACAGTAAAGTTAGGCTTTAAAAAAATGTTTATGGTAGATAATATTGCCCCTCACTGTCTGCTCAGTGTCACTCATTTCCCCTCCTTTCTCTTGCCCTGTAGACCCGGTGATGTCTTTCAAAGGGCTGAGTCGAGCGTTGGTCCCTGAGCTCGCTGTAGACCAGCAGCTAGTGACGGCCTCGTCCTGCCCCCTGCCTCTCCCCAGAGAATGTGACCTGGACACTGAGAGCACTGTCCTATAAGAAGGACGCAATGTGGACTCCGAACCCCCACGCCATCGCCATCCATCATAAACGCGCCTCATGCCGTCTGCTCGTGTTGCGTCCCAGCTTGTCCCCGCAGCCCTCCTTAGCCTGCATGAATGACATTAATGTGGCATATATCGCCTCCTGGCGGCCGCGACGGAGGCCCACAGCTGTTGATCGACAACAGTTGTAGTAGTAGAGTGTGTTTGTGTGGCTGTTGCAAAAAAATTAAACAGAAACTGCGAACAAATGCACAAATTTTCAACATTTTTAATCAGCTCTTGTGATAATTGCATGTCATTTGCATGCTAGTTGAGTCATTTTTTTTTTAAGCTACTACACTCAAATTCAAGATCCAAAGGCATTAACTCCATACTCATTTCAGGTTATCCTCGTAGTCAGTTAACTGTAATCTGCAACCGTTTAAATAAGCAATTACTAATTTATAAAGCAAAAACTCAAAAAAAAGCTACTTGAATATGTTAGCCCAAATGATGAAGGAAGAATCGATTGTTGTACCAATCATAAAATAATTACCATATTGGACCATTTCCTTTTATTTATATTGTATTTGAAATGAAATTCAGCCACACCACCACAACTCTTCTGTGTTTCGCATTTCCCGTCAGGCTAGCGAGTATTTCCTCAGAGAGGCGTTCTGACCACCACAAGGGTGTCACATGCATCTTCAGTGCAACATTTGTCCTCATGCTGCGCCCCCTACAGGTCAAACTCCAGACAATCAACATCAGAGACAGCTTTGGTAAAGATATGAAGGAAGAGTGCGTCCGGAAGGCAGATGTGCCAAAATTCCGGACTGACAAGGTTCATTTTGAAGTTGGTGTGAGGTGTTTGTATTTCTTTTTTTAATAATGTTGAAAAGTGGTCTTAGAAGAAATAAAAAAAAAAATGAAAGTATTTGTGGAACACAGGCGGCGGGGGGAGGTCAGAAGCGGAAGTAGAAACCAAAACTGTTAAAGTGTAGCTGGTGACTGCAGGCTTCCAGTCGTCTCAAACACTTGATTTCCCATTTGTTTGTATGGACCCACTCCTGTATTTATTTACTGACCTTTGAATCTTTGAAACACACATTCCCTGTGGCTTGATGTAATTGATGGAGTTTTAAGTGTAAATCATGCCTTATCTTAAGCATCATATATTTACTGTACGGAGGTCAGACGCGGCTCCTGTTACCACAGTACTTCCAAAAGCTGTCGTTTCAGGGATGTGAGGAAGTTGGCTCGACCTTCTGCGAGAGACGTCTTGTATGGTTGTGTATTTAAATGTGTTTCGTCTAATTTTTTTGTTTGTTTGTTTGTGTATGAGGAGAAATAGGACGGATCGCCACCCCAGCCTGAACAGAGTATTTTTTTTTTTGCCTGTTTGCTCTATTTTTTTTTTCCCCCTCTGGCGTGGCCTTGTGTGAGTGAAAGTAGTGAAAGGAGAAACATTAACCAGCCTCTGTCCTGAACAGAAAGACGACTCAAACAGCTGATGTCGCACTTAGCCTGGGGTTGTTTCCTGGTGAACTGGTTTAGAGAACTTCTTTTCAGTCTTCGCCGCTGAGCTGAGAGCGCTGTGACTCCTCGGTAGTGACGTGGCGTCAAGACTTATGCTAGGTCGAATTATTAAGAAATGCTTTGTTGTGTTTTCGGTGTAAGCCTTGCTTTTGACTTTTTGGGTGTGAGAGCCAACATGGTACCAGTGGAGGAAGCTTTTGAGAGACAGTCAAGCATTATTTTACCCTCCTTTCTCTCTTTGCTCCTATACCTCGCTGCCTTTATCCCTGTGCATCACAGAACTTGGTATCTCGGGGCTCTTTGAGACAAACAAATGCCATTAAACTACGGATGATAATGCTGCATCTTTAAGCTCCATAGTTTTGTATGTATGCTGTCCGGTGAGCTTAAATATGGAATAAAAACATGTTATATGAATGCTTGGTTATATCCCCTTTCCAAAGAAAATAAAGTGTATGACAACAGATTTAAGTCGGCTCGTGGTTTGCTGTATAGTTTAATGTATGTACTGGGGCTCGGTGTAATAGATC
Organism: Mola mola; assembly: GCA_001698575.1. Taxonomy (NCBI): domain Eukaryota; kingdom Metazoa; phylum Chordata; class Actinopteri; order Tetraodontiformes; family Molidae; genus Mola; species Mola mola. Next base: position 8,613,267 of record KV751339.1, read on the forward strand.
ATATATTTTCAAAATTGTGATATTTCATAATTCTTGTCTTTTCCTGGTTTTAAGGGCTGTTTTACATTACAATTATATCATTTTCTGAACCTATCACTGTTGTACTTGTTCTAATATTTGGCTTCATCTACTTCAGATATTAAATCCATATTACTAATGATTATCAAAAATCTTGTGCCAATATTTTATTAAAGCACTAATAGGCATCCCTACAATTTTGCTGTAGTATTGCTATCAAGGTATATGCTTAGCATGTAAAATGTTTCCTTGTCTTAGCATTTATGAGAGTTTAGGGAAAAATATTGTGTTATATATATCATGTTTTGTGATATGGCCTAAAATTGTGATTTATCGTTTAACAACATGCTGCTCAGTCCCAGTATATAAAATATTTGAGTCACATCTTTTTAATATTAGGGTTGACTGGAAGGGTCTTTTTATTCAGAGCATATCAATGATATTTTGGGTTTAAAGCCAAAACATGCTGTTTTCATGGTTGTAATATTCCAAATAATCCACATAACAAGTAACCTGAACGTTGCATGTAAAATAAGTAGAGCTCGTCTAAGGGAAAGGACACCTTTCAAAATATCTCGATTTTATTTCTTTAAAATAAAGGAAAAACTCGAAATTGAGACTTGAAATTGTCTATTGTACCATAGAGAAATGCATTGGAGAAAAAGCATCTTTAATCAATTTATCTAAAATTGGTTTTTGAAGAATGATATTGATATGCAGCATATAAACTGAGACTGGTCTGTGCCAAGTATTTGCATCTTGCATGAATAAGAAGACCATGAACCCTCGCTTCAGCAATGCTAGGAGCTGTGAGACTCTACTGAATGTATTTGCACATTGAATAGGTATAATATTTACTATCACTGCTGTGTCAGCTTAGCGCGGCAGCAAGCAGATTGCTAAATTGCACAAAATGGTTTAGGGAGCAAACCAAAAATATATATAAATAAAAACAACTATCATGATGGTGGCTTGAAAAGTCAGGGAATAACCCCTATCTCTGACATCTATCCTCTTGGGACAACAAATTACTTTGTAACATCACAATCCACTCACTGAGATACTTCAGTCTGCACCAAAGTGAACAGAAAACTTAGATCTGTACATTTCAGTACTACCTTAACCATTTAGGAATTTAAGCCATTTAAATGTCTAAATACTTAGGGGCCTAACTGTATAAGAGTAAGAGAAGGTAAAATCTGCAGAGGGATACAATGAGCACCACATCCTGTATGTTCCTGAAGGCTTGGTGTCGACTGGTTGTTCATCATGAGGCAGGTAAGTCGGATACTTTTTACTATGAAGCGTGACATTTTTATCGATTTAAAAACATATCCTTCATTTGAAAGCATTAAACAAAATCAAAAGGTCAAACACAGAACATGAGCATCTTCCAATGACAAAACATACAAAACAGTTAGAAAAGAGTACATGGAAGCAAACCAATAAGTAAACCTAACCAGACTAACAGAACTGTACCTAGTTTAAACTTAAATATTCAGGGAGAGGAAATGCTACTAGCTGCACATCTTAAAACATAATCTGCACCCACATGCAATTGATTCGGACAAGAAACACTGTCACTACACTAGTAGCAGCTGGGATAGCATTTTTTACCCCGTAAGACTCACTGTAGCTGCGCAATACAATATGTAAAATGTCAAACAAACAAGGACACACAAGCATATATTACAAATTAAGGAGCAGTGCATAGCAAAAAGAGTCAATTTACAATCTTAACAAGTTCATCCACACAGATACAACACAGCTACAGGTCCACTGTACTGTAGATGAGTTAGGAGATCACCATGATGACCAGAAAAGCAGGACATGACCATTTACAGTAGGATGGCTTCATTCACATGCATCCACTCAGCAGCTACCTCCTTGTTTAAAACACTCGACCAAAAGTAGAGATATTGGCTGTCCAGCGTGGCATCTTCACATTACACCTCATGTGTTTTTCTGGAGAACTCTGATAAAGGATTAGGTTTGTGCTGTGTGTCAGCCTGTGCTAATGCACTCAGGGCTGTCATCCATCTGTTGGTTTCAAATACACGTGTGCTGTAGAAACTATTCACTGCGCTGCAAATATCTCCCGATTGTGTGAATTTAGTAGTCGTTCATGATCAAAACTGGGTCCAGATGAGGTTTGGTAACAGGGGCGCACAGAAATTTTACTTAAGCTGGAAGCACATTTTAAAAACTTATTACAGACTCTTTCTTTTTTCTGTCTGAACTTTGAGAAACAGATTTTGTGAGGAAAAAATTCACAATTCTACATAAAAAAAAAGAAAGAACTCAACTGAACTTTCCACATGTTCTCTTTGCTCAAAGATTTTTTCGCAAGTGGCCCAAATTCGTTCCTTCAAAACGTGAAATGCTATCACAATTAAACATATAATGTTGCAGCTTAAATGACAAAAATTGAATTAATAAAATATTCTCATCTATTTGTATCTTTTTTTTTATTTAAGGATCTTTTGTCATTTCTTGAAGCCCAGATTGTAGAAAGTGACATTTGCCATGGCATTTAAACTTTGATCGAATCCAACGTGACTGGTCTGATTAAGTCCAAATTTGAACTATTTTAGCATCTGATTTTCATCAGAAAAGTGGGATTCCGACTTGATTGTTCTGTTTAAAATGAGAGTATGGCTGTGGCTAAGTGACTTCAGCTGTGTTAGAGGAGAAAAATCCCTATTTTATTAAGATCCCCACAATAATTATGCCATTGTTCAAACAGTCTTATCGCTCTCAACAGTCCATCTTGACTCAAACCCAAACACACCTGGGAATCGCCTGTGCCCTGGAAAACTGTCAGTAGCCTACATCTATGCTTAGTCTGTATAATTCTCAAATATGATTTGATAGAAAATATAAACTTTATTCAGTCATATACTAAACATAGCAATTAATCTGTAAATACTCAGACCGGTTGTTTCCATCGCTTACATCTCATCTTAATGTGCATACAAAGAGATGGAATAAGTTAAAGACTGGTTTGAGTTGTCAGTGTGCGGTGAGTTCTTTGTGAGCCGTGGAAACCTGAATGTTTCTGCCCAGCCTAGCACCTGAAATAACGGCAGTGCCGCACACGGCCACCCATTCACTGTGGTGATGATCGCTCTGCTTGCTATAGATGTCGCTGTCCTCTGTTCCCCTCAGTGTGTCTCTTTTTGTGACTTTGGCACTTTGGTTGGGGAGAGCAGAGTGAAAAATGGAGCCAACTGGTCTGTCGATGCATCCGCATAAGTTTCTCACCTCTACCAGGCCAAAGGGGAAGACAGTCGGGGACTTCTGGGGTTTTCTGGAGTCTGGGTTTCACTGAGAGCTCGCTGTAAGAGAAAAGAAAAAAAACAAAACAAAATCTTAAATGATTTGTGTTAATATCGATGTATTATTTTCAGATACAGAGCACATTCGGGTGTCCCACAGTGCTTCATCACGTTCCCTTTTTGGTTTTGTGGTCGAAGAAGCTCACCTCGAACTTGGAGATAAACTCTGCAAAGATGCCGAAGAAGGCTTCTGTTCTGGTGGACTTGCTGTCCTCTCCGAAGTAGGAGGCCACCTTGGAGAACTCTTCCATCGCCCGGGTCTGCAGGGACTCCAGAGACTGGACTGCAGGGTGGCTGTTCTCCAGGAAGCTCTGCATGGATTTTTACACATCAAAATCAGCTCCCTTGTCACAAACCCATACTGCTGCTGATAAGACGCATGCTGGGAAACAGTATGCAGAGTTTTAAAAGTGACCTATATAAGAAGTCGGGATGTCTCAGCTTTTGTTTCTTTCATTATTAGCATTCTTTTAAAAAAAAAAAAAAAAAAGTCTCTTGTGAGTTGAAAAACTTGCAGCACTAAGCTGGCACCTGCACTTTAAAAAAAAACAAAAAAGTTTTGACAATTACACTTATCTGACATTTTGTTATACCATTCTCCTACATATATATAAAGCAAGAGCCAGGAAACAGTTAGGTTAGCTTAGCACAAAGACGCAATATATAGTTTTTTTGTTTAAATGAATCAAATCAGATAATGTTTTAAATGCTGGAGGGCGTATTTTCTTACTCTTGGACAGAGCCAGATTCACTTTTTCCCTTGTCTCTGCTCCTTATGCTAAGCTAAGCTAACCAGTTTCATATTTGCAGAATCGTGGGAGTGGCATCTAACTTCTCATCTCACTTTTGGCAAGAAAGTGAACCAGCAACTGTCTAAATATTTCCCTAATAACACAAGATGTCATCAGTAGCTTCCAGAAATATAATGTGTAATGCACGATACATAATTAAAGCAAGTTAGCGTACGCTCATGACAGAGGCAAAGTGGTCCTCAGAGGTGGGCGGGATCTTGAGACAGGCCATCCTGATGTCCTGGATGGTGGACTGAAGGTCACTTAGCTCTCCTGTGACGGCCCTCTGGTTCACTGATCAATTCACATGGAAATATTTGGCAATGAGCTACCGAAACGGCACTCAAATAAAAATATGCAAACTGCAATCTCGTATTATCATAACATTGCCGCAGACATTGCCAGTGCTGCATCACATCACTGTGTTTCATATCAAAAAAGTGAATTTCTGCAGGGGGAAAGACTGTAACGTTTTTCAGCTACGCTGCTGTAACACATTCGTACCCTTGGCGGCCAGAGACACTGTTGTCAAGTCTCTGGCAAAGTTGAGTAGCTCAGGGAAGTGCTGGCACAGAGACTTGGCCAGAATGTGGAGAAAGGTGGATTTCCCGTCTACCGTTTTCGTTGTGCTCAGCTGCGAGATGTACAAGGAGAATGAATGAATAAAAACCACAGTGGAGTTGTTGCACAGCAGACATTTTGAAAAAAAAAACAAACAAATACAGATTAATAACATAACAGCATTTTAAAACAGAACACACAATAGCACAAAAGTATTGTTTTATGAAATATTTCTTCCTTTATTTCTGGAAAAGTAAAAACAAAATTAAATGGTGTCAGCCAATTATATTCTGGGAATATTCCTGTACCATTTAGAAAATCCAGCATTGCAATTAATTTAACCAAACCAAAATTAGAAATTCACATCTGGCATTAATAATAATAAAAAAAATGCCCCACTTGATCAACAATTAAAAATTATGAGTTATTACTATTTTTGACCCTTGAACTGCCTTGAATATAATGTTTTAGGAGATGTGGCCGCTACGTACCAACGTGGCATCCACGTTGATGCACATTTTATTATATTGTGTGTTAGAAGTGTTTTTTTATAAACAATGATTATATTATTCAAAAGTAAATGTTCTCAATGATTTTGGACGTATCAAACAGCTCATTAAGATGCAGCCAACATGACCGAATCACGTGTGTCGATGCTGTACCTCAGTCAGGAAGTTGATCTTAAAGCTGGTTGTCCTGTGGCTCTTGGGTTGGCCATTGTTCAGGTAATTCCCCATTGCAAGTACAAACTGCGGGTGAAAGAAGAACCCCCCTACTTTAACAACCACCTTAAACTTTGACCCCCCCACCTGCTCTAATGTTTACCTCCAGGATTTTAGCCAGTTTCTTGCTGCTCCTCAGCTCCACTGAAGCCTTGTAAATAAAATCGTATGCAACCTTCATCTCCTCCATCCTCTCCTGCAGCGTCGTCTTGAAGTGAAGACTCCGCAGACGGGTCTTATACTCGGGCACCATCAGCATCTGAAACATGCAAAACGCTTCAACTTCTCCCATCTTGCTTCACCTTTCGCCTCGTTTAATCATTCATTTGTTTGTCTGTGGGCGTACCTGGAAGATGAACTGGTCGGGCTCAGTCAGTTTGGCAGGGTCCTCTTCGAATTGCTCGTACTGTTTGACCTCGTCATCATCCGGAGCGTAGAGCAGCAGCTGCTTGATGTGAGCGGGCTCCAGCCGGTCAGTGGTCATGTTCATCAGGACCTGGCGTAGCTCGGTGGTGGAGAGCTTGAGGTGAGCGATGAGGATGGCTGCAGACAGGAGGAGGAAGATGTGCTGAACTGGAGGAATCTACTCTAATCTACTGATGTGAAACTGTGTATTGTTTCTTTGTTTCTGTGTCAGACTGATTATGAGGTATAAAATCACAGCATCAAACTGACCAAAGCAACAGCAGGAACAATGCAAGAACACGTAAAAAAAGATGTATGTCCATGAATATCATATGGATAGATTACCCGAGCAGTCGATTCCAATATCAAGTGATCGACCGATCGATTTGTCATTTTAACAAATCTATTTTTAGAACACATCTGGCCGCTGTTTCCCACCGGTGCAACATGCAGATGTGGTGCCGCATGACAACTATGCACCACGGAGGCAAAATGTCTATTTTTGACCTTTTATTTGGCTCACTTAAAGGAGCAATATTTACTGACAGAGTATTTGTGCCTAATGAGAGGAAGTGCATCGAAGAGGGCGAGGATCTACAGTGACTGTCTCTTTATCTCCTGTGTCAGTGGGACAGATGTGCTATAGACAGAATTTTGTAAACGATGTAAAAAACAACAGTGTCTGAAGTGATGTATGTAATACTGTAGGCTGCTACACCTAAATGAAGAAATAACTGCAAAGTTTATATTTGTGCAAGGAAAAGTACTGTTTCACAGTACTGTACCAGTTTCACACGGAGTTCCTTGAATAAGAGTGATGCTGTGAAAATTTCTTGTGGTACAATCACCGACTTCAGCCTCGACCTATCATATAGCGTACGCACTGTACTTGTGTGTGTGTGCGCCACCTGCAGCCATGTTCTTGTCATACTCACAGGCATTGTAGGCTTTCTTGTGTGACAGAATCTCTACCACGTCTTTCTTTTTAAAGTTGTCTGGCAGGAAGGCTGGCTCTGGAGGGGAGACTGATCATTTTAACAAACAGTGTAAGGATGTGTTCTCCTGGCACCAGGGACTAACCACGAACACACACACACGCACAATGGGGGTAATGGTGCCATATGGAGAGTGGATTTGACCAACGGGTGAATGGAGCTGCTCCTAAACAAGTTATGGAGATCATAACATCATAACTGCGAAGGTGCAAACAAAACAAGAGAGGTCAATAAATTTACATATACTGTACACTTTTTTTCTGATAACAAACCAGATGAAATATTCTCAAATATATAACATGAAACCTGAAGCACATAAATATATACCGCCATGCTTTGGCTGATAATGCAATGTGGTTAAAGCTGACCACAGGTTGATGGCTACTCACTGGATCGGCGCTGAGTCCCAAAGTGCAAATCAAGGTCCAAGTACTTCACCATGTCGGTGAGCTTGTCATAGTCCGAATCCTCTCCGAGCTAGACACAGACAAAGACAGGCTCTGTACTCTCCAGAGATGTAGTGGACGTCGGTAAACATGCAGTTTCTGTCCTTAAATCTCTGTTTACACACACATATCTATCTTTATCGGTCTGGTGAGGTGGTAAAATTGAGACAGACCAGTCCAATGCTTAAGTTTAAAAAAATGAGCAGCATGTTCTCTGTTTACAAAGGTCGAATGACTCATCAGGGGCACAACAGAGTGCGTGCGTAGGTTGATCACGGATGTGGGTGGAGTGACAACAGTCAGAGCCGAGGTGGGAGAATTCACAAGTTATTGCTTACTGCACTGCTAGAAGGTGCTGGGTTTCATCAACTTTACATGAAGACTTCAGAATAATGTTAAGATGTAAGAGTTCACCGCTCACCTGACCCCATATCGTTCCCTCCGAGTTCTCCACCTGCTCCCAGCGCAGCCTCTTCACACTCATGTGGTTGGTGTCTGAAGCGTGGTGGCCCGGCTTGGGCAGCGGAGGCGGGTCACACGGCGGAGGCAGGGGCGGAGGTGGGGGCGGTGGTGCCTTAGAAATAAACAAAAGCTTTATGTTGTTATTTAGATAGTTTAATGAACCAGGTCACATTCAATAGCTCACAGTTTGTTCCCAGCCTTTTTTTTTTTTTTTTTAAACTGGTGCCATCTTTTGGCTAAGATTTACTTCAATTTTCCCTCAGTCTTTTTATTGTGTGTTACTACGTCAACATTAAATGTGGGAACAAGCAAAGAGTGGATGAACTGCCAAAAGCGTCACAATGGTTTTTCACGTCAGTCTCGTGGTCTTGAATTGCATTCAAATACTGCATGATGCCAAATACAGCAGCAAAGCTCTGAAGGTTACGGGACGCTGAGTCGAGTCACTTCCTCCTATGACAATGTTCATTCTGGGATTTTTATGTTCCAGATGATGTCTTATCCGAGCCACAAATTCTAGTAAAGACACAAAAGTATGCTATACTTGACATCACTGTCCAGGTTTAAAAGCAACTGTAAATGCAGATGTTACCTGCTGCGACTGGTGTTCCTGCTGTGGAGTTTCATAGGTCTTTGTGTGGCTGGGGTGGGGGCAGTGAGTGGCCGCAGGCTGGGGGATCAGCGAGGTGCTCTGACACTGTGATGGGCCAGGATCCTGCAGCGATGGTGGCAGCGGGCCCTGGTAGCTGTGTTGGTGGTGGAGCTGGTGGTGCCTCTGGAGGACAAGCTGGCTGGGTCTCAGCGGCTGAGGGGAGGGCTGAGGGGACAGCTGGCAGATAGGCTGGGGCTGGCTGAGCTGCCGCGGGAGGTAGCTGGGGCGGGACGGCTGGGGGGAGCGCAGGGTGGTGGCACCGACATGCAAGAGGCGGGCGGAGGTCGTCTGGAATCGCTGGTGAGTTTTCTCTGCTTCGCCCGTGGTGGAGAGCGCTTTTTGT
>KV751339.1:8624222-8638162 GCA_001698575.1 Mola mola
CAGCTGTTGCTGTCAAAATGATGCATGTGGCTTTATGACGCTTGCGCTGCAGTTTCTAACTCAATGGCTGGGCTTGTATCCTGGGCTACTTCTTCCGTGAAGAAATTTTGTGTGACATTCCTTGCTCATTACCTGCTGCTGAAAACACCCAAGATGATTTGATAAATATTAAATCTACCATTAACACAACATGGCAGGTAGGACTGGGCAATACATACTGTATACTAGTGCATTTCAAAAGATTGGAATATCGTGATTTTCTTATCAATTAATTTAGACGGTGAACATTTAATATATTGTAGACTTATTGCATGTAAATTAAAATGTTTCAAGCATTTAAGCATTTTAATGATTATTATGGTCTTAAAATGAAAAAAAAAATCCAAATATTTTTCAAGAAACTTCAAGAAACTATAAGAAGTCCAGTTGCCTTCAGATGAAAAACCAAGACATTACAATGTTTCACTTTGAATGTGATGAATATAGAATGAGTGAGTTTAACCTCCTCAAATAAATCGAATTTAAAAAAAAAAACTTTTTACCATTAAAATTCACTATTTTTTTCATTATCTGTCATTATCTGTTATGGTCTGAGACTTTGGATCATTGTGTCGTGATATGGCACAAGCGTTGTCTTTTCCTAGTTTTAAAGGCTGCATTACAGTAAGACTAGAGGCACTCAGAGAGTGCAAACCTCGGACTCCCCTTTACAAATTCATGCATCCCCTCCTTTATCTTTGAGTCTTTTTTGGCTCATCATGTCAGTTTCAAAAAGGTGTAGTTAAGATTCAGTCATGAAATGAGAACATGGCAGTAACTGCTACCTTTTGAAGATGAATTAATTGCTAACCATGGCATCTGTCGGGCTGAAGACTGTTGCACTGGCGTGCTTGTGTTCTGCCTTTTCATCCTGTTAACATGACATTACAAAAACTATATCTAACCAAACTTTTATCTGGATCAGTGCCCACATTTGATTCCTTCCTTCTTAGGCTATTCCCCATTTTTCCACCAAAATTTGTTGAAATCCAATCAGTCATTTTTGTATAATCCTGGTAACTGACAAACATTGGTTGAGATAATGATGTATTTATTCCGCACTAATTGGTATCAAGGTATATGGTCAAAAATATTGTGAAATTTTATTTTGTCGCCAATTCCTAACATTTCTGAAGAACTTTAAAGGGGAAATATTGTGACATATACTCTGTATCGTGACATGTTCTAAACAAACAAGAAGGTCATACTGCCCAGCCCTAGCTGGAGGTGTGAACATTTTTCATGCATTTTTAATAGTTCGGTGATCTAATTTCATGTTTGTCGCTGAAAATATTCGATAGCCAGTGTGTAATAACCAATCACACTATAGTTTTCCTTATTCAGCAGCTTGCATTTACAGCAGATGTAATGTGACATGAACATTGAATCAGTCATGTGCGCTTGAGGCCCAAAGTTTTGCAGTTTTCATTCCTGATTTTTAATCCGATTTTAGTAAGCGAATCTGCAGATAAATCAAGCCTCAATGACACATGGCTGTGGACCATTGATGAAAGCATGTGCACATCATGTGTATGCATGTAGCTGAGTGCTTGGGCGCGTGTCGGCCCTCTGCAGTACCTGCGAGTGGGGGGAGGGTGAGGGGGGAGAGACAGCGCCCGTAGGCTTCAGTCTGTCCTGGGACCTCTGGCTCTGCTGAGGAGCCACCATGCAGTGGCGACATATTCTTCCCTGCGTACACGTTCTCCAGCTCTGTGTACACACCTGTCATCTACGGGTGGAGGGCATGATCAGCCGGTTTGCAAACAATTGCTGCGACACATTTACTTTGAAAGTCTGCTGCTTGAAGTAAGTATCTACAAAACTGCAGTAAGCATGAGCAGACCTTCAAATAATGCGATACCAGAGAGCATGCATGACATAACTGGCATTTATTATGCCAGTTATTGATTAGCGAGTCACTGAAAAGCCGCAGTTGTACATACATGACTGAGGTCGGGGGACTCGGGGAAGGAGGTTCCATCTCCTGACTGCCTCTCCTCCGGGCTCCCAGAATCATCCACATGAATTCCTACAGCACAATAAGGCATGAACAGTGACATATGGATGTAAGCCTCCTTCCATCCATCCCCAGCCAAGAGGGGAGAAAGGATGAGGCAGAGCAGATAAGCTTGAGGCAGCAAAAGGCAAAAGCTTGGCTCTTGGAGCAGGAGATAGCGATGGCAATGGAAACAGGGGGAAACCATGAATGAAAAACTTGCCTCAAGTAGCCTCAGCTAGAAATAAAAAGCTGAATTTATTTCCTGGACAGACACATCATCCAAATCAAAGACAGCTGAGATTTGGAGGTAAAGTATGAACTGGTAATGGACATTTGTCTATTGTAATTTTAAGGTATCAACGCATCTTTTTCAACAAGAGGCTACTGCACTTTCTCATAATTACTATTACTCCCATTCGAGCAAACCAAGACCCATTACTGAGCTCTGAGGAGGTCAGTTGGAGTGCCTGGTGGTTAGAGTCCTTTTCACAGAAAATAGTGATTGTATAGTAACTCCTGAAGAAAGCTCATTTAGTAACAATACTGATTACTGAATAATAAAAACTACATTTGAAAAAAAACAAAATTGTTTAAATAACCATTAACCACTTAATAATAGGACGCAAACATATCATAACAGTTAATATGGTGATATTGTAAGAAAACAGTTCCCTATTTAACATCATTACCATTCATTTGGACTTGTCTTTGCGGAAACCTAGAGAATAACAGGCACTCCACTTTAGCAGTTTTTGGCCTCCAGCAAAGTTTAAAGGAAATATCTGTACCTTTAGCTACTAGAAGTTCCTCTACATCACTAACTTTGTCCGTCTGCTATTTATTGACAACAAGCCAAAACTCACCATGAAGCTCCTCCACTTTGGAGTGGTCATTTCAAGTAGAATGATCAGTACAAACGACTCCGTACACATTGTCAAATGATACGTTACTATTGCTACTGTTTCAGAAAGCAACAGGAATTATAAGAAAAACAGGGCAAGAGATAATTGTAAGTATTTAAGATCTAACTGAATAAACACAGACTGCTGTTATTTTGGATACTACTACTGCTACTGTTTCAGAAAGCAACAGGAATTATAAGAACAACAGGGCAAGAGATAATTGTAAGTATTTAAGATCTAACTGAAAAAGATTAGTTCATTAAAACCAAATTATAGCCTAGACAATTGGGAACATTATGGAATCATTAGTGCTGTCATTAGATTTTTTTAGCACATTCAAAATAAAAAAAAATTATTAAGCTTTTATTATGATAAAAATAAAAAAGCTTTTGTAAAGCTTTCAGCTATATTTCCATCACTATAGGCCCAATTTGCACACAAAATAAAATGCAAATCAATCAGGTAATGGTGATGGAACCATTAACGCTGCCGCCGTTGATCCTTCGTGTCAGAGTGATAGAGCAAAAACTACTGGAGGATCGATCTTTATTTTTTCTCACGCTAATAGATATTTGGGGTGTAACGAAATGCAGCTGATCCGTGACGAAACAGTCAGTGAAAGAGATACTTCTTCTACTTCTACTCTGAGCTCATACTGTTTTAACTTCCAAATCATAAATTTGTTCACTATAAATGAATTAAAGAGCAGGATACCATTCATTCTCAGAAAACACATTAATATTTAAGTGACTGTGTTAACATCGTAAGGAATATAAATTGTAATGTGATGTGTTTTAAATTGTGGTGGTCACATGACTCATTTAAAAAAAAAAAATTTAAAATAAAACTGCAAGGTTTCAGAAATGTAGTTTATTTATTTTATTTAAGTAATGAAACTCTAGCAAAAAGATTAGTCAGGAACACTGTTTTCTATGCTCAAAATGTGGAAAATTAAATAAAAAAAAAATTTCTATTATTATCCCATCAGTCACTCCTCTCATGTCACCAAGTCACTTCTGTTTGGGTCCGGGGCTGTCAATTCGTGATCAGCTACTCTTATCTATCCAACATAACAGCACCACACTTTCAATATTTCCCTCTTTCTGCCTAGTTCATTCATGCTGATGCTGTGTTTGCCTCTTCGCCTCCCCATCACCGCACAGTGTTGGCAGTTCCACCAGCCCCATCACTTGCATCTCAGACGAGTCACCACCAGCCACCACCTCCGCCACCAGTGTCTGGACTCTACTGTATATTTCTGTCACTCAGGAAAGACCACCTTCGCCCCTCAATGATCTCCCTGTATACTCTGAGCGCCAGACTTTGGCGAGTAGTGAGTAGTAGTAGTTTTCAACTACTTTTGGACACTTCTTGGAGAGAGGACTTGAAAGAGCTGTCTTCCAAGTCCTCCCTGCAGAGAAGGCTGCTGTGCACAGGCTTGGGGATCAGTCTACTAAACTAGTCAATCTTCTATGCAGCTGTCAAGTTATTTTTTGGTGTCTTTGTGAGCCAATTATGTGGTAATTTTTTTCATTGCTGGTAGTTTTTCTGCCATTACTCCTGCTATTATAGCTCTTGTTACTTAAGCATGTGTGTGTGTGTGTGGAGGGGTTAGCTGGTTGGGGGCTGCTGGCTGCTTGCTCATGAGAAATGATTGACACTCTCAGAAGCCCTGATTGGTTCTTTTTTTTCAATATTATTGTCAGTAACTATGACAAAAACTTTTTTAGGAACTTCTGATTACTATGTAAAGTAATCTACTGCAGCTTTATTGTCTTTTTTTTTTTTTTTTTTTTGCAATTTTTCTGCTTTTTGTAAATTTTTGTATATTATGCTTTTTTTGTGCTATTTTTTATAATGTTAGTAAATAAAGTAAATAGTAAAAACATGTTAAATTCCTCTTCCAACCCACTCCACTTTGGACCAGTGCTATCACTTTTGAATTACTTCTGCATAATCTGCATGATTTTTTCTGTCCTTTTCCATCAACAAAGTTCCCAATCAAAACTTGATAAAGCCTGAGTTTTCACTACATGGTCTAGCGTTTGCATCATGGTGAATTTTGACATTTTCCATGAGAGAGAAAGTTGCAATAATTCCACTGTAAATGGTCCAAGCTGGGTGAAAATCCAAATGTATGATGACAATCTGGGCCTCAACATGTCTGCATGACAATTTTCAGTGATAGTCACAGATCTATGATCTGCTCAGGTCTTTGCTGAACTTCGTCCAGTCTCTCAAAGAGGAAAATCTGAAACTTCCACTCCTTCCACTCCTTTTTTTGTCCTTGAGCTCTACTGAATCTTAAAATGTCTTTCTTACAGCTTGAATACAAGATGTTGAGTATTGTTTGCCGATTTCCCTTTGAGAGCCTTGCTGACGCAAAATGATTTGGTGTTTGTCAAACTGTGACTTATCATTCGCCAAGAAATAGAAACTTGTTAATTGGGCATAGATGATCAGTCCTAATTTTCAAACTCACTGCACTCCATGGTGGAATGTTCACTTGACCAGCTGGTCTCCATTGAGGGGGGCTGCAGTCCACAAACTTCAATTTGTTGTTGTATTTTTGCTTTGCAAAAACAGTGGCGTTCAGCATGTAACTGTTCATTTCAGCTGTCAGCTATTAGGGCCGTGCTCCTTTACTCCAGAGTGTTTATGCAGTTCCTACTTAAAAATTAATACAAAGCATTTAAGTCAACTCAGTACAATTTCAACTGTCCTGTCAGTGTAGTCCTCCATTCTGATCGGTAGACTCAGTTTGAAGCTGTTTCCACAGAGAGACTCCATCTCAGCCCGGCAGTGAAGGCTCGCCAGTTCTTCACCTTTGTTAATATACACAGAACCAAGGAGCGCCAGCTTTAAGTTGCTCCAGTGTGGCACTTTATACAACAAACCTGCATTGCAGTCAAAAGAGGTGTGACAGGCAGGATGTATAAAAGGACAGCGGCCGACCAGCTGGCTTACCCATTTAACAAACGCCGGCTCGCCTCTGGTGCAAGTTTGATTCTATCTTCGGAGGCAGATCAGAGACACAGAGAAACTGACACCCCCACACCGACTTATTGTCCTTTCAAACGTTGATGACTTAAAACCTCTTATCGCCTCCTCCTATTTCATCTTTCTGCTCCTTCTGGTTCTGGTCTTTGTCATCACCTTGTATGATCTCTCCTTATTGCTTTTTCCCTTGTTGTCCCTCCTCTATCCCTACTGTAGCTGCTAGTTATGACTTTTAGAGCCCGACCAATATATTGGTTGGCCAATATTATCTGCCGATATTGGCTGATCACAGATATATTAGTATCAGCCAATATCAGCAGAACAGCCGATATTAAAGAGAATTTGGTTTTAAAGAATACAATGCAGGAAAAGATGCTTACAGTGATTTGTAATTATAAAATTTCCACTGAAGGTTACTGTATAATTGCACTTGTGTCATTTAAGAAAATAAAAGTCCATTATTAATCTGTAAAATAGTCTTCCTCAGTGACATATTAGTTACAAATGTTTGCTAATGGATCAATATCGGAACATTTTTACCCCCTATTATCGGTATCGGCCCCAAAATTTGCATATTGCTCGGGCACTAAGGACTTTGCCGTTGCTTGTTTTTTTCTGGGACATATCTGTGGGACAAAACCGGAGCACCCGGCGTAAACCCAAATGCAACATGCAGTTGATTTTCTTGTCAAATGTTGTATATATGGGAATTACATCTTGGAACAAATGTTAAAATTTTGGGAGAAAGAGTTCACACATGTTCCTAAAAAGTAGTGGACAGATTTTTATGAAACTTGCTGTGGGAGAAGGACTTGGCAGAGAAAACTTGGGGTTTGGGTTATTTTTTTCCTAGGGCAGTTTCAGGCTGGTGGGCAAGGTATAGACTCTTGAGTCCTTTTTTGACCATTTTTGTACTTCTGCATGACCGTATTTTTGATTTGTTGACCATGGATGGATGCTGGTGTTGCAGGTGCTGAAGGTTTAGGACCTCTTCAGTTGTTAAACAGTCTGCTTTAGTTGGACAGTGGGACCTCCGTAATTGTACAGCAGAAGGTGGCGACGTTATGGCCTTTTACTTGGCTCCTCTTTCCTCACGGTTGCATCTTAGCTTCTCTATAGCTTTGTGAAATTCATGCTGAAAACACTGCTCAGTGCATTTCATACCCAGTGCAGTCTGTTCTTTCTGTTTCTGCTGCTGACCAGGAACTTGTTTTTCAGCTGCCAGGGAGAGATTGAATTTAGCAACTTTGATTCTCTCCTCTCTTTCCTTCTGAGCCTTGAGTTTGTTCTCTTCTTGGTAAAACCTCTCAGCTTTTCTCAGAGCCTGAAGCTCGTCAGTTTCCTTCTTTTGCTCTGCCATTTTCTTTTGCTCTTTCTCCAGAATGACTCTGTGTCTGTGGGCAGTAATTGACTGAAACTCTGCAGCTTTATCCTCCTTTTTCTTCATCTGCCTTGCCATTTCAGCCTGTTCTTTATAAATATCATTCCGATAGCCCTGCTTTATCAGTGTCGCAGCCTGCTGCTCCTTCAAAACTGACAGTTTGTCCCAAACAATCTGCTTGGCTAACTCCTGCTCCCTGTACTTTTTGTATTGCTCTGTCCTTATTGACATCATCTTTTCTGTTTTGTCAGCATCAGCAAGAATGGCTTTCTGCTCTTCTGTTTTCAATATATGCTTCTGTCTCTCGTTGTTGAGTTTGATCCTAGAAATATCCTCAAGTTTATCTTTCAGTAAAGTTTTCTTCATGTCAACTTTTCTCTCTGCCTGACATCTTAGTTTATGAACATACGTTTCATGAACACCCCTGAGCATTTCTTCGTATTTCTTGTCCTGTACTTGCTCTTTCTTTTGCAGATCTACTTTTTCTTTCTCTTGCGATCTCCAATAATCCATCAAAGACCTGGCTTTTAATTTTCTCTGGCAAGCCATTTGTCGGTGCTCCTCGTCAGCTCTTCTGGAATCCACCAGCATTCTCTTTTCATCCTGCTGCTTTTTGTGATCAAACACTTTTTGTTTCCTTTGCTTCAAATTATTAAGTTTCTCATTCTCCAATTCAATATGCACCCTTAACATTCTACTGTTGAATTGTCTCATTTCACTATTCCGATGGAATTGCTGTAAATTATCTCTGCTCAAAGATCCAACCTCATCCACAGAAAACAAGCCCGGATGTTTCACCCTCACGTGCGGCTTCATTTCTATGATCTCCTGCCATTTTTGACGATGGTCAGTAATGTCCATGGTTGACTTTTGGACTCCTGTCTGTGTTTTGTACTTGTACCAGCAATCTGGTACAACGTAAAAACTCACTTCAACGTCTGATTCAGCTTTGATCTGTAACATCATCAGAATCTGCTTTGATGTTTTCTTTGATCCTGTTTCAAACATCTGCTTGAAAAAAGAATGCGCTCATGTATAACTTTAAAAATACAGATGACAACTTCCTCAAAATAAAATACCTCAAAATATGACAAAAATGTGTTGAATACTGTACATGGTGAGGTTATCAGCATCCACACTAATTATTTTAGCTACAGAACAGCTGTTTTGTGAAGGCTCAGTAGGTACATTTTTCCTTTTGACCTGCAACATGCTGCATAGCTATTGATGTGTGTTGGATGAGTGGGCCAGTTACATCTTACAGCTACAGCTACAGTTACAGCTTTCTCCTCCCCCCACTGGCCTGAACAGTATGGTATGGGGCTTCAAATGCCAGTTACTATAGTCCCTTTAATGTAGCCATTTTGGCAGCCTAAATCTGTGCTCTGTTGCATTACGATGCTCTGCGACTATGCTGTGGTCTGTGGTGTTGCTGAGTGGCTATGACTACTTCCCTTTCTCACTGTAAAACGCTGCTGCTTTGTCGTTTTTTTGCAAGCACATTGAACATGACGTATGCTTTGTCTATTCTGGAAGTCTCTTTGTTTTAGTTTCTTTTGATCATCCCACTGCTTTCCGTCTTTGTGAGGTACAGTGCTCTGCCTATGTAGAAGGCTGCTGAATGCTCCGCACCATGTTTTACCTATATGCTTTCTTTCTGGAATGAATTTAATTCCATTTTTACTTCAGCTTTTTCTATGAGCAAATGTTATCAGTAGTCTGCCACATCATTACACAAAGGACTTCATGGAATTTACATCCCATGAACTATCTATGCACATCTGCTCTCACTTAAAACAATTGCCCTTTTTTTCTCACAGTGTTGTCTACCTCTGTATGTATGAGTGTGTTGTAAGTGTATAGTAATGTTAAGTTTTTAATTGTATTTTTTTCTTTTTAAAAAAAATAATTTTTTGTGTATATATTTGTAAGTATGTTAATTACAGCATCAGTAGAAAGACATAGTGAGCAATGAATTTCATTGCACTGATATCCCCTATATCTTCTTACTGATATCTCAAGGAATTAAAGAGTTATATAAGTAGTAGGGTGCATATCCGCAAAAGGTTTGACTGAATTTATAACACAAAAGGTCAGTTTAGGAAGGTAGACTACTATCATATTGTGACCTCACAATATGATAGTAGTTATGTTATGTGCATACCCATTCCCAGGTGAGTCCCAATGATGCAGTCATCGGAGCTCCTCTCACGAACGCAGCCACGGTAAGATGTCCCTGTCACACGCACTGAGCTGCTCCTTCGGTGGTGTTCTGGGCCTCCATCGGGCTCCAACACTGCTACAAAACACACATATTCAAGATTTCATTGTCTCAAGCTAATTATGCACAGCTGCGCCTGTTTGTCTTTATTCTTTGTAAGAATGTAAGAAAAATTTGTAAGAAAACACAAGATCTAACCTGCCAATGAAGAACTCAACACTCAATCCGAGACTGTCTGCTGATTGAGTATGTACAATACAGATCATTTATATGTTTTGGTTCTCACCGCTGCTCTTGAAACCAAGGAAGCGTGACAGCTTGCTCTGGCAGCGCTCCTGTTCATCGTAGGTCAGTAGCTGGTGGATGAACTGCCAGATCAGCTGTTTTGCCGGAGTATCCAAAACCGGAAAGACGTCCACTATCAGAGTGTCCACATTCCTGCAAAAAGACACACAATGCATCTATGTGCATCTTCTGCTGGGTAAACTGATTTACAGTAGCTTTGATTTATTTTCTATTCATATTCTCTGCTGTAATGTACATCTGACAAGGCAGGATACAGGATAAAAAAAGAATATGTGAAGGTGGGAGGATAGCAGGGGTGTCAGTCATGGTGAGATTTATGCCTCTAAATGTTCATACCGTATATACATACTGTGGAATCACATTTGCATCATCTGCAGAGTTGATGCTCCTTTCAACTATTTCTGAGAGGAGTAAACTGTTTCTTCACTGCTTGTCCTCTCATCATCTACCATTCAGTTTTCTCCATCCCTCTCATTCACCTGCACTAAGAACAGCCTTACCAACCTGATACAGTGTACTCAATATGGTAAACAGTTTCCCAGGTATCAGATCATTTTTAGTATAATGTAAATTAGTTACCAAAGACTTACCACAAAGGTAATTTGACTCTGTATCCCTCCATCACACTGACCTGTGTTGGAAGAAGGTCTCCAGGGCCTTGCATACTGTGTATCTCTCCTGGATGGTCAATAGGTGATCAAGCTGCTGGCCGAAGGTCCGCCCATGGACTTTGATGCTCGGCGGAAGAATTTCTGCCACCCACTGCAGAGAGCTGAGGGCTGGAGATCTGTACAATGGAAGATTAGTTTTTTTTCCCACACATTTGTCCTTGGAAATATTGTTTCTAATTTTTTCTGTGATATGACAGCTTCCCACAAGTGAAGACAAAGCATCTCGATCGCCCTCTGGTGGTGAGCTGAACTATACTAGTAGGTCATAAACCCTAAAACCTCAACTCAAAGTACTCCTAAAATTAATTTTCCCCAAAATGGTTCTGTCATGTTAGGAAGATCTTATCAGTTAGTTATATATTTGATTTTAAAAGAACTGGGGAAATGCCATGATTGACAGCTCAGCTATACTCACTATCAACCGATAGTGGAGTTTTATACTCCGATGGCATTCCTCTCCTACTGGGAAGATAGCGGGTGGTCTTTGTGTAAAACATGTTTGAGGTGCCTTCGGTGTTTGTTGTTAGCTATCAACACATCAACCTTAACGGCTATTTCATTATACATGAACAAAACAGTAAGGACATGTAACATTAATGTACCCTTCGAGTTAAGAAGCTCGGCTTGGTAACAGGTTTCTCTTTATGAGGAGCTCGCAAACTCAGCCAACTCTAGCAAAAACATCACACAGTGACTGACACCGCAGCCGGCAACGCAGTAAGTCTTAAGGGTACACCACACAAATATTCGATCATATATGGAATCTCTCTGTGGACAATGGTTTAATTTGCATGCCTGCATGACTGGCAGAGGCTGCAGAACTATCTGCGGCAAGTGCTGCCGACACCAATTATTACATGTCGACACAAATTAACTGGTCAATTCCCAGCTGGAAGTTGCTGCTGTGCATACTCTGGCTCCAAATGATATCACCAGCGCAAGATGGCTGTGCTCGTATCCTGGATATTTTGATATTTTGCCCTCATTTTTTAACAGTAAAAGGAAGTGATGATGTGTCATTGCTCATTATTTATTTCAGTGATAGACAATAAATGTCAAATAAAAATTTCAGGGATGTTGATTTGTATGCACCTGGAGCGTGGTAATGTGGTGGGGGGCAGGTTTGGAGACTCCTCTGGGTCTGTTGGTTCAGAGGAGTATTCAGATGGTCCCTCCTCCACCACCAGAGTGGGCATCGCCCCACTGCCCTGCAGCATAGACACCACCTTCTCATGGGAGCAGTTCCTACAAAGAGACATGGGACAAGAGAGCGTATTAAGAGAGCATTTTTAAGACATGATGTGTGTCCATTATTATTGTTATTACTATTTTGTATTAGTAATGTTGTTATAAGCAAGGAGGTGCTTTCATTTCTTTTTTGGTGCTTGGAAAATTTAATTTGGTACAGTAATGGTACATGGTCTAAAATGTTTGTGAACCTCTCCTGTTTTATGGATACAAATAGATTAAAAATCGGTAAGATTTCACAAACTAACTGGATAAAGTAAGCAATGAAAAGATAATCCCACATTTCCAAGAAAATGCAAGTCTAAAATTGAGACAGAAATGAATATATAAAGCTAAAGAGTTACACTGACATTGACTTCCTTTAAGTGCTTTTAAGACTCATTTTAAACTTATGTATGTGAATGTACAAAAAGTGGGAACATGTCATTTTTCTAAATATTATATCGTATTCTCAGGGTGAGGTCAAAGTCCTTGTCTGATGTTGGACAGCAGGATTTCAAAGAACAAATTTCCCACTGTTCTAACACAAGTATTATATTAATGATGGCATTGAGATAAAGGATACTTCCTTCTAGTTTCAATACACCAGAGATGAAAGAGTCCCAAACCCATGTTATTAAATCTATTTATCTACAATTCTGTAGATGCCAAACACCATATGCTCACTCCATTAACACAGAAAGCTATCTACTCAATTATGTAGTACTGGATTGTCTATCTCTCCGTTTAGTGAACAACTTTGTTTTGCTGAACACCTCCCTGCAGCTGCTCTCCCTCAGGGAGAGCAGCAAAATTATTCAGCGCCAATCATGTCAGTTCATGCGGCAGCCATGGGAACAGCTTTGTGATTCTTCTTTTACATGGTTATCACGTTGTCAGCGCTGACTATAATGGCTGCTAAATGGGTTGTTCTGCTGTGTTTGCAGGGCTCAAATAAGCCTCAGTTCCGTTCAGTCCACACAGAATTTTTTTTTTTATCTGCACTCCCACACACACATTTTCCAGTCCACAGGCAGAAGGTCAAGAAGTTAAGGTCCACAAAATAGCGATGCCTACTCCTACAAGAAAAGTTCTGTTTGCATAAAGGCTGCGTTCACATGCCTCGCACCACACATAAGAGAATGTTGTGCTCATGTGTACATTGTTAGGTCCCTAGAAGCAAATGTATCATGGAGGGCTACATAAATCAAATTCACCTGACTGCACATACAAATGTCAAGATTACAGGTTACTCGAAAAATCTGAAAAAATACTATCAGTCTTTACTTTCATCCCAGGAGCTATATGGGAAGAGTAAGCATATCTGTATGCTAATTATAAAGCTACAGCTAACAGCCAGTTAGCTTAGCTTAGCACAAACACCAGAAACAGGTGAAAATGTAACGCTGCGCCATTACTCCCTGCAAAATCACAAACATTTCAAGCTTTGGCACAGACTGAACAAAGAAGACATAACATGTTGATTAGTGGGTTTAGAGTTACTAAGTGGAGGCTTTTAGTTGCTTTCGATAGCTACTAGTGGTTTGCCAAGACATGACTAACAAGGTCAGTAACTTTCTTCTATCCTCTAAACAGGAGAAACCGCCACCTTGGCTCTGTGCTAACGTACCAACATCTCTTATGGGGTTTTTGTGCAGAACTGTATCGTTGCCGAACAAATCAACCTCCTTGAGTCTTGAGCTGAAGGTGCTGGATTGCATTCACCAAAATCAATTCATCCTTGAGTCTATGCACAATTTTTTGAGTTTTATTAGAAACAAACAAACATACGCCTCAAGTTTGTTGGTGAAGGTAAACTTTGTAAAGGTACATTATATGGAGTGTTGTTTTCCTGGTTGAGACTTTCATCTTCTCAAAAAAATGACAGGAAGCAGACACAATGTGCGTGCTGCTTTTAAGTTGAAGAATTCTGCTCATACACAGTGAAATGAGGATTAAAGTGTAAAAAAACATATGAAAGCTTCAGGTGTTCTGTGATGGATTATCTGGCACTATGCAAGGTGATTTTCACAGTGGCAGCAGATGGCTTCTTCTGGAGAAAAAACAAGGCCTGATATATCAAAATATACTGCTCAACAACTTAATTGGCAAAATACTACTACAACTGCTGCTAATAATAATAATATCTATTAAAGACAAACCTCATGTCCAGTCCATTGAGGAAAAAAATACT
>KV751339.1:8638241-8670696 GCA_001698575.1 Mola mola
CACATTGAACAGAGGGGCACCACATGGGGTGATAGTGACTAATGTGCTACTGTCAACCTTGTTTTGAAATCAACCAAAGCCCATCAACAGATGAGCTCTCTGTGATAAATCTTGTTACATAAGGAAACAGTGCTGTCAAAACAATCTCCTGAGGAATCTGTTCAGACTGCACTGCGTCGTCCACCCTCGCCTCCTCATCTGATTGTTCTCCACACTGAATGTCGCTCAGTGTTGTTTTGCCAAGAATTTGGATTTGACGGTCTTTTCATGAAATAACTTCATGTGTGTGGAGGCACATTTGCAGTCCATGAGACAGACCTTAAATCAGACTCTGTGGTTTCCTGGTTTTTAGTGCAGGATCTGCACACAGATCACGATGAGAGACATGCTCTCCACCCCCACCATCTCCATACCAGCCTCCATAAGGCCCAATGAGTCAGTCCGCTTCAGCACATGATGGTGGGAGATGATAGTGGGCGGGAACAGTGCCGTCACCGTCAAATACGCATACACATAACACACAACTCCCTCCTCACAGAGACACCAGGCAAATTCTCACAAAACAAACCTCACACAACCTCTCGTCTCCTACTTTTATTTAGGAAAGCTGTTAAACAGATAACATTTAACTGAGAAATGTTTGGTTTTTTTCAATGAAGAGATGAAATTGTTCACCTAAAGCTCTTAATAGTAAGTAATGTTACACAAATGTTACACAATGTTAAACAAAGAAAACAGTAGAAAAATCTGAATTCCTGACCTGAGTGAATCAATAAACAGATCTTTGTATTTATTCAATTTTTTTGTTTGACTCTATAAAGAGCAGCTGTTGGAGTCTAGAAGCGAGAAATCAGCTATATTAACTTTAGAGGGATCATTTGACATTTCGGGGAAATAAGTATTTCTTGACAGGAGTTACATGAAAAGATTGTTGATTTAATATTAATCTAAAGGGAAAATCTAGTTATTTACACATGAAAGTGTTTTTGTGGCTTGTTTAATTTGTACAAAATCTGTAACATACATTAGGACTGGGCAGTATTTTGTGCAACATATATAGTTATTGTGATATGACAATATACAGCACATTGAGATTTTTTTCTGGCTTCAAAGGCTGCATTACAGCACAATAATGTAAATTTCTTATAGTTTCTACCTGTTCTAATATTTGCTTTCACCAACTTCAGTCATTAAATCCAACTTAATGATGATTATTTATCAATAATCTCATACCAGGACCAATTTTAATCCCTACGATATGAAGTCTCAAAGGTATTTGGCCAAAAATATTGTGATATCTACTTAGGTACCCAGTCTTAGCATTTATCAAGAGCTAACAAGGAGAAAGATGATAATTAAAATGTACTGTCATCATCGTAATCAATTAAAGTGACGACACCCCTGTGAACAGCACCCTGTTTGTTTTATCTCTTTTGCAAGAAATTTGAATTTGTATTTGCCTTTATAATTCAACAATTTCTAAAAGAAATCATTTTTTAAGACACTTTGGTAATTCTCTTATAATGTGATTGATGGTATTGAACATAGAAACAAACAAAAACTGCGTAAACTCCCAGAACGCAACTGCATAATACTGACTGACTGACTGGAGTTGTCTGTTACTGTGAAATACAGCCTGTTCTGAGAGTTTTTTTCTGAACATTTATTGGTGAGTCAGACAAAGCCACTTCCTGCTACACTCAGTCTCTCTCTCTCTATCTCACACACACACACACACACACACATACACGTCCTGATCACCTTTAACCCCCGGTGGCTGGCGCCACAAAGAGACTCGCCCACACAAAACGTATCCATGCCTCCTCCCTCACCAACCAACACAGAGGGATGTTCGGGCCAAGCCGCCACACAAGGAGAGGAGGCACTGTATTCCTTTTTCAGTACCTGGGATGACGGAGTCGATGCACACGGGAGTGTGACCTCGCAGCGTGAAGCCAAAGTTCTTCTTTCCTCTATAGACCCGAATGATCCTGACAAAGGGAAGGAAGTAAGATGAATAATTGAACAGCTGATTTCAGCTACGGTCAGAGTCATTAAACTAATCTTCAGAGCAAAAACAAAATAAAAAATGTGTTTTTTCCAGCTTTAGCTGATACACAATAATTATGCATGTAAATCACCAGTTCAATCACGATACAATATGGTTTCAATTCTTTGGACAACGATCTGGTAATTCCCAAAATCTGAATGTCTGCCATGATTTTAATTCGATTCGATTCAGGGGCCTATGATCAATATCAGACGATATCATTTACCCCATTAACACAACCAATGTCAACTTAAAAAATCATTTTGATATGAACTTACAATTTTATTGCTGACATGATTCAGACATTTGCATCGCAATCTTATTAATAAATGTGAAAGACTGTTTTACATTCTACAGAACAAAATATTGACAAAAAAGCAAAAGGTTTCTGTAAACAGTCATTCATATTGAACCTGCCATTGTGTCCTAGCATTGTCTGGAAGCAGATGTTGCACACCTGGGCGGAAACTGTGAAACAGGTGTGCGGTAGGAGTTTCAAAAATAAAGGCATATCTTAAACGCAGCAAAATAGACTGATTATTTAACTTTCAATCGATTTGATTTGTTCGTTTGGTCAGCCAATTGATGTGTCGATCTATATTGATGGATTGTTACAACCCAACACTGAGTATCGGCTTGATAATAAAAGCCACTTGAGTATAGCTTCAAACTATTTCTTATGTTCTTCTTATTACTCTTATTACTCAAATGGTAGAGCAGAAGTTTCCAAAATAACTTTAAACCAAGTTATTTTCACTCAGTTATGTTTCTTATAGACGCAAGTTCATTGTTCATTGTTCTTTGTTTTATCAAATTCTCCTTACGCATATTTTAATTTGTCAGAAACGCCAAAATACCCAGTTTAACATTATATAAAACAAAGAAAGGTGGTGGTCTCACATTTGATTCAAACATGGATCCATTATTACAATTCTTTGCAACCCACGAAACCATCAACTGTTTCAGCAAAGACATCCTTTAGCTATGCTGATGCCCAATGACTGCACTCAATGTTGTTTACAAAGCTATTGTTGTGCTTCACTTTTGATTGAACTTGTCACTGTAGGTGGGAGTCTGACGTAAGGATATGACACTCCTGTTTACTGCAACCGCACTTTCTGATTCAGCCTGACATGTTGTATTCCAAACTAGTGCAGACTCAAACACCACATCACACCATAAATCACCTCTATCTTTTATAATAAAGCTTCCAAGTTTAAAAAGATAAAAAAAAAAAAAAAAAGGTAAGTTTAGACTAAAGTCTACGAGGGACTCAATGAAGAGAAAGAGTTTTGATTTTGCTGTCGGTGGTGCTGTACTCTCATTCACCCCTGAGGAGGACACTGTGGAACCTCCTGTTATATCAAAAATGAGACACTCATGCTATCTATCCACAGCATGTTGCCATGGAAACGACTCAAGGCCATACCGCCTTGATATGAAAATAAGAGGGGAGACCAAAACAAAAAATGAAAAGAGGGAAAAAATAGATCTATTCATTGATAGATGAGCTAAATACTGATCGGAGCATTGGAGGCTGCATATGTATGTGTGTGTGTGTGTGTATCTTTTCAGGACCATTTCCAGTTAGTAAACACTAACCCTGTCAGGACCAACACTGGTTATTGAGGACCAAAGTCCGCTCCTAATGGGTAGTGGTAAGGTGCAAACTGAGGTTACTTTAAGGTTGGGATTTGTGCAATATATCTACAACTATTGAGAGTCAGTTCAAAGTCTGAGCAGAAAGCTGCGTGTGTTGGTGTGTGTGCAGCATCAGCCTTGAGTACACTTGACAAATTAAGCGTCCACAACTATCAGGTTGCCAACGCTTTAGCTATAGTTATTGATTTATCTACGCCAATATTTTGTAAACAGACCACGGCAAAAAAAACATTAAATGAACATACACTTTAAAGAAACTACAGTAGAGAGTTTTACATAACACTCTGCAAAAAAACTTCTTATTTTACTAGCAAAATACATGACGTAACCTCTCCGTTCAATAGAATTAAATCCTGTTGTTGTGTGACCTGTCAATAGGATGGTTACACTTAACATATTCAGCCACACATTTTCACTCCCATATGGACGGGGGCAGATTTTGGGATTTAGTTAGCCGGATTAGTGTAGGAGTGCGGTACTACTCTGCCCTGCCCCCCTGTAATCCTGCGCGCCCGCTGTGGTGTTTATTTATTATTATTGTGGGTGGTGGAGGAGAAGGAGAGGTCGAATGATCAGAAGCGCAAGTGCACGACTGACATATCTAAAAGGTGCAGAGACACTCAAAAGCAGGAAGGCTGAAGCATTTGGCCAAAAAACGATCTTTCTAGTTCATGTTGAACAGCATAGTTGCACAGATTTGACATTTCCTAAGTGCTAAAAAAATAAGCAAAAACAGAAAAGAGATAGACACCTTTCCTGCTTCACTTTTATAACATCCTGCCTGTCAATGTCTAATCCAGTCTGCTGTATTGTGCTTTTATTTACCCTTTTTCTGGCCTGGTTTCCAATAATAAACAACACATCAATAAGAACCAAAGACCTTCACTGACAACATATTATTTCAAATACAACAAATTAGGAGAGTCCTACACTGCTCACCTCTGATTGGGACCGATGGGGGGATGCACAGGTGCCCCAGAGACGGACTTCCTTAAACCCCTCTCTCTCTCCGCCTCACCCCTTCCTCCCGGTTCTCCATCTCTGGGAACCGAACTGGCCCGTTTGGAACCGCGGTGGCGGTCGGACTGATCTTCGCTCCGACTGCGCCGGATCCTGCCCTGCGGCTCGCTGATGCTTTTGCTGCGGCAGAGTCGGTTGATCACATTCTGGGACACAGCTTCGTCGAAGCGCTGCCGGTGCTTCCTGGGAATGAAAATTCTGGCCAACATGGTGGCATGTGAGGAAAACAAAGGCGGATGGTATTAGTTTTGGTCCATAAGAAGAAAACGATTCGGTAAGAGGATGGATTTACATCACAGATCCACCTCCAGTCCATGAAAAATACCCTTCGAATTTTGAAGAAACAGCAACAGCAGCAAGTCAAACCTCCAGCATCAACAAAGCTAAAAAGTGATATTCAACTCGATCAGAGCTGATAAAATCTTCACCCCAAATCAACAAGCGTCCACGTCAAGGCTCACTTTCAAAGAAAACAAAAAGGCTTTGATGGAAAGATAAGCTGGTCCTTCCCTGCTGTCCCCAGAGAGGAGGAGGATTAAGAATTGGAAGAAAGAAAGAAAAGGAGAGAGTGAGGGAATCTCAGCATCACTCACTGCTTCCTGGGATCTCACTGCTGCAGTGTGAGATACCACAGACAGAATACAGCAAGAGAAAAAAGTGTGGGAGTCAGCAAACATGGGATTTCTTCTCTACTCTCCCTCTCTTTCTACTTATATATTATCTCATTCTCACTCTCTCGCTCCTACACTTCCGTCCACACCTCACCTCCGTGTCACTCTTAGTGTGAGCGCATAACAGGAAGCTGTCAAGAGCTTTCACTAATTTTCCCACTCCTAGCCTACAACGTTTGTTGTTTTTTTTTTTTTTGGCTTTATGACGTAAAAGACAGACAAAACAAATCATTCACAAGAAGAACCTAGACTCTGGGCAGGTATTACATTAACATCAAATACCCATTTAAATTAAGTCTGGCATTAGACTCATTAGTTTATGACATGTTTATTATACGCTAACAAGGTGAAACACATTGAATTTTTTCATATTGCTTTAAACAAATCCCAATCCTCTTGTTTGGTTGCCAGGCTAGCTGTCTCCAAGTCTTGTTCATGGGCAAAGCATTTCACCTTTTGCCTGAAGTTTTATATTTCCGATATAAATAGTATGTAAAAACTTAGCATTTTATATCTACATCTCAATAAAGGAAATACATTTATTTTATTCCAAATGTCAATGTCATTGTTGTGTTTTTAAATAAAAAGCAAATATTTTTTGTCTTCAGGTAGAACAAAGTCTCTTACATTGATTTTGATGCAATGATATTTACAAATCCAATTTTCTATTCAGAAAAAGGGCAGAGCCACAGCTGATGTTTCCTGGGGGCCAAGCTTTAAGGGTTCCAGTAAAACTTAGCTTATTGATGAACAGTAAGTCAAACTGGATCACATGCAAACTGGGGGTTAGGTCAATTGGTAATTCTAAATTGCCCGTATGTGTGAATGTGAGTGCGGATGGTTGTTTGTCTCTATATGTCAGCCCTGCGATGAACTGGCGACTTGTCCAGGGTGTACCTCGCCTTCGCCCGAAGATGCTGAGATAGGCTGATTTTGGACAGTTACCGCTAGCTTGGTTAACCGTGCAGCTAACATTAGCAGCCCCCAATTGCAAAGTCAGATTCACATTGCAAGAGCCAAATCCAGCAATTAATCAATAAATAAATGAACATTACACTAGTACTGCTTTCCCTGTTGTCAAACTGGCTACTGTAGGATGTTAGTCTGTTTCCGAATGCTGTGTTCCGTCCAATTTTGGTCATATTTGAAAAGATCTTTTAACATCTAAGTAGGAAAATTGCATTGTGGATGCTGCATGCTATCTATAATAATGTCTTTTATGTAACAAAAGACATTAAAGACATTCAAATATTTATCGGTGTCGCAGTTACCACAGTAAAAAAAATCACAGAAAAAGCTTAAGTATAAAAGGCAGAAATAAAAACAATAATATGGGGGTGCCAGTTGTGCAAAATTAGCTATTTTAACTTATAAATTGCTGGATGATGGGGGCAATAGCCAGTCAGTACACTGTTGGCTAAGTCCCTAATCACCTGACTGTATGTAGAGAAAATGCAGAAATATAGAAGCAAATAGCACTCAGCTTTCTTTTTTAATGTCATGTTGGGAGGACTCATTAAGATAACGATATACTTAAAAGGGCGCAAAAAACAAAGTACACATTCATCAATGTCATGCATTTTTCAAATCAAAGTGAAGTGTGGGAACTTAAGATCGCACAGGTTAATAGACCAAAATATCAGATAATACATCAAGCTAGTCAGAGATTTATTATTTGATTCCCTGTTTGTTAAATTACAGTGGCTTTAGGATGTAACTGAAGGGGGAGCACAACCATTTTGATTTCCACCTACACCAATCTGTCTTGCTATGAGTAGCGGATTTGCTTCTGATCTGCTGATCACATGAGTCAGCCGTAAGCAGGTTGGATGTATCGCAGTCGGTGAAAAGCATCACCAGTGGAGCAATTACCAACAAAACTCGCTGACAGAGACAAGAGAAGGCGCGATAACAGCTACCACTGTACACTTCCACAAGAGGCTAATTAAGCTGCTTATAAATAACTTCTGACAACTAAATAAAGCAATTAGAACACACTCATTGTACTGAGACAAGAGGGGGCAGTACAGAGAGCAAAAGCATCTTCAGAGCAAACCTGAGGCATTAATACTCTTCATTTCATTAGCCAGAGTTGTTTAAGCTCTTTAATAAATAGCACTGAGCACCTCCAGCTCTGTGCCTGTTCCTGCCGTCTGTTGTGTAATGAAGTCTCATTTACATTCAGAGCCTGAGGGTCACAGCATCTGGTCGCCGATATGGGGATCTCATTGTTTTCAAAGATTGCACTATGAAGACGGTGTAGGAAAATAAAAAAAGCCAATTTTGGTATTCATATTTGTTTAAAGTAACAACATGAAAATAGTTCTAAAATAAATCTGCATTGAAAATACATGTTATTTGTCAATCACAACATATGGACATATATGTGGTCCTGGCTGATTGTATCACACAGTATGCTTCCTGCGATCTAATCTGCGTTCCAGGCAGAAAGCAGTAGCTGACTTTAGATAAACAACACTGTTCACTATGCCTACGCTTTCAGTGATGGTTTCCCTTTTTTGATCGGTGTCTTTATGTGGTGCACAAAGATGCTGTGATCTACACCACATGAGACCAGCTATACTGTTTTCCTCATTATAAAATGATACTGTACGTTTGTCAAGCTCGCTGAAATTTAGTAAGAGATACTGTCCTTTGAAATGTGCTAAATTAGAGAACTATTGAGTT
Source organism: Mola mola (assembly GCA_001698575.1). Classification (NCBI taxonomy): domain Eukaryota; kingdom Metazoa; phylum Chordata; class Actinopteri; order Tetraodontiformes; family Molidae; genus Mola; species Mola mola. Next base: position 8,646,333 of record KV751339.1, read on the forward strand.
TGAAACTCTTAAATTCCACATCTAAAAATACCCCCCATTGGTATTAAAACATTCACCATGGAACATATTCCACCAGAGATCATTGTGTGCTGTTACACTCTACAGAAACTCTCCATTCAGCAGAACGACATAACAAAAGCCAATTGTTTATTTGCTTCCTGTTTGAATTCTACATTTTTCTGTATCTCACTTGCTCACAGTAGCATGATTAAAGGAGCTGATTAATCCTATTGAAAACGGCAGTTTACCAACTGTGCACATAAGATCAGTTTAGTTGTCATGAGGAGTACTTGTCATGTGAAAGCAGATGCTTGACATCACTTGAGGCTCTGGAGGGAGTTTGCCAATGTCTAAAATAATAAAAGATGAGAATACAGTGATGCCAAAAGGTTAAATCGGCCCAAGTTATTTTTACTTTAGATGATTTTCAACAAAAAGAATGAAACCGAGGAAGATGACAAGATGTGGGTATTTGGTATTGGAGGCCCTAAAGAAAAATGTATTATGGGAAGTGTAGGACGTACAGTTTGGGGGACCCGGCCTACTCTAGTCTACACTATCTTTCCATTAATTACTCTTGTTAGCCTTTTAAATTATACAATAACAACAAGCCACATTTTTTTTTCAAATATGTGATTGAATCAAGAATCAGTGTCAAGCTGATTGACAATGTCAGGTCGAGTCATTGAACTCGTCCTGTAGCATAAAAACATGCAGAACGGCAATTTTACAAATTTCTCATAAATAAATGTATCTGGCTGCTAAGGTTACTAAGGTTTGTGCCATCACAATAACTTGAAAGATACTAAAATTATGATAAATAACATAATATACACAGTACATAATGGCTTTAAGTTAGTGGTTATTCATATTCATTTCAATTGTAAATGACTAGTTTAAGCGTAGCTGCCACCTTTAAGAAATGGTGAGTATCTCATTTTTAGAACAAATCAGTTCAATTAAAGATATAGGCCACGCATTTTTAGCACTCATGCCACTGTCTTAGATTCTGATTGGGTTTGAAATGTACATGTACTCAACTGCAGCCAGGCTCTGTTGAACGCAAACTACTGGCTACTGTGAGCAGACTCTTGAGATAAAAATAAATGTTCTGTAGTGATGAAGGGGCAGCAACCCACACAGTCCCCTCAATGGCTGCTATCTGTGCTTCCCTGCTATTTGTTTTCTATTCCCATCACATTGCTAATACGTTTCTGTTTGTCACAAAGTACACGTCTGCGGAATATTGTGCATGTGTGTGCATGTGTGTGTGTGTAGCTGCTACCGTCAGCATTGTGCTTCTTGTAAATGCAGATGTTCATCCACTTGACATCTGATGAATAAACCAACTCATCACAAAAAGTTTTCCCCGTCAACTCTTGGAGATTGAGTTGAAAATGAGTGCTCTGATTTGACCTCATTTATAATGAACTGAGATCTATAATTATCTGAAGTAAGACTGTGGAGGAGGAAGCAAGCAGGGAAGAAGGGACAGATTTCTCAAAAGGGAGGAATGACAAGCGGAAAACTACAAAGTGGAGGCCTCGTTTCATTCTGAGTGTCCAGATGTGACTTAAATGTCAAAATTAAGAGACATGAAGCCACTTCTGAAGATATACAAAGAGGTGTAAAATAACAGAGAACTGTTGGACTGAATCTTTCTTATATGACTTATTTGTCCAGCTTCTCTTGACTACCACTAAAATGTAAAGCTCAAACGTGGATCACACATTTAAGGATAAAGCCACGTGAGCCTACAATATGTTTTCATTCTAATTAACTCAAATGTTAAATACTTGTTAATTAAATCTTTATAAGGTTACGCCGTACACTGACATGTTAGCTGCTATATGAGGCTGTACTGTCCTATGAAATTTACCAGGTTCACATCCCAGTTTATCTGTTTTATCGGCTACCAATTGCTAATTGTCGCTCAAAACAAAGAACAGCTGAGAGTGATTGTAGCAGGTTTAAGACTTTGACCTTGTGAAAAAATTAAAAGTGCTAAAAAAAAAAAATGGATATATCTAATCCAGAGGGAAACATACCCAACGATTGTACACTGGGGAGCACTGTACCCTACTTCAAACTACAACTAGAAAGTGCTACGATGCGCAGAACACTACCAAGGCTGAACACTCCATGTACTGTTTGTGGAAATACAGGCAAAATGTAGAAATTGGTCCCATCTCACAATGGTGAAGAATCCTTAAAAAACTGAATCAAAAACTGAAACTGAATCAACTATTCCTTTGACCATTTCCGACTTCCATCCAATTTTCTTCCACACCCACGCAGCACTTTTTAAGTTAACCTGTTAAGAACAAAAAAACTTAATAAGGCTGTAAAAGCATAGCCTCGTTGGTAGAGGCAGTAACGTTATGAAATGGTACATACTCGTGCTTGTCACACTGGGCAAACTTGAAACAATACAACACTGGATATAGACATAATTTTAAATACTTGTGCTTTATTTTGTCACTTGTTTTTGTTCAGCTAAAAAATATTATTTAATTGTCACAATAATGTGAATAAATGTGGCTTATAGAAAAATGGGCCCAATTTTTGCTTAAGTAAGTAGCGAACAAAGATCATTTGCATTTCTGGACCTGCTGCTGATCTGCAAAAGGGGTGTGGCAGTGACGGAACCCATGTGACACAGATGCAGTAAATAAGGCTCAGTCCGGAATCTGACATGAGTTTATGTGTTAAGTTGACTATCTATCAAATAACTCAGGAGGTTTCACTGAGAAACAAATAAGTCAAGAAGTAGTAGTTGCTAGAAAGCAATCACGGCGTGTTCACTGTGTTATCTGTTGCTGCTCACACAATGCAGCACCTAGTTTTACCACTAAACTGAATGTCTACGTTGATGAAAAGAGACAATAACCACTCCAAGTTATGACTGTATGCTGCCTTTAGCACTGTGCTCGTCACACACTTTAATAAAAAGGCTCTGCAAGGCACTTGAGAGTCATTAATGTCTCATCTTGCAGTATAGCAGCTCAGCACTGCTTACAAATATGCTGCAGCATCTGCTTCCTGCAATTCAGATTAAATATCATCATTAACAGCGCCATTTAAAAAACAAAGCTTTGAGCACAGCATGAACTGCTGGTCGAAAGTAGCACATAAACAAAAAAAAAGTGCAAACCCTTTGTTAAGAAAATTCTCTATTAAAAATAACAGAGTCACTGGAGTCTCAATAAAGGCTTTTACTTGCGGCAAGGAATCAAGCAAGCACTACGAGTAGTACGTGGTTGACTGACTTTAGTCAGCTTACACATTATTTTTATACAGTCAAGCAAATAAGTCACACCCTTGTGAAGGTTGAGGATAGATAGTGGAAGCTTCTGATAGCTCTGAGAACAGGAACAGGCTGCTTTCGGCAGAGACATTTTCACACAGTAAATTCCCGTTGTCCTTGGGCATTGTCTCGGGTGAAGCCGACCTGTAAGCCACCTGCGAGTTCTACACTTCAAGGCCAAATGAAACAGTTCAACTCAGTATTTTCCCATCATTTCCCTCCTGTTTAAACTGTTTACACAACAAAACAAGAACAATAGAAACAAATCTCCAAACAAATCTCCATAACTATAATGTCATACATTTACTGGCAGACATTGTGTGGTTCAGAAAGCATCAGCTATTTTCAAACAACACAATATAATCAAGCCCGATAGACTTTAAAAGGAATATTTATGTAATGTGAGAGAGCAACACTCAGGTCAAAAGCATACGCAAACACACACGTAAACACACAGTGTCTGACACACACTGTCAGACACGTGGACGGAGATTACATACTAAAAAAAAAAAATCACTCATCCTAATGCGAACAGCACAGTAGCATGTGTTTGTATTGTTAACTGTGTTACGAGCAGCAGTCTCCGTCTATCCCATCAACTACAATACAGAAGCACAATGTTGGCAGGTTGCTTGAATTATAAATAAAGAGCTTGAGCTGAAAAAAAAAAAACAAATCTTGGAGAACAACTATGGAATGGAGGATTTCAAAGATAAAAATATCAGATATCAAACATCAACAGCAGCGGCTATCTGAGATTTCATTAGAAATTCATTCACCTCCTGTTTCACATACAGAATCACGCTGAAGGCACATCAGTGCAGCTAGTAAAGACGCCCTCAAAACAGACAAGCAACCACAACCACATATTTTAAAACCTTGACATAAACAAAATTCAACAGAAAGTTAAAGAGGAGAAACATATACTCACCCCAGACAATTCATTGTTTCAGCTGTCACTCATAGCAAAGAAATAAACTAAGCGCTTAGTTACACCATGTCACAGTGACAACTACGGGTTCTGTAAAGGGGGATAAAGACTATGGTAGGACCGCGTTGCATGCAAGAGGCTGCCTTTGCCAAGTGTCAAGGGAAAACAGTCCCCACAAAGAGAGCGAGAGAGAGCAGCGAACAGCACACACTCAGAGCAAAATAATGAGGGGAAAATTGATCAGAGAAAATCACAAAAACGCCCCTTAGAGAGAAAGAGAAGGGGAGAGAGGACGCAAGAGAGTTTTTACAGATAGAAATACAACATGAATGTTATTAATGGTCCAAATAGGAGTGTCCTCCATTTTTACAACACCATTGAGTAGTTGTCGACGCAAATGAATTATTCATGACCAATTTAGGGCAGAAAAATCCTGTTGCCTTGTCGCATCATTTCAGGTAGGCAAGCAACAGTCAGCAGAGACTTCATGCTGCTGGAAACCCTTCTGAGGGTATATTAATAACACTAAAGGGGTTTTGAGTAGTGTAGTAATGGAGGAAGCCAATGCAGTAAGAGAACAGAAGGTTTGATTGGCTCTGCTCGTGGAGGAAGTGTCTTGGGAGTTTAGAAAGAGGCAGGAGTGCTGGTCATTCTGGCACATAGACCACCACAGACCTGAATGGTTTTTCATGTTTTAGTCATCTGGCATTAATCCATTTCATAGAGTTGTAGCCATACACCTTTCAAAAATCTACTGGCTATAGTTTCAGATTTTTTTTTCCTTTTTTTGGAGGGACTGCGGGATACAGAGCAGCATGGTATTAAATTCAGAAAATCTGTCAGTGTGGCTCTTCGGTTTACGCTGCCAGTCCTCATTTACCACAAAAAACTAATTATATGCCTCTCCATGTTAGTTTAGCCCCTCAGTTTCCCTCATGCTGATGACAGCCCCCGGGGGGGGGGGGCTAAACCTAGGGTGTAGCTCTGAAATGGTTGGCAAGCAAGTGGGCGAGACCCCCTCTAACCCTTCAGACCAACAGGAAAAAGCCTGTTCAGGTGTTCATTATGAATTATATCCCATGTTTCACATTTCACAAGGACTTGAGAAGGATAACTACTGACATGATGAGGTTACAGAGTGGGAGTGGTAAAATCAAACAACACTGGAAGCTCAGCACAAGTGCGAAAGTGACACTTCACTCTTATGTTGTCAGATTACAGCCTGCAGTGTGAAGGCAACATGTATCGTTAGGAGCATTTTTTTTCTGTAATGGACTATTTAACATTACAGAATGCAAGGAAACATGGGTAGTGATGACAGAGGAGGATAAAAACAAGGCAGGTTTTGGTGATATAATAGGTCTCAGACAGCTCTATGCTGATTTGTAGACATATTTCTAGCAGCATTTTGTTCCATACTGGGAGCTGAATAGTCCAGCTCTTACCTTATGCTGGAGATGAGCTGTCGATGCTCATCAGTGGTGAGTATGTCGGGTAGGACTGAGGCCAACCACTCAACTCTCTTCTCAGCTGCGTACTGCTTCAGCGCGCTGAAGAGCTTCTCTTTCACTTCAGGGTCATCACCCAGAATCTGTTCAACCTGATGGAGATCGGACAGTCTTTAGAGGCTGCACAGTGCCATTTTGTTATCAGTTTCTGGTAAATGCCATTTATTATTTCTGTCCTCTCTGCACTGAATGAGAGTTCTTCCAGACAGGAGCTTAGCGTTGAACTGTCAGCGTTATGTTTGACTGCCTCCAGTATGAAGGTGGCCGCTGCAGTGTGAGCCCGTTTGACCAGGATCTGGTCGATGTGCTTCAGCTCGGGCTGCAGTTTGAAAAACCCAACTCAGCAATATTTTGTAAAATTATTATTAACAACACACTTCTTGGATTGTGGCCTTAGTCCATTTTACTGTATATATTTGCATATTTCTGCTCCTTCACACTAAGAAAAGAACAGTTAAACTCAAAATTTTTGTGGTTGTTGGACTGATTAGATGTGACTCACAAGATAAGGAAGCAACCCCACAAATCAGGTTCAAATACCACAGAGTTAGAGTCTAATTAATGCACAAAAAAAATCACAATTTTCCCATCTAAAATTCATCAGCTTTAAACAGTTGGGTGCAAAAAAACTATATTTACAAACTCTGCAAGTATGGCTGGCCCATATCATGACTTACAGTATGTATCACAATATTTCTCCTCAAAAGTAAGAACTGAGCAATTAAATCAAATATTGCCATATTTTCGATCAATTATTGTTACTGCAACAATATGGGTGGGAAATACTATTGGTAACTTTGATATTAACACAATGAGATTTTTAGTAAATAGCAATCAGTTATGTGGATTTAATGACTGAAGTGGAAAAAGGCAAATATTAACAGAGGTGGAGTGCTCTGATAACTTCAAAAACATTCTGTTATTCTATTGTTATGCAGCCTTTAAAACCAGCCTTTAAAAAGACAATACATATGCATACGATATTACAATATCTAAAACCTCAAACGATACATATTCCAAATCACGATAATATATACTGTATGTACTGCCCAGCCCAACCCACAACTCAACGGGACCTGGCAGAGGACTTTAATGAGCTCTGCAAGATAAAAATGTACCTTCCTGTTGAATTCCAGGGCTTTGTGTTTGCGATCCAGTCTTGCCCTGTCTCCTCCCATCTGACTGTCCTCAATGCTGATTCTGTGTTTCTGCCTCTGGCTGAGGCACAGCACCCCTAGACGAAGCGTCCTCCCCTGGGAGGCCTTGATCAGCGCTGCCGCTGTCTCGTGCTGCCTGACGGGGATGCCGTTGACCTCCATGACGTAGTCCCCGGCCCTCAGCCCAGCACGACCAGCTGGAGAGCAAGGTGAGCAGTCCTCCACCAGCAGGGGGCAGTCTCCTACAATGGTGAATCCGAAACGACCATCTGGACCAGGTATGATGTCCATCTGGAGGGCAGATACAAAAAAAAAAAAAAAGAATTAAAGACATAAGGAAATACAACTTAATTCCAGTTGAATTAATCCACATGATGCTGCAATGGACTCAAAAGACCTGCTGTATGCGTGACACCACTCCAATACTGGGGGGAATGTTCTTCTGAGTTTGGGCGATGGCAATTACAGCTTGGGGACCCAGTGTAGACACATCGTGGCCCTCGATCTCGAGGACCTGGTCCCCTGCCTGTAACCCTGCCAGATGTGCGCTGCTACCCTCCTCCACAGACAGGATGTAACTGGGTCCACTGCCACCTAGTTGGAATCCAAACTCCTCAGGCCAACCCTGGTTGGATGACGGCATGCTGAGGACTTAGAGGACAAGCGGGTGGTATAAAAGAGGTGACATGGGGATAAAGAAATGATGTAGGATGTTACTGAGTGGACTGCACTTAGGAGCATCTCTGCAGACAAATAGACGAGCCCATGAGACAGCATGCTTACAAAAGTAGAAAAACACACACTTACCCTCTGTGGCTAACACATTCAAGTCTATCAACATTGCGAAAACACCTTCGGATCAAATAATCCTTTATATGTTTTAAAGGAGTTCCAATTCAGGGCACCCTGTCACTCCTCCTCCTCCTGCTCTCTACCGTGTCTCAAGTTGTACTATTGAATACAGCTCTGTAACCCTATAACCTAAACCGTGACACACGCAGCGGTCCCTGGCCTGCTTCATAATTCGACGGCAGCCAATCAAATTATGGCAGAGATTGTGACCTTCATTTTTTCTCGAGAGACAAAAGTTATTATTACTCAGTGCACATGCAAGTCTGTCCCTGTTGAAAGGTAAGTGTGCAGCCGAGCAAATCCAATGACTACGCTGCATTCCCATGCTCCAGGTAAGAGATAGAAGAGGGCACCAAATAACAAGCAAATACAGTAACCTGGGATGTAGAGAGTTTGGAATTAAATATTTAAACTGTAAAAGAAATAAACCATGTGTGACTGTTTAGCATCTCTGATATCACAAATTATCAGCCTCCAGAGAAGAATTTAAAGAGTGGAAGTAAACTGATAGAAGACTTACAGAAATCTTTAGATGGATATCGAGGAACCCCTTTGCTCTGACGAAACGAGTATCGGCCTTTTTTGTTTTGCAAAAACTTCTTCATACTGAATCTCAAACAGCAGGAGACCTGCTAGTAGGCCGATATCCAATCTGTCTTCTCAAATATGTAAAAAAAAAAATTTAAACCTGCATCCCACAGTCAATCTTGAAAGACGACAAACTCAGAATTTTGCCCCATTCTTCCACCGGGCGTGAGTGTGCATGAAGAGCGAGTGAAGTCTCTCGGTGAGTGTGTTAAGGAGTTAGTCCTCTGCCTCATCCCTGATTCATCCTTGGGCCAGCCTGCTTGCACAGTGGTAATAAGAAAACTGGGACGCGCGCACTCGCGCACTTCGGTGTCTTAATAATTCTCTCTCCAAAAAGGGTATTGTGAGGCCTCATTTTTCTATAAATACACCAATGTGTCTTTGTCCTCCTCCTCCTCTCTCGGCTAGGTGGCTCTCCGAGGGGCCGCTGCTGGCCCAGAATCACTCTGCCTCGATGTAAGGAAGTCTGCTGCGTAGAGATGGAAGCATCCTCTTGCCTGGAAATCTATGCATTTCCATGTGTGTTTCCATGTGTGTGTGAGCACACAATAATGCTCAGTCCGCTGAGGAAGAGCAGGGTCAATTTAAGACTGTAGCCCGTAGGATTAGGAGGATTAGGAGTTGAATCTTTCCCTCCACCCCCTGACATTAATACTGAAGGAACACACGCTCCCCTCGTATAATGAACAAATACATTGACTAGATACAGTAGGAGCAAAAAAAAAAAATTCAAAAAGTGTATCAAAACACTGCAATGTCAGGATATAGGTGTGCATCAGAGACCGGGTTTAGATCAAAGTTGGAGGGAAACAATTGACAATTGAGCATTTAATAGGTAACCTCATCATCCAAATATTTCTGATGGAATTTGCCTGTAGAAAAATGTAACCTTGTAAATTTGTGTCGCTTATGCATGGATTTATGCCCATTTCATTTATATCCCTCCCTCAGCTGGAAGCTGCATGAACAGTTGTCTTCAAGAGTCTTTTTTTTATCCCCAATTTCTGCAAAAACATCAATATTCTTTTGGCTTTAAGGGTCAAAGCTGTTGAGCCCTCATAACACGCCTGTACTAATCAATAGTTTGATCCATAACAGTGATGGACTGAATATGTAATATGAAAGGGGTCTTTCATTTTTTGATATCTTAGCTCATCCTAGTAGTTTAACAGCATTATTGTTTTTGGTCAACTCAATGCTTTCATTAACTCTTTTTTTCAGCTTTTACAGACAGCACCTTAGCTGTCAAGGGATAAAGGACACTCAGATAAACATAGCTTTAATCAGACCGAACACATGTGCAGGTCGATTAAAAACGGACATAAGTAAAGGTTGAAAGGCAACTTTTTTTAAAAAAAATTAAAGTTTAATGAGATATGTCTTATATTGAATGTATTGTGGATTTAATTCAAATAAATTGTGCAGTGATTCCTGACAACAACCATTAAAAAATAAAGTTTTAATTTCAAAACATTTCAATTACTCCAAAATGTAATGATATCAAAGAGAGGGTTTAATCAATAAAAGAGGTTAGAAAAATGCTTGTCATTAAGTCTAAAAGACAGTTCATTACAGCTGAAGAGAAAGTACCGAAGAAGCATGCAGCTTATTGGAGTAGCAAAACACCAATTGTGCAACAGGTGTCGGATACCGTTTGAATAATTAAACCCAAATGGCTGCATCCCTACACAGACACTTCAATCTCTCTTCGATTAAACTCCACTTGCACTACAGCCAAGTGACATGGTGATGGATACAAAACTGACAATTTGTAGGCTACTTAGGCTGACTTTTTTTTTCAGACAGTAAATCTGTAATCAGTTCTTTACGTAGGGAAATAATGCGTACGTTTGGGTATGTATTCATTCTGGATATTATTTGATTATTCAGAAATACTTAACTGTAACTATGAAAACACCTGATGCATAGTGACAAACTGCATCTCAAACATAAGAAACATCTAATATGAAACACACCAGCACAGTCATGCACCATACCTTTTTTAACTGCCTCCACAGATGTGCACCCACCACTCCAGTCTCATGCTCCTGTCTCCACCTCTGAGAGCCGTAATATGAGTGTTGAGCCATGTCAGCAACCAGATCCTGCCGGTGTCTTGTGATGCTCTTCTGCATAGTGTGGAGCTGTGGATGTCAGTGACAGATAGAAAACAAATGCAAGTTAGAAACTTGTGTATTGTGTTCAACTGTTCAACATGAGTGGTCTGATGTCATGCATGACATGCAGTGATGGAAGTACATTTACTCAGGTAGCCCCTCGGTATTTCTGTACAATTTTGAAGGTCCTTTTAGTTAACTTGAGTATTTCCTGACAATTTGTACTAGTAGATTATGTTTTAGTACCTTTTAATGTTAGCTGGTCCATATTTGGACACAGAAAAGAAAGCTGGACAGTTCCTTAACTCCCTCCCCCGCAACAGTGACACCCTCAGCCTGTTTGCGCCGCTTAGCACAACCCATCAACTGTTAGCTCATCGATGCTAAGGAAGTAGCATTGTTTACACGGCGTGTCCATGGAGTGCAAGCGAGGCTAGCACAGAGCACCACTAACTAAACAAAACCATGTTGACGTAGGGTAACACAAGTAAAGGCAGTTATGTGTGACTTAGACTAGAAGGCGAGGGGGGGAATTAAACATGTGACGGCGTTAAGAAGCACAGAAAGCGCAAACGGATGTTAATGGTTTCCCATAATGTTGACCGACGCAGGTTAGCATGCTAACGTAACATTAATTCAACCGCGTCGTTCCATTAGAACCCCGCGTCATTTGCTTTAAAGGTCTTCGCAGTATTTTGAGAGAGTGAACAAAACACTTCCTGTGCCAAGTTTATACCTTGTTGCGTGTGCAACTTTGTTCGTTGTCACTTTGTTGCCATAAAAACACCTGTTGTTTGGGTCTCCGAGGGTGCCAGGTGAAACATGGATTTCCTGACTCTGTTCGCTATCTATGTCCTAGTGGTGCTCACGTGCATTGCCCTGGTCTGTAAATACTCAGGCCAGCAGCAAACCCCTCTTACTACCCTCTTTAACTTTTTAGCAAAGGTAAGAAAGTGAGCGTTTTAACCTCAGTTTCACAAACCGACGCTGTGTGGCGCTGTTTGCCTGCTGTATTCGAATGTAAAGACAATTTTCCTCACAGGTTGTCGGACCATTCACGCCAAAATGTCTCCAAAGGTTTTCCCAGTGGAGCTTACACAGACTGTTTCATGAAAGGTTTGTCCTTTAAGTGTCACCAGCAATAAAATCAGAATGTATTGTAAATCTGTACCCGTACATGGCAGCAAATGCTTGCTTTTAATTATTGTGAGAGAAAATTTTAGTAATTTTTGCCCTCGCTCATTGCCATTTGCTTCTAATTGCAGGAACAACATGTTCATCTATCTGCATATTCTGCTGGAGGTAGCTGTGTATGCCGAATACACCTATGAGGTGTTTGGCTTCTGCAGGGAGATGGACACTACCCTGACCAGCCTGTCCGTGCCTTACATCCTGCTGGCTATCAAGACTTTCTTCTTCTACCTCTGCATCAAGAGGGATCCAGGTTAGTCCAGCTCAAGTGCAAGCACACATAATCATTACTGGCTGCAACGTCATTACGTCGTTATGTGTAAACTTTCTCCTCCCAATATGCAAGACATTTACTCTTTGTCAGTGTGATGCTATAGTTTGGAGTGTTGAATAACACACACACACACACACACACACATGATTTCGGTCATTTGATGTCACCTGTACATTGTGTTGATAACCCTCTTCTCTTGACAGGCACAGTGACAAAGTCAAATGTGTCTGGCCAGTTGCATATATATAAATACGACAGAAGGCTGTTTCACCCCGGAGTCACCTGTCCAACATGCCAGTTCCTCAAACCGGCGCGGTCCAAACACTGCAGTGAGTACAGACGCCCTCCTGCTGTGGAGATTGATCATTAAATCATATTGGTTCGCTCAGTGTTCACCTTAAACGCTTCATTTCAGGTGTCTGTAACAGGTGTGTTCAGCGTTTTGATCACCACTGCGTGTGGGTGAATAACTGCATTGGAGGTCGGAACACACGCTACTTCCTGCTTTACATGTTCAGCGTATGTGCCATGGCAGGCGACATTGCCCTACTAACAGGAGACATGCTACTTCACCTAGTACTGCAGTCAGGGTTTTTAATGGCCAGTTATATAGATGAGCATGGCCAGAAGCAGCCAGCAGGACCTCTGTTTATTGTACAGGTGAGACTTGGTACTTCTGACATTGTTTGCTTTTTACATAGGAACAGAACTGAAAAGATTTTTGTTTTCCCTCTGTCCCTCCAGCATCTGTTCCTGACCTTCCCTCGAATCGTCTTCATGCTGGGATTTCTGGTCTTCGTCTTCTTCTTACTTGCGGGATACGCCCTCTTCCATTCCTACCTGGTTCTCGTGAACCAGACCTCTAATGAGTGGTACAAAAGCCGAGGTTACAGCTGTCAGCACTGCCACCCGACTGCAACAGCAGACCACCTCTGTAATCCGGCGCCAGACCGCTCCAAGACATACTTCTACAGCAGAGGGCTGCTGAAAAACCTGGGAGAGATTTTCTTCCCTCCACAAGCTGTTCACAAAAAGGACAACTGAAAAAGCAGACACTTCCCTCTGAGTTGCTATGATGCGTTTACTGTACATCTCTTGGGATTTATTCGCCTACTGCTGACTGAAGAAGTAAAGTTTATTTTGGCATTTTTTTTCTATGGGCTCTTGTGTCTGTCTCCCATAAAGTGTTATGAATTGGAAAGCTCTGACAACGCGCTCAGCAAACTCTTAATTAATCCCTGTTGGATTTTAGTGGTTTATTAAATCTTATAACCACAATATTAGAGCACCTGATTTGATCCTTTTCTGTTGCTTGAACTAAATAGAACCCTGTTTCCAAAAATGCTAAGATGCTTTATAAAATGTCAATGGAAACATATTAACAAAACATAAACCCCATATTTAGAACAATCACTGTAATTTTGAAAGTGAAATGTTTTCCAATTCTTGCCTCATGTAATTTCAGCTGTTCATCAGTTTGTCTCCTCCGTCGTAATTACCTTTTTTAATGTTTCAAACATTTTCAATGGGTGATAAGTCAGGACTACGGGCCAGTATAGCACCTGGACTCCTTTATTACAAAGCCATGCTGTAAAAATAATGTTTTTTTGCATTGTCTGACACAACTGAAATAACCAAGCCCTTCTCCGAAATAGACGTCATCATACTTGGCATCACATGTTGCCACAAAACATGTATGTATTCAGCATTAATGTGCAGGTAACCCATGCCATGAGCACTAATGCACCCTAATACCATCATGGATGCTGGCAACAAGCCTAATGGTCCCCTTCTTCTTTAACTCACAGGACGCTGCATCCATAATTTCAAAAAAGAATTTCACATTTTATTTTTCCTCAGAAGGAGACAAGAGTTTCTGGATCTGGGTTCCTCTTTTTTTGATAGTTTCATCTCACATTTGTGGATGCAACAATGAACTGTGTTCACAGGATTTTGGGGAAGTTTTCTCTGGCCCATGCATTGCATTTCACTACAGTATCATCCGAGTGCTTGAAGATCATGGCCGTCTTATGTATGGTTTTCCACATTTTCCCTTGCATATGGCTATAATTTCAAGTTCTCTGAATTTTTTAATGATACTGTTTACTATGGACAAGGAAATTCTTACATTTTTGGCAACGTTACACTGATAAACCTTAGCATAAGTCTTTATACTATTGTCAATTAAATATAGGGTTTCGATGTTTTGAAAAAAAAGCGTGTACCCAGCATTGGTGGAAACAGGGTTGGAAACAAATGCTTCAGAAACTAGAGCAGACAACTGTAGTCTCTCGCCATTAGCATGAAGGTCCGTTTTAATCGGTGGGTCAGTGCTGCCAGCAGGGGGGGCTGTGCAATAATGTTGATCAGAATTCCTAACCGTGAACCCTATAACATAACATTTTACAGAACACCAAAGTAAGAAAACGTGTTTTCTTATTTTCTAATGTCACAAGTGTGCTAGGAGTCGCGTTTTTTTTTTCACGTGCTTTCAATTCTGTGTTTCTTATTTGGTTATGTAAATGAGCCTAAAGTTTTCGTGCTCCCGCTCAGGTCCACATAGATGCATGTTCTTGTCGTCTTTGTTGGACTTCATCATGGCTCCCGCTGAGTTCTAAAGACTCGTGGTTCTATGCTATAGGTTCCTGCTTACACAGCCCCAAGAGTGGTATTTTTATTTTGAAAGCTAAAAAGCCTTCAGGTTGTGGGCGGGTTGGGCTTGACCGGAAGTGAGAGCGGAATTCTTAGCGTGTGGTCATGTCACTTTAAGCCGGTGCGGAAGTAACTTCAGAATCGATGCAATTCTCAGAGGAAGGCAGGATTTTCTCTTCGGTAAATTTCGACAGTTCTCTTTTTCTACAAGTTTTGCTGACCGTTCTGTCTTCGTCACAAACCAACAGCGCAGTTTCTACAAAGCGTATAAAAACCCGGAGCTTAATGACGTTGCTAGCCAACGACCGTGACTTTTAGCAAAAGCGCCGCCGCCACTAACGGAACGTGCAGACCGACGAGGTATTTTTAGGAGCTTTAAAAGCCGACGGCTCGAATTAACTTTCCCACGATGGCCGTGTCAAAGTGTAGTCGGCTCAGCGGAGCGTCGGTGAAGCACCTGCTGGACTCGGTGGACTGCGTCCTCTTTGACTGCGACGGGGTCATCTGGCGGGGGGACCAGGCCATCCCCGGCGCCGCTCAGGTCATTCATCTGCTCAAAGAAAACGGGAAGAAGGTCTTTTTCGTCACCAACAACAGCACCAAGACGAGGAGGATGTACGCCGAGAAGATGTCAACGCTGGGCTTCGACGTCAAAGAGCACGAGGTGTTCGGCACGGCGTACTGCTGCGCCATGTACCTGAAGACCGTGTGCAAGCTGGAGGGCAAAGTGTACCTGGTCGGGAGCGACGCGATGAAGCAGGAGCTGGAGGCGGTGGGGATCCAGCAGACCGGGGTGGGACCCGACCTGATCGCCGGGAAGCAGGCCGACTGGGCCAACGTGCCTCTGGATCCCGTGGTGAAGGCGGTGGTGGTCGGTTTCGACCAGCATTTCAGCTACATGAAGCTGAACAGAGCCCTGCAGTACCTGACCCAGCAGGACTGCCTGTTTGTCGGAACCAACAGGGACACCAGGCTGCCCCTGGAGGGAGGCAAGGCTGTACCAGGTATGGCTCCTCACCGGTCACATCACCGCAGGAGGGTTGGTGCAGGTTGTCCACAGTCACTGGGGGTTGTACGTTGGAGGCTGGCCCAGAGAGCTCAGGAAAGTTGCTTAGAAAAAAAATAGTAAGGGAATATGTGGAAAAAAAAAAAAAAATTCCCTTCGGAATTCTGACTTTCTTCAGATGACTGCAGAAAAAATGTTGGAATTCTGAGAAAAAACAGTCTTCCGTTGTTATTTAAGTCTCGTAATTTTTACCTTTTCCTCACATTATGGACTTGTTCTTCTCTGGGAGTTCTGAAAACTGTCTGACTTTTACTCAGAATTCTGTCCTTTTTTTCAGCAGTCCGACTCCAATCTTGGAATTTTTGCTTTTCCTCAGGATTCTTAGGAAAAAAAAAAATAGAACTCAAAATTTAAATTGGCAACTCATGTTTTTGCTCCCAACTTTTTCTACATAAACACTTTTTTAAGACTTCATGTTTGGAGTTAGAGTTGGAGTTGCACTAAATATGCATCTCAAATATAAATCTCAAAGTTTTAAAAGTTTCACAAATTCTGGAAAACCCCCCAAATCCACTAAACTCATAAAATGTGTATCTCATTTGACTGCTTACCTTTGAAAAGTCACATATACTAATGTGGTCATTATGGGTGTGACCCCTCCTCTTCCTCCCAGGTACAGGCTGCCTGCTGCAGGCCGTTGAGACGGCAGCCCAGCGCCGGGCCCAGACAGTGGGCAAGCCCAATCACTACATGTTCGACTGCGTGGCCTCCCAGTTCGGCGTGGACCCCGAACGCTGTCTGATGGTGGGCGACCGCCTCGACACAGACATCATGCTGGGCTCTAACTGCAGCCTGAAGACCCTCCTCACCCTCACTGGGGTGAGCACTCTGGCCGATGCTGAGGCCCATCAGAAGAGCGGCTGTGCAGAGAGGCAGGGGATGGTGCCGGATTATTACGTGGAGAGCATCGCAGACCTGCTTCCAGCCCTGCAGGGGTGAACCTGCAGCATGTAAACGCTTTAAACCAGAGGAATTTGGCTCTCCTGCCACATGCCAAGCTCCACTGACTTTTTCAAGGGAATATTTTTCATTAAGGTAATATATTAAAATCATCTAATTGCAAAGTCAACACCAAGCAGCTTTTGTGACAGAGGACTTTATTAATGAAAGACTTCATTATTAAATGACCTGCCGCTAATGTTTTATCACTGTCAATTCTGTCCAGTATTGTCTGATTGTAATGTTGAGATTCAAGGAGCAGCACGTATGTTCCTTTTTTTAGGACTCCGATTGCATCACGGACACTTTACGCTCTCTACAATCTCCTTTTGCGCAACTTTAAGTCAAACTCGAGAAACGAGGGCACGCAACATGTCAAAACTTTGCTGATATGTGTGTCTAGGTTCACGGTGTATAAATAGCAGCCGGAGAGCAGTGGCTGAATCATACTGCACTGGTCCGACTTCAGCCTTCTTTGCTATTTTTTTTTTTTTTTTTTTTTAAAACATATTTTTACACCACAGCAGAAAGTGCTTACATACAGTTAACATTCATTGGATTGTGCAATGATGTCCTGCCCATGTCAGTAGCAAAATAGTGATCAAAAGACTCAACCTTTTACCATCTGTGTTTATGTCTCGTCTGTGACTCCAGGACTCATTAAAAGAAGCACTTATATTCATAATAAAACACATTATCTTCACTAAATCCGTGTCTGCTCACTGTGGACTAAATCCAGAATGAACACAGCCATCCGTCTTCTTGGCCCTGTGGTTAAAGTCACCTTGGGTTGTCATCAGCTGGATGCCCCAACAGGCGCAGCGTATCTAATCTCTCATCTGATGAGGGAGGCTTTCCAAGCCACGCCTGCTTCACCCCTTTGTCCATTGTCCGTAGTAGGAAAGGTGGCCAATTCCTCTCATGTAAGAAAGGGCCAGCAGAAAGAGGGATTATGTTAAGAGAGGCATATTAGGTGGGGTGGGTAGCAGGAAGACAAAAGTTGAAAATTGCAGAGTCTTTTTGCAAAGTGGATGACTGTTTTGGGGAGGAGAAAGAGGAGGAAGAAGAGGGGGGTCTGCAGGGACAAAGAGAAACCTTCCAGGTGTAGCGAGTCTCAGTCAGCACTGGTCATGACCGCAGCTCAGACGAGAAAGACCGAGTGAGGAGCCGTCACGGGACTCAGGATGGTGAGGTGTTGGAAACATTCAGAGGAAGCACAGTGCACGGTAAGCAGAGGGCTTTTCATTTGAAGAGGACAGATTCAGATATTTCTTTAATATGTGATCGAGAACTGGTTTTGTGGGGACACGTTTTCAGGATGAGGGTCATGCTGCATCCTCCCCATTCCCCTTTCCATATAAGGCACTCTGGGTCGCCCTCTCCGCCTCTCTGTTCCTGGTCATCGTTGCCCTCGGCCTGACAGGGCACCTGGGGCTGTGGCAGCCTCGTTCTCAGGTGAATGTGACAGACCCAGCACCCTCCAGAGGTGCTTTTAGTCCTTATTTCTAATCCGTCTGCTTCTGTCAGCCCTCGCAGATTGTCCGAATCGCAGTTCCAGATCAGACCGGCGTGCTGATCGACCAGTCGGCCACTGTGGACCAGCAGAATGACCTGGTGACCTTTTCTCTGAATTCACCGGCGAACAGGACATCCACCGTGCTCTTTGATGTCAAACGCGTAGGTGCATCCTATTTTATGGTTAAAGGATGACGCGTTGTGTCTTGATAGCTCAAACGTTGTGTTGCAGGGTTTGATTTGCTACAACCCCTTGGACCTGGGCAACTGCTTCCTGCGAAAGATGGACAAGTCTGACTATGACAACGTGCGCTCCCTCCTCGAGTCAACGCAGAAGGTAACATTCTGGATATATGCGACTAAAATCCAAAATAGACTCGTGGCTGCCCTTTAGGCTCTGCCAGGCCCATATTAATGTGTGACCTGGCATTTTATGGCCCTGACTCGTATGGCGGGTAAAGTGCACAGTGCAAGTATAGTCTCACTATCACACCTCCACAGCTGAATTCCTCTGCACACCTGATCCCTCCGGGCCTCCCTCAGGTTACTCAGGATCTTCTTACAGGAGAGTCCTGGATCAGGCACAATGGCCAGACTGTGCGAGGGCTTTTAAGACTCCTCTGTTGGATTAAAATGCAGCCTGGTGAGTTGGTTAGTAAGGGAGGGGTCTAATAATGATGGCTGTAAGCCTATATTGATTCTTAATTGAGCTCTGGCAATATTAGCAGGTGAAAAGCCATAGCTGAAATGGGATTTGGGGGTGGGGATGTGAGTTGGTCATGCAGATAAACTGAGAATGACTCTTTTTTTTTTTTTTTTTTTTTTTTTTTTTTTTTTGCACAATAACCGGTTTCAGCACATCAAAAGTGTTTTTGTGATCCCTTGATTCTTTAACACAGCGCACCCCTCGGTTGGAAGATTGGTGGTTTAAGTGGTCCAATCAAGCATAAGTGCTTTAAGTGGTTCTCTATCAGAGTGTAAGTGGTGCAATTACACACAGCCTTTGTGGCAAGGAAAAGCACCAATATGCAGCCGTGTTGACCTTTTCAGCCATATGTCAGCTCCAGTGTCACTCTTCTTTGCATGTGATATCTCATGCTCATTAACTGACGACTCTGGAGCCTCTATATGTTCCTGCAGAGGAAAAAAAAAAACCCCTCCTGTTTGTCTGTCTTTCCCAGCAGAGTCAGATCCAGCTGCCTGCGAATGAGACCCAGAGGCAGACGGAATTCCTGGGAGTACTGGCGGCCCCTCAGGTGGACGCGTCCACACTGGAGGAGCCCTTCCGGGCTCTTTGTCAGGACAGGTCCGTCCGCTGGACCAGGAGGGTCGAGGGTGAGAACAAGCAAATCTTTAAATGTTGCTTTCACAAATTTTAGGACAATGAACATATAACTTAAGTCTTCGTTTCTTAATTACAATTAATATATACTAAACTGTTCTTTTTGATAGATTTGCTCACAATAAATTTGGTGTTAATTTTAAAATCCTGGTCCAGCAAGTAAAACTGGTGTATCAGAATCTCCCCGCGATTATCAACAATTTGTCAGTTACGTCCTGGGTTTAACATATTATTTATAAAATGTTAGCTCAAGTCTTTATGAGCATGTGTTCACAATTCATACATGTTTGTGTTCTGAGGTATGCCTCCTTTTGACGAAAATGCTTAACTTAGTCATCCTATTAATAATATCATACATTATATTATTTGCCTGTTCTCGGATGCCCCAATATGTTTATATATGCTATGGTATTGTGAGCAGTTATCAGCTGATATACAACTGTAAACTATGAGTTTGAATAAATAAAATGTTAGGAAAAAAATGGTCGTAATATCATTATGGTGTCTAAAGATAATGTGAGGAAACATCATGGAGATCTTCCGTATTAACTTACTTTATCCAGATATGTAGGGTGAAAGTGTCAAATGGCGTGTTATCTTTAATATTAGAGAAGTTTGGATGCTTAAATGCAACACCAGAAGAGACTGTGATCCATTTGTCAGTATATACAGACACTGAATCTTAGTCAGCTGGCAGCAGCTTGAATCCATTCAACAGGTCAGGCTGAAATCTAATCTGTGTCACCCAATGAACTTTCTGAACTACACTTGTACTCACCGAACAGTTTGTGTGGTGCTGGGGAGCTTTAAAACAGACAGTTATAGTTCTTTTAGACTGTGAATGATCTCTAAATTCTTATCATTACTGACAAACTAACTAATTTGTCAGCTAAAACAAGTCATTCATTATTCATACCCTGAAGTTACAGTGGGGTAAATGAGGTGTGATCATTTTTTTTCCTCCAGTCCTAAATTAGGACTGTGAAATGACGTTTCTTTTTTTAATCTCTGCTGTTTTCAGGCCCGGGAAAACAGAGGCTGGTTTACTTCTGCATCGACATCTGCTTTCCCAGCAACATCTGCTTGTCCGTCTGCTTTTACTACCTTCCAGAGTGACTGTGTGTTCACTTCTTTTTTTTCCAGCAAAAAAAAAAAAAAAAAAAAAAAAAGATCAGGGAAACAAAGTTGTCTTTTCGGTTTCCCTTCAGAAGAAAAAAAATAAATAACAGAAGACAAAGCAGTTTTGACTGTTCCCTTTGTGCCATACAGCTGCCAGTTAATCAGTGAAGCAGCCAACCCTTTCCATTCACCGAGAGAGAAGAGATGGAGACAGGCTGTCACGGTTATTGCCAAAGCCTAGTCGTCATGCTCTAAAAAAAAAAAAAAAAGATCAGGGAAACAAAGTTGTCTTTTCGGTTTCCCTTCAGAAGAAAAAAAATAAATAACAGAAGACAAAGCAGTTTTGACTGTTCCCTTTGTGCCATACAGCTGCCAGTTAATCAGTGAAGCAGCCAACCCTTTCCATTCACCGAGAGAGAAGAGATGGAGACAGGCTGTCACGGTTATTGCCAAAGCCTAGTCGTCATGCTCTTCATGTGTATACACCGTCTCTGGTGGAGATTATAGATTAGGATGTGCCTCTGATTGTGTTTCCTATAACCCACTGCTGCAGCATCACTATGTGTGACTGTTTTGATCTAATAAAAGACTGTTTTGCTTTTTCTTAAGGGCGTTTATTCAATTAAAACCTTCTTAAAATTCTGGCTTTACTTTGCACTCCCTTTGTGTACATCATTCTAAACCACATCTGAACAGCAGTTTTACCTCTTTTAATGTTTAATATAATGTAATAAATGAATTATACATACAGCACACATGAGAATTTAATAAAATTCCATAGTTAATGTGGATAATTTGGTCCTTTATATACAATAAATATGCACCATGAAACAAGAGGTGTAGAAGGATCTCTAGTTGTGTATAGAATTGGTCAGAAATAAACCTGATGAATGTTGTTTTAATCAGACCAAGTTCCAAACTATTGCAAACTCTAAAATTTGGTGTGAAATTATTTTTACTGTGTGAATACTGGCCCTGCTGCACTGCTGGACACTCCCACGCCTCTGAAAATGAAGAGCACCTTAGACGTCTTGGAAGAATTGGTGGAGACTTACAGCAGTGTTCAAACACAAGCTTCCACTTTCTCAACGCGATCACCTCGGAGAACATTTCAAATGACTGCACATCTTCCAACGGGTTCGTTGCTTTACATCTCCTCCCCGTTCCTCTTCATCAGCCAAGCACACTGTCATTGAAGGCCAGACACACCACGGCCTTCTGGTGGCCGCTGTATTCCCTCTTGATCTCTCCGGTCTCCACGCACCACAGACGAGCCAGGTTGTCCGAGGAGGCTGTTGAGGGGGAACAAGATGTTCATTCTAGGCTATATTTACACAGAAGAGATCAAATATGTCACCTGCTCCTCTCTGAAGAGTTAAAATCAGGTAATCACTAATATAGGCAGCAAAAACATTTCTCAAACAGAAACCACAAACAGCGACAGGCTTTTCACACACATCTGCTGTTCAAATAATATCCTACTTCAATATTGTGACTAACATTTGAATGAGTGTGGGGTTCCATGAGTCATCACAGAATTGCTTTGATAATGACGGTATAGTGATGATAACCCATTTGCCAGGGCTCACATACTGACCAGTAACAATATACTGGGAGTCTCCGGAGAAAGCACAGTCCCACATCCAGCCTCTAGACGTCTCTCCGGGGTTGTTGCTCTTGATGCTCAGCTCTGTCATCAGCGAGAAATTGGATGTCCTCCATATCTTACAGGTCTGGTCAGCTGAGCAGGTGGCCAACAAACTGGAGATGACCATGATCGTAAAGAAATATTCTATGTACAAAGAATCAGGCATGCAATCAGGCAAGACTAAGTATGTGAAAATGGGAACTCACGTAGAATCCGGGCTGAACTTGCAGCGGAGGGAGTAGCGTTTGTGTGCAGGGATTTTAGTCTTAGGGATCAGCTGAGTCACCTCTTCTCCGATGCCTCCAGCGAGGTTCCACACGTAACAGTTTCCCTGGAGGACAAAAGTCAGCCTTTGTATCATTAGATGGAACCTAATATCAATAAGGAGCACTTTTTTCAGAGTGTTTGGGCACTGACCGAGCTGTTGACAGCTGCCATGTAACTGGCGTCCGGGTCAATGTGAACAGAGTTTACTGACACCTCTGGCTCAGGAATCAGCTGTTCATTGTGGTCAGTCTTCAGATCCCAGATGTGAATCACTCCACTCTGGTCTCCAACGATCAGCTCTGCCTGAAAAACATAAGACTGGCTACTTATGGACTCGTTTGGGGGGGGGATATAGTCTGTCTGCCAATGTTCTCTCACCTGGTTGGGATGCAGGCAGACACAGTTGATCGGAGCGTTGACCTGGAATATCCTCTGACATTGGAGGTTTCTTGACCTGAGGTGGAGCAGCAGGGATCATAGCTAACTTTGTTGACCAGAGATGAAATGAGTAACAGCGTAACAACCTTCCTTTGTAGTACCTCAGGTCCCATATGCGAGCCATGCAGTCCTCTCCTCCCGTGTACATCCAGCGTCCATCCTCATGGAAGCCCACAGACGTGATGTTCTTGCTTACGCCATCGTAGTTGATCACAGGGTTGGGGTTGTTGGAGTTCAGGTCATACATACGAATGTGCTGATAACCTATAATAAAAAGTGGGAATTTTGAAATAAAGCAGCAATAAATGCATATTATGTAACACATACATACACATATGTATATATACTGTCCATATACATATATAAGATTTTAGTAAGAAATCTTACCATCTTAGTCAACTAAATATTGAGATTGGGTACTGCATATTAAACTTGTAACATGTCATGTGTATCTTATGCACTTTAAATGTAACAATTGTGTATTTCATATTGATTTGTCATTCATTACAGAAGACATCATCTTAAATTGTAGTTAATTTGTGCATTTAAAGTGTATTTTGTGTGTCCAGTGTTTATTTATTGTCCTCTGTTATCTTTATGTATCCAATGCTGTAGTCGAATGGGATGCTCCAATTTCTTGGATGTAAGACTACAGATGGAAATAAGCAACTTCACTAAATCTGGTGCACGTACGTTCATTACTTGTAAATGAACAATGTCATAACACGTTGTCCTGTTGTAAAACCAAACCAATGAAGAAATGAGATTTGAGGACATTTCTTCACTGACCTGCAGCTGCGATCATACTCCTGTCCGGTGTGACCTCGAGTGAATTTACTTGCTGGAAGCAACTGTTAAGGCAGTTATTAAACTATGTATAATACTGTATATCATATTAACATCGCGGGCAGTCGGAGGAAGGATACAGAGTCCTGGTGCTGGACTGTCCGGGTACAGATCCCGCTGTGGGCCTGCCAGAAACGGACAGTGTGGTCGTATCCGGCCGTGGCCAGTATAACCGGGTCGCTGCCCACCGTCCCCTGGTTCACATTCATGATTGACTGCTGGCTGTCAGTCTTTGGACTGAGTCATGTATGACACTGCACAGAGACACAGAGAACAGCCGGCACTTAGTGACATTAAATGCCGACTTTAAAAAGAAGTGTACTTATTGTCATGCTGTGGAAAGAAGCCTCGACTTGTAGCATACAGGCTAGCGCTAGCACAGCATCCTAGCTACGTTTAGAGACTCACGCATCTACGTCAAAGGCTCAAACATTAGAACTGTAGGGATACATTCGCTGTAGAAGAGTATTCATCACAATTTAGACAACTAAACGTCTTAAACCTGTCTATGTTTTGATTACCTTCAGCCACTGCGTTTACAATCAGTACATCGCCGTAATGTGTCCCTCGGCAACATACGGAGATGATTCGAAAGTTCCGTTTTCAT
>KV751339.1:8673021-8727088 GCA_001698575.1 Mola mola
TATTACTAGAATTGAGCATTTTGTGTTGGTTCTGGCAGGCCATGGAAGTCACACTCAGCTGACTCTCTTCTACACATTCAACTTGAAAATCTCCCACAGAGTTGCGCCAATAACTGTTTCCTCTGCAAGCTGCCCACTCCCTCATTATGCTGTGTCCGACGTAGTTAATGTCATTTCTGTTACCCTGTTATCTTATCCTTCGCACACGGGCACATTGAAGGGCAGGCAGGTCCCAGAACCAAAACATCACATGTAACTTACTGCAAATTGTAATTGTGGTCCTCGCAGCTCTGTACAGCATTTTTTGTTTTTCTTGGTAAAGGGACACTAGGTTTCGTTAGCTTAAACAGACACGTTTTTTTGTCATGTGTATGAACACATTTTGATGGCAAGCGATTCTACCTGATGAAACCTGGACTCGAACTTGCAGAGAACAACTAAAGAGCTCAACTTTCCAGGCTGGGCAGCACGACACACAGCAGTTTTACACCAAAAGTTCACTAACACACACTTTCCCCAGCGACATTTCCCTACTCACTTTGACATAAATGTTCAAATGTTCACTGTGTTCAACATCATCTTGGACAGTGAGAAGATGCCTGAGGACTGGAGGAAAAGTGTACCGGTGCCGATGTTTAAGAACAATGCTGATGTGCAGCGTTGTAGCAGCTACAGAGGGATAAAGCTGATGAGCGCCACAAAATGAAAATTTGAGAAAGAATAGTGGAAGTGAGGCTAAAAGAAGAAGTGATGATTTGTGAGCAGCAATATGGTTTCCTGCCAGAAAAGACCACTACAGACACCATGTTTGCTTTGAGAATGCTGATGGAGGCGTATAGAGAAGGTCAGAAAGAGTTGCATTGTGTCTTTGTGGATCTATAGAAAGCCTATGACAGGGTGCCGAGGGAGGAACTGTGGTTCTGAATGAGGGAGTCTGGAGTGGCAGAGAAGTATGTTAGACTGGTGCAGGAAGTGTATGAGAGCAGTATGACAGCGGTGAGGTGCACTGTAGGAGTGACAGATGGCTTCAAGGTGGAGGTGGGACTGCATCAAGGATCAGCTGTTAGTAAATACTTATTACTGCATTTACTCATGTTAATTAATGCATTTAGGTTATAAAATGTTACCGCAACATCAAACTATATTCATACAAAGGAATTAGTATGTACTGTCTCAGTTGATCATTAGTTTGGTCTTTCATGGGGTTTGATTACAGCAAGAACTTCATAGACTTTTAGACAAAGAACCTGTATCACAGCTTTCTATAAAAAAAGAGTGAAGAAATTTGAGAGACAAAACAAGACAAAACTGCAGAAATGAGAAGTGAGGCCTTAAATGTCATGGTAGAGAGAATTATTCTAATAGTAGCAATATGAGGATTTTTTCCACTGTAACTCACCAGTTACATCTTCCGGCTTCTCGCCTTCATCCAGAGCACCAGACTCAGACAGCTCTTTAGCATAGCTGAACAGCAGGCTGGACTCTCTGGTGTCTGAGGGGATATGATTGACAAACAACTCAACTTGCCTCCAAACTAAGGCTGTTCGGTTGGGATTCCCAAAAAAGCATTTCATCACCTCATGTTCATTTACAGATCACATTAGATAATATGTCAAATCATTTGTTATTTAATAAATTGAGCTCACCAGGATTGACAGTGATAATGGTTTTGGAGTTAATGGTAGCTACCATGCCATTGCGAAAGCTGTCAAAGCTAATCTTGGCATCAGCTATGAAGAGCACTTTGAAAGAAAGATAAAAACAGTGAGGAAACTAACAGTTGCACCTCAGATATACACTTCTGAGTTTCTGCTCAGTACAGCATTTTAATGGGAGGCCACTGGTATAAAAGTTGAATAAAGATTCATTTTTCTGCTGAAAATGAGCAGCGGTTAACCTACCCGTCTCCTTCGGTGGAAGAGTTTGCACAAGCTGAATGGCTTCTCTGTCCCAGCTGTGGGTAAAATGGGTCGGATTGTTACTCAGAATTTAATTTAAAGCCTCAGGTCACCGGGGTGATCCTGGCACAAAAGCAACACAATAAATTGTAATTTTGTGGTGCGTGGTGCACCAGACGAGAGGGAAGGAAGAGACGGAGTCATCAAAGAGCTTCACTTCCAGCCTCTGGCCTTTGCGTCCGTCTGAAGTGATGAACTGCTTCAGGTCTCCAATCTGCAAAAACAGAATCACCTCAACTTCCTGTTCTTCTTTGTTTGTGCTTTATTTTATTATGTTACAGCATTTTTCACAAGGATTTTTGCTGATTTTCAAATGTATCTTATAAATAAAGGTGACTTAAGAGACGTAAGAGACGCTGTGATAACTGGGTGCAGAGTTTGGCCTCTGACTGAACTCTAAAGGCATTCTGGGGCCTTTATGGTTAAGTTGGTATATTCCAGGTTAAAAACAAATATACAGTAACAGACACAATGCACTCTATTATCAAGTTGTAAGATAAGGATTTAGTCAATGTAGAAAACTTTGACATGATCAATATTCAAACTTGGGTTAAAGCAAAGAGTATTTGCTCAGCATCTACACTCATTGTCAAAAAAAAGTGCCCCACTTCATACTTATCAGGCTTCAGCGACAAGTTCTGTGACTTTTCAAAGACAGGATTTCCTCATGCTACATCATACCACTTTCTAACAGCTCTTCCATTCCTGTTAAAAGCAACAAAATCTGAAAATGTTTCTACCAGAAGGAACCACAATTAATTCAGCAAACAAAGCTTTGGCTTGTAAATCATGACACAACAACTTAACTAAGTACATTTAATCAAGCACTGTACTTAAAGTTTACGTTTATTTTTGGCATCGCTAAGCAAAAATTCCATAACCACCTTATTGCAAAAAAATATTGCAATTCAAGTCTGTGTATTCACCCTGTGATGCTAGTTTTCAGCCAAACTCAGTATGCTACAATGGGGGACATCCCAGCAGGATATGTTGCTCTCCGAGCATTATCAACAACTCTGCATACTCAGCAAAGAGCCCAAAACAAGGAAAGTTAGTCACAGAGCCCATATTTAAGAACAACTTGAGGCACTTATACTTTGCTTGAGAATTTCGATTATTTCCAGTATTTCAACCACTTTATACATCCACTCATTATATTATATAAATATTGCACATTTACTCAACTATATTAATTTAATAACTAGAGTTAGTAGTTACTTTACAGTTTACATGCTGCATCAGAGCCAAAGTGTGTTTATACTGTATATAAATTTACACTTTTACTCAACTAGAATATCTATGGGTGACTTTCACTTTTCTAAGTGATTTTCCAACATGCTGTAGGAAGAATATGGCCTTAAGACACCCTACCGACTTCACTGCAGCCAGCACATTTATCACTGTGCCGTCCAAGCCCTGCCCATTGGCCACAATGTCCCCCAGAGAGTAGAAATCTCTGGAGTCCTTCACAGGCAGGTGTATCAGTGGCAGCAGCCTGTCCATGGTGTCCACATCGGCACACAGATACACCTGGGAGTGAGCCTCTGTCACCATCAGCCTGTATGGGCTGAGACAGCAGATGATGGCCTCTCACCACAAGTACATCCCTTTGACACACTACGCACTGTTACAACACATCGTTACATTAGGTTAAACTCACTGCTCCTGAACTATTTACAAGCACCGTCAGCTAAGGATTTCTGTAACATTTGTATTAAAAGTGTTAATTACCTTGGTGTTGTGGGGCAAAATCGTTCCCCCTTCTCTGGGTCTTTGTTGGAAACTAAAGGATTTTCGATGATGACTGGCCAAAAATAAAAAATAATACAAAAATTGTACATTAGACGTTAGGTTTAGCTTTAATGTTATTTTTTTTCATTAATTTTGTTTTTCAATGTTGGATTTAAGAAATATGCTATTTTTTTTTTTTTTTAACCATAATCAATACATTAAATATAAATATTATTGAAGTGATTTTACCACAGTCTCCAGTGCTGAAGCTGGTGGAGAGCCCACAGATGTACCCATCGTTTCCCCAGGCTGTCACATTAATGAAGAAGTCAGGTGAGTCCCTAACAGTGAAGCCAAAAGTGAACCTGTCTACACCAATATCTGAAATTCAGACAAATAGATATAAATACTATTACAGTTAGATAAAAAGAATAAGATTATGATGAGGGAAAGCTCAGACAATGTATATTCATTCATAAACTCTCCAAAAGAGGATGCTGGTGTACCATATTCTGAGGTCAGGTGAAGTTAGAGGTATTTGCCCCTGAAAACAACAGCTTGGATGCATTAATGAAAGAAGATACTAACTTTTTCTGTCAGGAAAGCTTCTGACATCAGTTTTTCCAATGATAATCCCTGCCACTTTCTGGAAAAAAATAACAAAGATATCATGAAAACTTATCTTCTCAGTATCACATCCAATACAAAACTAACAAGCACATTTCCCAGTGAGTATGCCAAGTTTGTTCCAATCTAAGCAAATTGTCTCTGGCTATTGGGCAGTAGTCTGTTTCAAAGGCTGCTGTGAGTGCAATAAGATATCACATTGCTGTAAATGGCTTAAATAATGTGAACATACCGGATGGGAGAAGTTTGGATGCAGCTCTGAAATGGCAATGTAGGTCTGAGCAGCCATTTTGTTTATTCATCAGTTAGATTTCCAGTCCAGTTTATTCCTGTTAGCTGAGGCGGCACAAAGCTATAAGCGCACCTTTTTCTAATAATAATCATTAAAACATCTCAAAAAGTGACTTTTGATTGAGTAGTTAGCTAGTTAAAAGTGAAAATACTCGTATTCGCTAAGACCTTTTCAGTATCATCACTCTACGACATAACTGTACCCACGGCTTTAACTGTAGATAAGTGACCAAGAAAATATTTACAGTATTTATTTTGCGTTTAGTTTGGCAGGTTATTTCAGTTTTACTTTAAATATTAAGCTGTTTTAACTAGTATTATTTTACCTGTGACCGTTTTTCAACAGTTTATTGCGACTTTGCGGCAACTGACACGCCAATGAATTTGAGCGACTCAGATGATGCGTTCAGGTTAATTAGAAATAAAAAGAAAAAAAGTGTCGAAGTAAAAATATTAGCACAGAGACTTTGTCACATAGACGTCGATAGGTTTTATTGATACACATAGTCTCAGCGGTCCGTGCACTGAATTAGGTTCTGGAGCTTTACTCCAGACAATAACTCCACCGCATACATCGCAATCACCGCGAGCCATGAACATCACATCCGCCAGTGTTGCTGAGAAACTGCGCCACTTAACGGCTCATGCGAGAATTGCACACATAAGTAAAAGAAACGTAACATAAATTAAGATATTTTAAATGCTCATCAGATTCGCTGTTTTAATGCAACTTTTCAATTAATTTGTACTTTACTGTTGGCTAAGCAGACATTTTCCCTGTTATTGTAACACAAAGGTCGACTATATATTTAACTTTATTTTCAATATATGAATTCTGAATTCATGTGAATTTTGGTTTTCTCAACCGTTGTTTTTCACCCTCCAACCACTAGAGGTCCCTTTTGCGATTGTAACAAATTTACTGGGAAAATGAGTTTCCTCAGAAGTGACGAGTCATGCTGCGGCAAAAAAAAAGAGGTGTAAAAGGAAACAAAAGCGCAGAGATTTTTATTTCAAAAACACACAAAACACATTTTAAGTCTTACTTTTAAAAAATAATGTCAATATTATTGACCATTGAATAATATGTAGGAACTGCTTTGTAAGATAATAGGTCTGCAATTTGTTTCACTTCTGCTTGTGCAGTATTATGACAAACATGCTTCAGCATGTCAGAGGTAACTATTAAAAACACACACACACGTACACTCAAACAAAAGTTGTATGACAATGTCCTTCTCAGATGATTCTAAGATAACACATTACCATGAGCAGCTCTCTGCGGTTGAGAGTTCCTGCTTTGAGCCAGCCAATCAGATGGTGAAAGGTGACCCTCGCCACAACAGGCACAGAGTAGGCTGCCTTCCGTATCTGGAAGACGTGGTGCCGAAAGATGTGAATGTTGCCATTACCAAAATCAAAAACATGTGCACCATCCAGTTTGTGGACTGGTGATAAAGTAGGGATCAAACCAGCCCCCCCTGTGGTTCCTAATGGAGACCTGGCCAAGGTCCAGAGGGCTGTGTACATTCTGAGCAACAGTGCTGCCATTCCAGAGGTTTGGGCTTGCCTTGACCACAAGTTGATGTAGGCAGAATGTGCACATGTTTATTGGTATGTGGGTGAGGTTATGGAGGAGGGAGAAGGAAAGATTGTCTAAGGCTAGTGGGGACATGGCTGTTCTGGAGAGAAATATGAAGAGATGGAAGATGAGCTTGGAGAGGAGAAGGAGATGAGTATTAAGTAGTTATCCACATGGTGTACAGGGTCGCACCAGTGTTTGAAAGATAAGGTTGTCCAATCCTCTATATTTTTTCCTAATTGTCAGACCAAAAAATTATTCTTCCTCTATCTGCATGTCCTCTCCACCCCATTTATGAATCTCCTCTTTGGTCTTCCCCTTTGCCTCTGGCCTGGGAGCTCCATCATGAGCTTCCTTCTATCAATATATTCGCTGTCCTTCCTCTGCACATGTCCAAACCATGTCAACCATGGCCTCTATAATTTTGTCTCCAAAATGTCCGACCTGTGCTGTCCCTCTGATGTGCTTGTTCCTAATCCTATCCATCCTCGTCCCTCCCAAATAGAATCTCAACATCTTTAACTCTGCCTCCTGTCTTTTGGTCAGTGCCACCATCTCCAAACCAAACAACATTGCTGGTCTGACAACTCTCTTGGAAACATTTCCTTTTACTTTTGCTGCTACTCTTTTGTCACAGATCACTCCTGACA
This sequence comes from Mola mola, assembly GCA_001698575.1. NCBI lineage: Eukaryota > Metazoa > Chordata > Actinopteri > Tetraodontiformes > Molidae > Mola > Mola mola. The sequence goes on from KV751339.1 coordinate 8,679,861, forward strand.
CTTTTCTCCACCCACTCCACCCTGCCTCAACTCGCTTCTTCACCTCTTTACCACACTCCCCATTGATCCTAACAGTTGACCCCAAATACTTACTCTTGTACGTTTTCCTCCTCTACTCCGTGAAACCTCACTGTCCCACTTGCCTCCCTCTCATTCCCACATGTATTCTGTCTTGCTGTGACTGACTTTCATTCCTCTTCTTTCCATTGCATACCTCCACCTCTACAAGTTTTCTTCCACCTGCTCCCTACCCTCACTAGAAATCACAATGTCATCAGCAAACATTATCGTACACGGAGATTCCTGACTGACTTCATGTTAGTCTGTCCATTACCATAGCTAACAAGAAGAGGCTCAGGGCCGATCCTTGATGCAGTTCCACCTCCACCTTGAAGCCATCCGTCACTCCTACCGTTCACCTCACCGCTGCCATACTGCTATCATACAAATCCCACACCAGTCGAACATACTTCTCTGCCACTCCAGACTGCTGCTGCACACAAATCATCACTTTTTCTCTTAGCCTCACTTTCACTACTAGCTCATCAGCTTTACCCCTCTGTAGCTACTATAATTCTGTACATTACCCTTGTTCTTAAAGATCTGCAACAGTAAACTTTTCCTCCATTCCTCAGGCATTTTCTCGTTGTCCAAGATCATGTTGAACAGTTTTGTCAAAAACTCCACTGCCCTCTCTTCTATACACTTCCATATATCGACCCGTCATCAGACCAGCTGCCTTTCCATTCTTCATCCTCTTCAAAGCGTTTCCTACTTCATCATTATTAATCTTTCCAACTCTCTGTTCCGCAGTTTCCACCTCCTCCACCCTTCGTTCCCGCTCATTTTATTCATTCATCAGCTACTTAAAGTACTCCTTCCATCTTCTCAGCACACTCTCTAACTTGTATATTAGTACATTTCCATCCCTGTCCTTTATCACCTGAATCTACTGCACATCCTTCCCAGCTCCATCTCTCTGTCTCACCAGACGATACAGATCCTTTTCTCCTTCCTTAGTCTCCAGCCTCTCATACAGATCATTATTCACCTTGTTTAGCCTTTGCCACCTCTCTCTTTGTCTTACGTAGCATCTTCTTGTATTCCTGTTGACTCTCTTCCATTCTCTTACTATCCCATTTTCTCCTTGCCATCCCTTTCCTCTGTACTGTACTTTTTCATTCCACCATCAAGTCACCTTATCACCCTTCTTTTGTCCAAACACCTCCCTACCTGTCTCGCTGACCACTGTTGCTGTAGTTACCCAGTCACCTGGCAGTTCTTCATGATCACTAAGAGCCTGTCTCAACCTCTCCCTGAAGTCCTCACAGCAGTTTTCCTTTTTCAGCTTCCACCATTTGATCCTCTGCACCACCTTTGCTCTCTTCCTCTTTCTCACCACCAGGATCATCCTACATACTGTATGACCATCTGATGCTGTCTGGCTACACTCTCTCCTGTCATTATCTTGCAGCCTCGAATATCTTTCAGATTACATCATCTCCACAAAATGTAGTCGAACAATAAAAAATGTGAAATGAAATGTGACTCCTGTCCAATCTCTTCAGTCAATCTCCCACATACGGTAATGAGTAACTTTGAACATTTGAAATTGAAAAATACCTCATAGATAAAGCACAACCCTGTGCATTTTCAATCATTTCAATAATTTTCACAATTTTCAATCTCATTTACAATTCAAAAAATATTTACAGTACAATGTTATATTGACAAACATGGATATTAAAGGATTTTTTGCAAGTTTTTTACATTGTAGTGAAAACTGTACCAAAGCCTGTGTAAATTACTGTATAATAATAAGAGTAAGAATCAAAGATTGCAGGTTGAAAGGATTGTTTATGCCTAATTAATTTAGTTTGCAAAGCTTCATAACACTTCAAACATAAACTTGAAACTTTTTCCTTGCAACTACGCACTGTAATCAGTTTTTACAAAAGAAAAGCAGCTGTCTGTGAGTTCTACAACAAGAGGAGTGCGGCAGTGTGTTATGTAGCTGCAGGCACCAATTGTAAATTAGTGCACATACTTATATGTCTTGTTGTTTAGTTAATATATATGCTCAACTAGGCAGCACAAGTGATTTGATTTGATTTGTTTTCCTTGATTTTTATTTCTGCTATGAATTTTTCTTCATCTTAATACCTGAAAAGTAACAAATGAGCTGTGGGCACTGCTTTCAGCTGACATCACTCATTTGAATGTTCTTTGTACTTTATTTGCCCTATCACTCTGTATTAAGTTAGTAAGTAAGAGATTGTGTGGAAATTATTCAGGTGATTTTTGACTTTAAGTATTGCTGAATCACTAGATATTGATATCTAAATTTTGTAAATTTTTTTTCTCTATTGTGTTTTGATTGATTGAAACAATGAATTACAGCATGTTGCAAACATGTCATTTTGACTGAGTTTTTTTTTTTTAAATTTCGACTTAGAATGGAATGAAGTCTCAACGTCTTCAGAAAAAATTTTGTTAAAGGGATTTTCTGTTAAAAAATGGTCTTGTATTCATTTTATGTCCTTGCTGAGTGAAATGGTCCTTATTTAGTTTCTCAGAACAGAAATATTGATCATAGCAATCAAAAAAGAAAACATAAAAGCTCATTTCTGTTTTGTACATTTACACATTTAAATTTGTTGTTTTTTTTCGTGACAAAAAATTCCTTTGTGGTTAGGATGTAATTCTAAGGTGCGCTCTGCTCACCGCTCTGGCCCTCGCCTGCAGCCAGAGCAAGCCAGTGTGAGCCGGACCTTATCTGCTCTGTCATCTTTTAAACTTGTCTATTATATGCTGCACAGTGAAAAGTTGTAAAACAGGAGTGATTGAGCAACACATAGAAAACCCAGGATGCCAAGACATTGACTACTTAGCTCTGTCTTGATGTGTGTTGTAGTGCATCAAAAAACAACACATGGATGTGTTAACACACTCATAAATGTGATTTTCTTTGGAGGTGTTCTTTAACCTATTAAATGTGCTAATTTCAATAGTAATAGTAAGATAAAACTTCTAATTGTAAGAAAGATTTCAGCCTGCATTGAACAGTCATCTCTTTTACCGAATAGCTGCTATTATTAATATATGTTGTCCATAGTGAACAAAATACTATAATTCATGCAGATCACTCGATCAAACTATTTTTGTGACAAAACTGATCTCTTGTTGTCAGCAGGTTATCCATGCTCAGCATTCATATGTTTGCATAAAGTAACACAACATGCTGTACTGTGAAACCATTGAAGACGAATGTTTGGCAGTGACAATGTGCAGTCACCCACCCTGCCTGTGCTTTAATCATTTCTCTTGCAACAAGGCCTGAATTACATCCTTTATTTTTTCAGCCATTCATCACTACATCAAAAGATGGATTTCATCCCTACCACAGCCAGAAACACCTGGCCAGGCTTGTGTAGAGCACAATCTATTACCAACAAAACCTGCTTTTTTTACTGAGCTCCATATCTCTTCAAATCTGACGACCACATTCTTGAAGGGACTGAATGTCGCAGTAAGTGGAAGTGAGGAGTGATTGTGGTCAGATGAGCCCAAGGCACAAAGTAACAATATGCAATGTTTTTCTCCTGCATTAGGGGAGTCTTTTAGTGCACGGACATTAACAGCACATAACTCTTTCACGTCTGGAGCCCCTGACTTAGAGTCATAAAAAGTTGTCTCAATTAAACAAACAAACAATCAAAAAGACACAGGAGATATACTGTACTTAACACAATACTTCACAGCGACAGCATGCTGAAGAAAACTGAAAATTGCAGTTAATTATTTGTCCTACAAGACCTGATCATTATTGTCTTTAAGAGGTTTTGTGAAAAGGGAGTCCTGTCAACAACCTAAGGCATCCATTGCTGTAAATCACGTCATGCAACTTGATGACACAATAACGCTGCAAAGTCAAGCTTAATCAGATACAGTAGTGTTCAAAATAATAGCAGTCCAATGTGACTAACCAGATTAATCCAGGTTTTTAGTATATTTTTTATTGCTACATGGCAAACAATTTACCAGTAGGTGCAGTAGATTCTCAGAAAACCAACAAGACCCAGCATTCATGATATGCACGCTCTTAAGGCTGTGCAATTGGGCAATTAGTTGAAAGGGGTGTGTTCAAAAAAATAGCAGTGTCTGCCGTTGACTTTACAAACTCAAAACTATTTTGTACAAAACTTTTTTGTTTCTAGGATTTAGCAATCCTGTGAATCACTAAACTAATATTTAGTTGTATGACCACAGTTTTTTATAACTGCTTCACATCTGTGTGGCATGGAGTCAACCAACTTGTGGCACCTTTCAGCTGTTATTCCACTCCAAGATTCTTTAACAACATTCCCTAATTCATTTACATTTCTTGGTTTTGCTTCAGAAACAGCATTTTTGACGTCACCCCACAACTTCTCGATTGGATTAAGGATGCGATAAATAGGCCCAACACCATAGTAGGAGAAACATGCCCATATCATGATGCTTGCACCACCATGCTTCACTGTCTTCACTGTGTACTGTGGCTTGAATTCAGAGTTTGGGGGTCGTCTCACAAACTGTCTGCGGCCCTTGGACCCAAAAAGAACAACTTTACTCTCATCAGTCCACAAAATGTTCCTCCATTTCTCTTTAGGCCAGTTGATGTGTTCTTTGGCAAATTGTAACCTCTTCTGCACATGCCTTTTTTTTAACAGAGGGACTTTGCGGGGGATTCTTGTAAATAGATTAGCTTCACACAGACGTCTTCTAACTGTCACAGTACTTACAGGTAACTCCAGACTGTCTTTGATCATCCTGGAGCTGATCATTGGCTGAGCCTTTGCCATTCTGGTTATTCTTCGATCCATTTTGATGGTTGTCTTCCGTTTTATGCCACGTGTCTCTGGTTTTGCTCTCCATTTTAAGGCATTGGAGATCATTTTAGCTGAACAGCCTATAATTTTTTGCACCTCTTTTTAAGTTTTCCCCTCTCCAATCAACTTTTTAATCAAAGTACGCTGTTCTTCTGAACAATGTCTTGAATGACCCATTTTCCTCAGGCTTTCAAAGAGAAATGCATGTTCAACAAGTGCTGGCTTCATCCTTAAATAGGGGCCACCTGATTCACACCTGTTTTTTCACAAAATTGATGACCTCACTGATTGAATGCCACACTGCTATTTTTTTGAACACACCCCTTTCAACTAATTGCCCAATCGCACAGCCTTAAGAGCGTGCATATCATGAATGCTGGGTCTTGTTGGTTTTCTGAGAATCTACTGCACCTACTGGTAACTTGTTTGCCATGTAGCAATAAAAAATATACTAATAACAGTCATTAATCTGGTTAGTCACATTGGACTGCTATTATTTTGAACACTACTGTATATCTACAACAACAATAAGGAGGATTCTGAACTATTTCCCGAATATGCTAACCATTGACAGAAAAATTCTCAGAGAAATCTTATTGTAGCAATTTTCAAGTGTTTGAGAATGATTAATTTCACCGAAATCCGTGTAACAAATTAAATCTGATTTTGAGGGTGAGGATGAGGTCACCTTACAGTATGTCCTATAGTCTTGTGCACACTGAACTTCTGAAGTTTGAATAGGTGCCAAACCAAAACAAAATGCTAATAACATAATCATAATCCTAAAATTCCTTGTCTCACAACTAAATAAAAAAGGGCAAAAAAATGTGTAATTCTATAAGGGTTGAACTGTGTGTGCAATAGATTTGATTATAGGTAGCTGACAGGAAAGTACCTAACTCCCCATACTCCTCTGTTCAGCGTGATGAACAGTGCCACTGAAACCAAGTCTTAATGTCATGCAGAACAAACACTGATTCACTTCAATGCCTTATAAAAAACATGGTGTCTGTGTGTTTGCCATAACTGTAGACTGGGAGACAGATGTGGGAATATAGACATTTCGCTTAAAACTTGAGTTAAACAGTTAAAATTCCCCATTATTTTGATAAGGTACATTCATTCATTCAATTTATCCTTTCATTTTTCTTTTTTTTTTAAAATCCTAAAAATGGCACCTTTAAAGTACACAAGCTTAGTTCATTTGCATATTTAATATAATTTCTGTGAACTGTGAAGGTAGTCTATAATGGGCTATAGATTTAAGGTTAATGTGCAACTAATAAAAACACTACTTACATGACATTAATCTTTAATTAGTCAGTGTAAGTGTGTTTAGCAATAAAAAAAAAACAATAAAAAGATACATAATAGGTGACCATCTAGTTTTTCGTACTTGATGAATAAAGTGTGGACATCAGCCGCCTGCAGTGGCTCGGGATTGCCGATAGGCAGCACCGTAAAGCTGGCCGGTGAAGCAATTGGTGTCCGGTGCCCTTTCATCGAGCGGCGGCGGCGGCGGCAGCACCGGGAGATGCCGAGAGACACCACGGAACGTGGGCCAGACGGAGGCCCGTGAGCTTCGCACGGAAGCAACTTTGTTCGTCTTTTTTTTTTTTTAATTTCACACTCGGAGGAACACCGCCCTCACTAACATCTGGAACTCGCGGCCGCCGGCGGAACTACTCTTCCGCGTGCCCGCGCAATATGTGGCGGGTTTAAGTCAATGAAGTGAGCTGCGTCTCGCCGGCGGGTGGAGGACCCGCGTCGCGCGGGGTTGTGGGAACCGGACTCGGTGTGAAGGTAAGCGAGGGAACACCGCGTGCCACGCCGGGCCGTGTCGCTTCACATAGCGGCAAGGAGTGCGTGCTGTCCGCGCGCTGCAGGTGTTACATGGGGGTCTCTGGGTGGGGTCTCACGGTGGAGACACGCGGATGAGAGTGCCGGCTCATGTGCACTGGGGAGTAAGAAAACACATCTGGACTGGCTTTCAAGCCTTTCAAATTAGAATCGTTGTGAAGCCGTTGATCAGCTTGCCCATGGGGGTGTTAGGTGAACAGATGTGTGTGTGTGTGTTTGTGTGTCTGATGAAATTTTTGTCTTTCCCATGATTCTTCTTTATTGCATTAATCCACTATGGAAGGCAAGGCTGTATTGGTATGGACCTAATGAAGTGTATGAGAGAGAAAAAAAGAAAGCAAGCACGAGGCACCCCTTAAATTTCATGCTAAAAATGAGAAGTGAACAGATAAAATGATGTTATAAATCATCACACACACAGGTAATAGGAGAGACAGTGTCTTGTCACTGGCATTGTCAAGGTGAAGGGAGCAGTTTTGGTTGCTGGCCCCGAATCCCACAGAGACAATTAATCTGCTGAGCCTTGTCATCAAGGATTTTGTCTCAGCTTCCTGTTTGAAAAGGTCGTAGGAAACAGAATTTTGGTCCAGATGGTGGGAGCGTGCATGCACACACCCACTCAAACACCCACACCTTAAACAGCATATCAGAATTCAAACTGAGGGATACCCGATTAGTGGCTGGGACTTGAACTTGTGACCTGTACTGCTCAGCACATGGAGTCTCAATGCTGCTGAGATAATGATGAGTTAACTGACAGATTTTTTTCATTATTCATTCATCAGCACTTTTATCTCACATTGACACGTTTTAGGTTGAATTGTAAACTGTGAGAAATTTTTGCATTAATGTTTGACATCACAATATTTTAATAGAGAGAAAAACATATTTAAGTTTATTTTATTATTTAGTTTATCTATTTTTTTGCTGACATTAATATTGAGAGACAAATGGTAACAAAATAAGTGAGTCCATCACTTCTTAATGTCTGTGCTGTCGCTGTGTGGCTGTATTTTAAGTTTTTGCAGTTTCAGGAAATTGATGATTATGCTTTCTGAAATTGCTAGTGTTTTGTCTATTTGTATGCTTTTTCTTAAGCTGTGGTGGATTGTGCCCTCTCAACCAACATAAATTATTTACTTTCACAAGTTGAACGAAAAGCAACTAATCACTACATTTAACAGGTTGGATGGTTTGACATATTTGTTTGAAAAATGACCAAACCTATTAACTGACTATCCAAATTGTGATAGACTCATCAATTAATTTTTGCAGATCTGGTATAAAATGTCAATTGCTAATGTAAGTTGTTTTTGAAAGTCCAAGATCTTCACTTTAATATCACATGTAATACGAAGCAAACACAGATGTATAAGTGATGAAGCTCTACAGTGAAAATTCAGTGAGGACTCTTTTTATGCTTAAATCTGAGGTTAATTCTCATGCATGCTTACTCAGCCTGCCATTGTCTGGGTTCATCAATTGAGACATCAGCTGTTCTCATCAGGTGGTCTCATCTATCCAATAGCGCAGCGACACACCTTCATCATCAGCCTATTGTCCCGCTGCGACCCTGTGTAATTTGTTCATGCTGCTGTTATGCTTATCCACCCACCACCACACTCACACCCTGTGCTCGCAGATTCCTAAGTCACAGACAGCTTTCATTTACAGTTGCAAGCTGCCACCACAACCAGCAGTACCGCTGAGGGCAGATCTCCCTGTAGTGTCTTTTGGCATTAATGGCTATCACACATAATTGAATTGAAGATTGGTAAGTTATTTTTGAATGAAAAGTGCTGCTTAAATGAGTAATCTGCAAAAAGCCAGTTAAAATAAAACATATAGAAACAAAAGGACAAATGAAAAAAAAAAAAGTGTGAACTTTAAAACCTTAACCTTAACTAATCAAACACGTTCATGTATCACAAGTGAAAATTACATCTGCTTTGTCCTGTCTCATAGTCCGATGATGCAAGTAGAACACATGCACACACACACACACACACACACACACACACACACACACACACACACACACACACAGGAGGCAGACAGCATCCCGGAAGACCTTCCTGTTAGTGTGTAGTGCCATTCTGTGTACGTCAGTGCCAATATGGTGTGTGTGTGTGTGTGTGCACGCAGGCGTGTTGAGTCTTTGTCTTTCTGGCACAGCAAGCATGTTTGAGCAGGTCGAATAGACAAGAAGCAGCAGTGACAATAGAGGGTTTAATTCTGGGCTGCTGCTCTTTGCAGTGAAAAGCACCTTCCTGTTTGTGGGGAGTTCTCCACTGGGTGCACCAAGGTAGAAAACTGGTTTGATTTTTACAGGAGACCTCCAGTATTTTCACATTTTTCACAGCAGTTTGTATACGAGTGCCTGCAGATGCTCACAATCAGCACATCTTATCTTTCTTGTGTTTTGTGCCACTGCACAAGTACTTCTGTCACCTGCCATGCAAAAGCAGGAAACTACAGCATATAGGCTAGGTTGTGTAAGGAGACACTTGCAGTACCTTAAGAAACTTATTTATTACCCTTTTTAATTAATATATGTTCACGTTTTGACATTTAAACTAGTAGTTTCTCTTTTTCTTGTTGTGTATCAAACTACTTTGCAGGGTGCTTTTCTCTGATATATAGGCAAAGTGAAAACAAGGGTACTTTTCACATTTTGTCAGCTGAAACAAGGCAGCTTTATACATTTTGGTCAATAAGATATCCGGCAGCTGTCATTTGTAACACTGATTGTTGATTCTCATGCACAGTTTGTCAAAAAATGACACTATGAGTTTTCTGAGGTTATCAAATACCCAGCACCTGGGTTGGGGGTAGTCCCAACTGCCAATCCAAAGTGTCAGTGTTTGGCTTAGCATCTTACAAAATCTGTCTTTATAGCATGCCTACAGTCCCTTAATTAAGGTCTCATTGAGGGACTCTCATTAGTGGAGAGCAGGTAGATGATGTGTAAGCCACTTTCTTTCATTATACAAAAGCAAAGCCATAACATCTTGGATATATGCACTGCCATCATGCACTGGTGATGTCATTTGGAGTCTGTACCATGGTGACCGGGAAGCTGAGCCACAGTACCGGCACATACACCTGAGAGTTGAGCTGTTAATCATGACTTTTAACCCCATTTTTGATAATTAAATTTAGAAAAAAAAAAGAAGAAAGAAAAGGACAAATCAGCATGATAAGGACTACCTAAAATGCCTGAAAAACAGTAGAGGTTTTAGTCTGGCTTGAGTCCTATTTGAAATAAGTGAGAAGGGGTTTATGACCAATACTGCAGCTGACCATCAGAGGGCAATCAAAATGAGCTTTGGTTACCACCATTATCACTTGCCTCAGCTATACTTAGTCCTGATTAACAATTAGCATTCTAATCTCATCCATGTTGAGTCATCATTGAAAATATGTTAACATGCCAGCGTTAGTCCAAAGGTTGACAGTGCCTACATAGCTTCAAACAGCGGGTTTAGATGTTTGCAGGGTTTATTTTTATGAACAGCTTGGTGAAAGCGTGTCTTGGCCAGACTATTCAAAGAAGATGTTGCATAGTCATTTGTCCTGGATGCCTAGCCAAGTGATTTTTGGATGTAAATAACAACACATGAGAGAGGATTGTAAGGAATAGATGGCCTATCAAGTTTTAATTTACTCGTGATTTTCCAAGAGATTGCATAATTTATGTCCAATGTATCAGTCTGTAAGGATAAATTCTGATGTTGGGATTTGTATGAGGGCTTCTGTGGTTGTTGTACATCTGTCTGCTGCTGGTTGCTCAGATTTAACCAGTAGATGTGCATACTTTAAGTGTGGCTTGACAGTGACATCATTGCTTCAAATTAATAAGCGATACTGACTGTTAAAAACTACAGCAAAAAAAGTTTCTCAACAACATATTTATCGACGACGAGACTTGACACGGCAAAAATAGATAATTATATTAATAATTTTATGTTTTGCTTTGTCAACGAGACCAGACTAAATTGTTTCAGGTGGGCTAACGCAGCCTTTCAAAATGGACCATATTTTCCCTCATTTCATCTGTATAAGTATAAGCAATGCAGTATAGACCCTTTACCAGATTAGTTTCTTAATCCCCCTCCTGCCTATTTACAATGGAGTTCCATGTGTTGTCGCAGTACGTGTCCCGCCTGCACCCACCGAGATTATAACTATTCACACGCGCACTGAGTTTGTGTCTCTTCCTGTCAAGCAGCAAAAACATCATTTAGTCAGGTTAACGTTGTCAGTGATCTGTTTTTAGCTTGTCAATACCTCGTCTTTGTCATGTAAAAAAGTAGTTGATGAGTAGTTAAAAACCTTAGTTTTTAGTATAAATTAACACTACCCGGATTGTTGCAGAGGATGCTGTTTCTCGCTTGTCCATATCTGTTTCTTGGTATTCGAGATGTTGCAAATGTGACGCGGCAGCCGATTTACGTAAAAAGGTGCAGTGAGTCATATCACAGCCTCAGTGTTGCTAGAATGGAGATATAAACGATAGAGGGAAATATATTGATAGACTTTTTATTTGGTCCCATAATATGTCATTATAACGCCCAGCCCTAACAGTGAGTGAAAAATTATTTAACATACATTAAAAAGAGCATATAAAAAGGGTCTGATGATGGCATAGTGGCCCGTCAGGTCTGTACAAAGGTAGGGGAAACCCTGCAGAAATGATGTAGATTAGAAAGGACATCATAGCAACATCACATACTGGATACACAGATGTTACAAAAGTTTTAATCTCTCACCTCGATTCCCATTTGCGATACCTGTTGAAATAGTTCAGATGTAATTAGTTTTAAATTACATAGCATTTTTTTGACCACTCAAAGGACTTCATATGACAAGTCTGAATTCTGTTCACACGCTGGTGGCAGTAACTACCTTGCAGGATGCCACATGCTCATCAGTATCACATATACTCCTTGCATCTGGAGCAATTTGGGTTCAGTATCAAGATATTGAACCCAAAGACACTTCGGCATTTAGACTGTAGGGGTCAAACCAACAACCCTTCGAACTCTGATCATTAGACAACCACTTTACTACCTGAGTAATAGCTACCAGGTTCACAGGAGTCTTATTGGTCACATACTGATGCTTTGGGTTGATAGGTCTGCCAACCCAAACTGTCAGTTTCCAATGACCTGGGAAAATCAGAATCTGTATTTGATGACCTGGGAATGAGACTGACCGATCAGCTATATAAAATTTATATCTTTAAAAAATGAAAACATTTCGACTGGGGATGTGAGGACACATCCTGAGTTGTTTAAAAATCGATACAAATAAGGCACCTCTAAATCTGAGGCCATGGTTCTCAGCCGAAAAAGGGTGGATTGCCCTCTCCGGGTCAGGGGAGAGTCGCTTCCCCTAGTGGAGGAGTTAAAGTAACTTGGGGTCTTGTTCACGAGTGAGGGGAAAATAGAGCGGGAGATTGACAGACTGATTGGGGCAGCGTCGGCAGTGATGCGGACGCTGAAGCGGTCTGTTGTGGTGAAGAGAGAGCTGAGCCAGAAGGCAAAGCCTTTAATTTACAGGTCAATCTACGTCCCAACTCTCACCTATGGTCATGAGCTCTGGGTAGTGACCGAAAGAATGAGATCGCGAATACAAGCGGCCAAAATGAGCTTCCTTCACAGGGTGGCTGGGCTCAGCCTTATAGATAGGGTTAGGAGCTCGGACATCCGGGAGAGGCTCACAGTAGAGCTGCTGCTCCTCCGCGTTGAGAGGAGCCAGTTGAGGTGGTTTGGGCATCTGGTCAGGATGCCTCCTGGACGTCTCCCTGGGGAGGTGTCTTGGGCATGCCCATCCGGGAGGAGACCCCGGGGCAGACCAAGGACACGCTGGAGAGATTATATCTCTCGGCTGGCTTGGGAACGTCTTGGTGTCCCCCCGGTAGAGTTGGCGGAAGTGGCTGGGGAGAGGAACGTCTAGATCTCCCTACTCAAACTGTTTCCCCCGTGACCCAGACCCGGATAAGCGGCAGAAAACGAAATGAAACAAAAGAAATAAGGGAGGATTTACATCAATGCAGCAACACTTGCTAATCAATACTTTTAAATGGCATTGCTGTCTGCCTGTCTCCTTCCTGGAGTATAGATATTTCCATATAAGATAATTTCAGTTTCACTTTTTAAAAGGTAATGAGTAAAAAAAAAAAGTGCACGGTTTTTTGGTTTTCTGGTTAGAAAACATGCTCAAAATTAAACAAGACTAATTCTTTGTTTCATTTTTCTTGTCTGAGAAAAAAAATGTTAAAAATCGTTGTCGAGATTCGAATTGTATTGTGGGTTGAGTATATCCTTACATCCCTAATCTCAACCAAAAAATTATGAGAACTAAATCTAAAAGGTCGTAATTAACACTGAAACTCAGACTTGGGGACCTGTGCTCTCTCTGGTTTTTGTGACAGAGCTGACTGACAAACGCTGGTAGGAGTGACTGTTGGCTGTTTTACCTTCTGGCCCATGAAAGACCAAATGATCAAGATTTCAGTTGATACTCAAAAATCTGGGGAACAGATTCCTTTACTTCTCTGTGTTTCACCCCGGCTGTTCCAGTGGGTTTTTTTTTTTTTATAACTGTCATGCTCACTCTTCTCCTTTCCCATCAGCACACTGTATTAAAACTAGATTGGCCTTATCAGCAGGACAGAAACTCCTCTATGCTGTCAGGGCATTTGTGCAAATCAATCAATCACAAGTTTTTGGCCAAAAGAAGCAAGTTGACACACATTTTTACTTGTCAGAATACAATATCAGGAATGCTAAATGATAGATCACTAAGTTTCAGCACTTCATACTCATTACATCGAATATTCATTTCACCACATAGTATAATTTTAATCTGATATCCACTCACCATTCTGTAGAACACTGTAATTGTGAACGCATGTATTAAAATACATACTGTCCATCAAAGAGATTGTTGGACGTCAAATTTCAGGATGACCCCCATTACAGTGAAAGAATGGACAGATGCACTGAGAGGTCATTAATAGATTATTGAATAATGAGTTTGAAAGGACTGATGAATAATGGAAAAACAATGATCTGATAACTCTCAACTGCTTGCTGTCTTGAGATATTTTGTGAAAACTAATGAATATTTCAGTGTGACAGCTAATGACTGTACCACAGACCCGTTATTGTATATATATATGACAAAAGGCATGCCTTTCATTTTTATTTGTCACAGTTGTCAGCTATATGTATACACTACATGCCCACTGCTATACAGTAACAATGAAACCATATCAGGGTTTTGCAATCTGTGGAGCACATGTTTAATGTACCTGATGGAACCATTAAGACATACCATTTGACTGGTCTTTTCTATAGACAGAAAAGACCAGACCTGTCTACTATATATTGTCAACTTCCAATAAAAGATCAAACCATAAATGTATCCTCCTTGTATTACCACGTACACTGTTGCAGTGTTGTCACACACAGTGGGTATTTACCCCTATTTAAAGCTAAAATTACAAGTGACCTGACCTAGTTCTGATACCAAGTACTGAGAGCAGTTTCGAAATATATTTGTGACTTAGAAACGGTAGCGTGCTGCTGCTGCTGAGGTTCATAGTCCTTCCCCTCGTTGCGTTGGTGAAACTTTTATAATTTTGCATTTAAAAAACGTCATTAAAAACCCATTGGCTTTGTAACCATTCAGTCAAAAGGAATTTCAATCTGCCTATTATGTGGCATATACTGGCTTCCTTCACTGGCCCTTTGATGGCAGTGCTGTCCCCTGGCCAGCGTTGTCCCGAGAGACTCCACACATCTTATGAAGATCCTGAATAACTGTTTCTTTCAAACCACAACCACGACCTTAATTTTCCTCCCTAAATATTCTTTTCACAACCAGTTCACTCTCCACCTCTGTCGAACCCTAATGCGCAGTCTGTTGGCAATTACAATCAAGTTCTCATACAAGGCCAGCCAACAGAGGAAGCTATTTGTACTGGAGCTGGCAGGGTGAGTTTGGCGGCTGCACCGAGAGATGGCAGGAAAGAGGGATGACGGGAGGGACAGAAGGCTGCAGAGGAGAACGATTCATGTCTCCAGGCGGGGCCATACTTGAGTAGAGAGCCATCGTGGCAATGACCTTCCTGTCACCATACAGCTAACACAAAGCAGCTTCATGTTTAGCAGAGCTGTGCTCTTCATGATCTCATACCGCCTGTCAACTCTTCATGCTGTCTCTCATTCTGCAGCCATCCATTCTACAAGAGTTTACCATGATGGGGGTTACGTTAATATCAGGCGAATATACTGGACAGTATTGTATCCCAATTTGTTAACAAAAATCATTTTAATTTGACATAGATTTGTTAGATTTTATGACAATACAAGTGAATGTTAATGGTAACTGAGCACATACCAACATATTTATGAGAATATTTATGCCTGTGCAACTTTCGAATGAAAATCTGATTCAGGATCTTTTTAATTGGATAGTTTGAATACTAAAAGTGGATATTGTGTTATTTTAAACACTTACTGAAATAGTATCAATGATTTCATAGTCTTGAAAAACACACAATCATTGATAGGCTTTCATGAGTTCTTTTGCAGGTGTTATCCGTCATACTATCAGGTACGGGTCTGGAGGACTCTGGATGCAGAGACTCACACAGGGGTATTCACAATCAAATCTGTTCAATTAGGCAGAGGTCAATAACCGGGGATCCAAAGAATCAAGCTAAAGTACCAAATCACTAGACTTATGCAGAAACCAAAAGAACAAAAAGGATCATGCACAAAGAGACTCACGAAGGAATTACTTCTGGAAGGCTGACACTAGAAAAGAAGATGATCTGGCACAGCAGGGAAGGAACATGCAGCTTAAATACAACGGGAAGGAGAAGACAATAAGACACAGCTGTAACACATTAGGGTGTGGAAGATATCACACGAGGGGGAAGAAAATTTGACATGACATGAGGAATAAGACACAAACAAAATTTCAAAAATTAAACAGGAAACGACAAACTGACCCTAACAGACACTTAACATTTACGGACCCTGACACTTTCTTGTTTTCAATGAGCAAGATAGTGGATGTGGAAAAAACAACACTAGAGATAAACAAAAAAAGAGTATTTGAAGACAATTTTACACTTTTGTGAGAAAACTGATGTAATTTGTGATACTCGAAGTTTGGAACATTGGATGAAGATGGCCTCTTGGACAGTTTTTGCTATTTTCTGATCAAAAGTGGTCATTTTTCTGTTCAGAAATTTGTAGTCATTTAATGCTACCCAGAAGTCTCTTAATTAGAAGCTGAGACACCTATTTGGTTAGGATAACTGTTTGTAGGACTAATGTTTCTGTGCAGTAAACAAATCTTTTACATAATTAGTTTCCTCCTCAAACCTGTCATATTTCTAGGTTGATGATTTTGGCACTCCTTATTGCTGTAGGTGTCGAATAATCAGCATGCAGATAATGCTGCATTTTGCACCTTTTATGTTGACATTTGATACCCTTTTTTCCTCTCTATCACTTTCATCTTCTCAACTTTCCTTCCATCACCAGTTTATATACACACACATTAAATGCTGGAATGCTCACAGGGAAGACAAGACAATCTGGCAAAGGAGGAAGGGAACACAGGTGTTAAATACACGAGGGAGAGGTAGACAATTGGACACAGGTGGGACACATTAGGGAGAGGGAATAATCAGACACACCTGGTGGACAAGACTAGACAGGAAGTGGGGAATAGACATATAGGGATTTCAAAACAAGAGGGGAAACACTGACTGACCCTAACAGACAGACACTTTACACTAGCGGACCCTGACACAGTATAGATTTAACGCACACGTATAAATGCTGCTTAAGACAATTGAGGAATGAGATACAACAATTAGCTGTGTTACATATTAAACATTTAATACTGCTTTTACACAATCTGTAGGCATTTAAAAGTGCCTGTTCAAGCTATTGAAGGTTCCAAGCACTAAACTTCCCCTTCTGGCACAGAGGCAGACAGATGATGATATATGACAATTTTCCTGTAATGACTGCAGGCTAGCAGTTGATGGACGTTGATTGTATGAATCAATAAGAGAAACCATGCATGAGAGTACACAAAGTTAGTTCTGCATTGTAACCATGTTGTCCTCATGTCCTCATAGAGACACTCATAGAGAAACTTGGGTGAAAAAAAGGGTGTCACATGTTGTTTAGACAAGCTTTTTTGAAATAGACAGCTATTTTTAATTGAAAAAGAATGTGGTCTTTCTTCCCTTCACTATTTGTTTTCTGCTTTGATTTCCTGTTTTTTTTTCCTCATTGGTGCATCTTGTCTTTTTTTACTCCTCTTCCCCTGTGCTCCTTTCATCTACTCCCAATTATAACATAAAGTCCATTCTATGCCGTTTTTATCCCTTCCCATCTGTTATATCTTCTTTATTTCTTTGCCTATATATGTATTTGTTGGACTGCGGAATGAGGCTAATGGCCATTGTTACCATCATTTTAACACTATTTCCAGCCATAACCAATCTTTAGTATTTTATTATCTTTGTATTATGTTTTGTTTTTTTGATCACTAGCCTTCACTGTCACCATGTTGAAAGCTAGACGTGCAAAAGGGACACCATTGTTTTTTCTCTTTCCTTTTGTCTTCCTGTGTAGACTGTTTGTCAGAAACGTGTGGGTAAGGTGTGAAGCGCAGTTTGTCCGGTCTTTGAAGATAGTGAGGTTCAGAGCTGCTGTCCTACGGGCCACATATCAATCTACTATAAAAAAGACCTGATCCCAGTAGCTTCTACCAATCTTTTAATGATCTCTTAATTATCTCAGTGGGGCACACTGTTCACACTGTTAGAGAGAGATCTGAGAGTTTTTTTCTCCAAAACCAGAAGTGGAAGAAGCTCTGGGTTTCCACTTTTTTTCTCAGTTTCTAGTTGCCAGTTAAGTTTCGGCTACTGAAAAGAAAAATGAGAAGCAAACAAAGCTGTGATTGTCTGCACCACTGTTTGTCTCTATGGTAAGCATCTGTTTTTGTTTTTTTTTTTTAATAAATTGTTGAGTTTTAATGAATTTTTCTTGATTAATTTTGGTTTATAAACTTTTGATTTTATAACTTTAAAAATAAAACATTTAGTGCTCAAGGGATCACATCAAAATGTCTATCCAAATATTTTTATAAACAGATGCAGATTAATTTTTTTCCCTGCATATTGAAATTATATATACTTATATACATTTTTCTATATGAATGTGTTATAAAGTAAGATGAGAAGCTAAAATTCACATTTAACTGGGACTGTTTTGCTGCAGTTTCACATATTTTGTCTCATCTCTGATTACATCAAGCCAGGCAAATAACTTTAGTGTGCTCAGCTTTCATCTCTTCATGCTTAAGTTACGGCACCCCTTCAGAATGCTCAAAATATAATAAAAAAATATGAGTCATCCCATTAGAAATGAAAACGATTATTATAAGATAATGAGATAATGTGATGCGAGGGAGGATGAAATTTTTTCGTTTAAATTGACAAGTTGTAGCTGGTCAAAAATTGTCCTGTATCTACATCAATCCACACCACAAAGACCCTCTTGCTTAACTGAAGTAGTGGAGACATGTTCGATTGAACATTCAATGTTGGAGATATACTTTGTTCACATAATCCCCTACATACTAGGTGTGCAAGGATGCCGGCACAGGGCACATCACATATGCATGAAGTAAATGGTGAAGCGGTTAAGATGGCGCCGCGTTAGAGGCAGCCTTTTGCAGCACCTCTGTTAGGTGTAGCTTGGTGGAACCAGACGCAGACACAGACCAACGTGGTTTTCGGTAAACGAGGTTTTATTCCACAAAATGTGCAAGGGCTGGCAGGCGGGAGCAGGAAGCAGGCAGCAGTGGGTAGAGGGGCTGGCTGGCAGGCAGGCAGGCAAGCAGTAGTGGTGGTGGTCCAGGTATACTGGCGAGAGAGAGAAAACAGTCAGAACTGAGCTGACTAGGACAGAACACAAGTTGTAGCCTGAGCGAACGCTACCACATGGTGGGTACAATGATCTGGCAAAGAGTGGGTGAAGAGCCGGGGTTGATATACTGCTGGTTGTGTCGTTGATGAGCCAGGTGTGCAGACTGGGACAGGTGAGTTGATTGCAGATAGGCGTGTAGAGTTGGGAGCCAGGAGAGCCACACCCAGGCCAACCCACACACCATGACAAGCTCTGAGTCAATATGTGTGTTTTTATTGTGTTTTCGTCTACTTTTTTTTCTGTCAAGTATGTGCATATGGATTTTTTACTAGATTGACATGGATATGGGACAGTTTACTGCTTTTCTGCCGATTTTTCTTGCCGTTACAACTCTTGTTGTGCATGGGAACTATGCCGGAGGAGGCGAGTGCACTGTTTATCTGCGTGATCAACTGCTACAGTTAGCAAAGCCAGCTCTACAACTTGGAACCAAGTACCAGATTCCTGATGAGTTAAAGAGAAGACGTCGTGGGTGCAGAGCCAGTGTTAAAGGGAGGGCACAGAGTAGGAAATATAATCCTGTCCTTCCATCGATCATCATGGGGAATGTGAGGTCTTTGGCAAATAAGATGGATGAACTGGGCGCATTGGCCAAGTCATAGCGGGAGTACCGAGAGTGCAGCATAATGTGCTTTACAGAGTTATGGTTGCATGAAGGTATTCCAGCCTCCAACGCTACCATCGCTGGCTTTCAGACTCTTCGAGCTGACAGAGACTGCGGGAAGAGCAGTAACAAGAAAGCATTGTTTGTTAACAACAAATGGTGTAATGCCGGTCATATTACGGTGAAGGAACGCTTCTGTAGCCCAGACATTGAACTGCTTGCGATGAGCCTGCGTCCGTATTATCTGCCAAGGGGAGTTCACATGTGCCATCATTATTGTGGTTTACATTCTGCCTTCAGCTGATGCCGACGCTGCATGTGACATCATCTGTTCAGTCACTGCCCGACTACAAACACAACATCCAAATGCGTTCATAGCCATCTCTGGTGATTTCAACCACACTTCTCTCTCTGGACATTTACCAACTTTTCACCAATTTGTCAGCTGCTCAACCAGAGACAAGAAAACACTGTACCTACTTTATGCAAATGTTTAGGATGCATACCACTCCACTGCCCTACCCCCACTTGGGAACTCCAACCCCAGTCTGGTACTTCTCACCTGTAAGTACTTCCCCATTGTTCAACTGCAGACCGCTGCAACCAGAACTTTGAGAGACTGGTCACAAGACGCACACAAATCACTGCAGGGGTGCTTTGAAGCCACTGACTGGGATGTGCTCTGTGACCCCCATGGACAGGACATTAATACCATGACTGACTGTATCACAGAGCACATCAACTTCTGTGTGGATACCATCATTCCATCTAGGACAGTCAAATGCTTCCCCAACAATAAGCCCTGTATCACAACCGACCTGAAGGAGCTTTTGAATAAAAAGAAAAGAGCCTTCAGGAATGGGGACAGAGAGGAGCAGAGGCGAGTGCAGAAGGAGCTGAAGGTGAAGCTGAAGGAGAGCAGGGAGGCTTACAGGAAGAAGTTGGAGAGCAAGCTCCAGCAAAATAATGTGAAGGATGTGTGGTCAGGGATGAACACCATTACTGGGTTCAAGGCAAAAAGGGATACAGACTGAAGGGAACTTGGAGAGAGCCAATGAGTTGAATGTTTTTTTCAACAGGTTCAGCACAGGACCCTCAGCTACCCCCTCCCCCTCACAAATACCGCACAAACAGCCTGACTGTAAGCCCCCTGCCCCCGACTGACTCACATTGCTCTGCATATCCCTTAATCCCCTCTTCCCTCACTACAGACAGCAAAACAGACTCACCTATGCCTCCCCCCACACCTGACAACAGAACACCACCCCCTCCACCACCCCACCACTGCCTGTCTATCTCTAACAGCCAGGTTAAGAGACAGTTGGTGAAACTGAGCCGAAATAAAGCTGCAGGCCTTGATGGCATCAGCCCTAAGGTCCTGAAGGCCTGCGCGGACCAACTCTGTGGGATTCTGCAGCACCTTTTCAACCTCAGCCTGAGGCTGGAGAGGGTCCCAGTGCTGTGGAAGACCTCCTGCCTTGTTCTGTTACCCAAAAAGTCAACTCCGACTGTACTTAATGACTACAGACCTGTAGCCTTGACGTCACACTGCATGAAAGTGCTGGAAAGACTGGTTCTGGCCCACCTCAAACCCCAGGTGTCCACATTTCTTGACCCACTGCAGTTTGCCTAATGCAGGGAGTTTGGTGTCGAGGATGCCATCATCTACCTGCTGCAGCGAGCCCATTCTCACCTGGATAAGGCTGGCAGCACTGTGAGAATCATGTTCTTTGATTTTTCCAGTGCATTCAACACCATCCAGGCCACACTGCTGAGAGGAAAGCTTAAAGCAATGCAGGTGGACCCCTCCACTCCCTCCTGGATTATTAAACAAACTTATTAGGAAGGCTGGCTCTGTGCTGGGGACTGCTCTGGAACCACTGGAGCTGACGGTCGAGAGGAAGATGCTGAAAAAAGTGCTCACCATACTGGACAATAAAGCACATCCACTACACAACCTACTTCAAAAACAGCAGAGCTTTTTCAGATGGAGGCTCATCCAACTCTGTTGTAACAAGGACCTCTATAGGAAATCTTTTCTCCCCTCTGCAATATCTCTGTTCAATGATTCCCTCCTTGGCAGGGAGCGAAAACTTACTTTCTCCTGTTGAGGCAGGAACACAAGTCTTGCACATAGGACTATTTTCCACTATGTCTATTTGCACATCTGGAGAGTCTTATCTCTTTATACGCTTTTTATGCTATTTATTTTATTTTCATACATAGTAGCACATTAGGATTCTTGCACATGTATATGTATATTTTCTTCACTTGTATATATTGTTTATAGGATTTTTTTGGACTATATGTGTATATGTTTATGTGTCATCTTGTGTGAAGTGTATCTGTTGTGATTAATGTCTAAATGTTTTAATTGCTGCTGTAACACCGCAATTTCACCTTGGGGATGAATAAAGTACTCTGTCTATCTATCTATCTATCTAAACACTGAAAATGGCAACACATGATGTGCTCAATACATGGTCAATGCTAAGATTCTGGCAGGAAAAGCAACTTCAGACAAGATATACAGTATATATGACCATCACATCAATAACATGAACTCACCAACATGATAAGACTGCTGGTATTAAGAATAATGTATTTATATTTGGGGGTGAGTCGGATTTTGGACAAGTGCATGGGCTGGAGAGTTGACGATGATGTATTACAGCCAGATCACCATGAGCAAGGGTGCCATGTCTGTAAAGCTGCAACAGGTAGAAGTCAGTGGGGATAAAGCATGCTATATTAATAGCCAATTCTAACAGTATTTTGGATTACAGTAATATGATCCTCAGTTGTAACACAGCATCACCAAGTGGGCGTCTGCATTTTACTCAAGCATGCAGCTAAAAGGATTTTATAAATATTCTATTCATATTTACTGTAAAGAAATTGAAAATGTTCACCAGGAAGTTATAAGCTGATACACACTTTGAAAGGCCTTTTTGTAACAGGATATAAGAGTGGTTCTGGGAAAATATTGTTTTGATTTTAGAGAAACATGAGCAGTGACAAAGATGCTGGTTGGCAAGCGTGGGTTGAGGCCAAGCTGCACAGTGGTTGATTGGTGGATGAACAGTTTTGTGATTTGTATTAACAAAGATGAAATACAGAAGCCACAAGAAAGTAAAAGCAATGTTTAGACAGATGGTTTGTACATATAAGTGTGACTGTGTCTACATTATGTGGCTGTTTTTGTTTTGCTGTTGCGATAACGCTCAGTTGATTCCCAGTAATATTCCCGAGTCTAATCCCGGAAGGGCCCAGTTAAGTAGAATTAAACACTAGATGCCTGATTGTATTCATCTGCGTGTGAATTCAGTCCGAGAAGATTAGATTATTGCTGTTTCTCTGCCACTTCACTCTACAAACAGCAATGAAGTGATCTGCTGTTTTGGGGCTTAAAACATCTGGCATAGATGAAAACATACATGGCACAATTGTGGGGGTGGGTGATAAAAACAAAGATAACTCATAGTTAATCTATCTGATCAATGCTTTGTTACATCAGAGCAGAAAAAATAAATTGAGGATATCTTTTTTTATCATTTTCATCGTAATGTTTCGTAATGTTTTCTCATTGTGCAGATGTCAGATTTTCAGTGTTGGTGAGGAGGGAGGCAGAAGCGGGGTGAGGGTTAAATTGGGAAAGGTCAATATAATGTTGTATTATCTGTTAATCTCGTTTTGGTTTGCTTAATTAAATTCTGTTTTGCATGAATGCCCATCTGTAGTCCCTTTGCAGGTAGCACAGTGAGATTAAGGTTTATTGTACATGGTCCCTGACAAACTACTAAAGATGTTTGTACTTAGCAGTTATTTGGCTTTCATAGTCTGCATAAATTCTGCTAAAGTTAACACAATTACTGATTTATTCTGGCACATATAAGGCCATGGATTTACGGCAGCTGTCACTTCTTAATGCCAACATCTGAAATATACAAGTACAATATATCAACATTATGGAGGTTTGACTTAATAGAATTGCAGCAGTTTGTGAAATAGGTTGCAGAAACAAATATTTGCACATTGTTTTTCTCAAACGAGTACAACGAGGTAACGGAGTTGGAGAGTTCAAAAGAGAGTGAGCTACAGGATAGTTTATGATGTATTAATGATCCACATCCTCAAAAGAAAAAAAAACAATTGAGACAAGACACTAGACTATATGAAATTAATATCTTATTGGTGTATGAAAAATCAATGAGCTTCTTACCTGACCCCAAGCACAGAATCATAGATTGTATATAAAGTTTGACAACATGAGAATGCCTCAAAACTTAAACCAAAGCATCTCAATCGGCCTTTGGTGGTGGGTTGTAGTATAGATACTCCTAGATTATTTAATTTAGGACTTAGACCAAACTATAAAATTGAAGTACTCATTAAATAAAATTTTGTTAAAGATAGTTTCTGTCATTTTAGGTAGTTTTTAGCATGCTGATATATGTTGTTAAGTGTTATTTGATGCCATAAAAATAGGGTGAAACATCATAATTGAGAGCTGAGCTGTACTCAGGACTGGATGGATGGCTGTAAGAATGGGAACTCAATATTATTGCTCCACGCGGTGAGTACTGCACAGACTCTGGGTCCAAATGACAGCAGCTGCACAAATGGCAACGCTCGTATTCGAGATATTTTGTGCTAAATTTTGTGCAACGAGAGGAAGTGGCGACATGTCGTCTATTTTTATTAATATCAATAGTCATGATAGAGAGAAAATGGTACAGAAAACAAACTTTCAGAGCTATTCTCACCAAGTGTGAGAGTCCCTGGCTCACTAAAGTACTTCATTAACCAATGTCTAAAACCAAATATTACACAAAGATGCACAAATTCCTTTCACTGTGCTATTTTATGCATTGGAATTGTAAGTGGTGAAATATGTTTATTTATTTATATATTGCTATATAGCAGGATACATTTAAAATACTAATTCATGTTCTGGCAAGATATTAAATTTGAATGTTCGCAAATGGAAAAAGAAAGCAGAATTGGAAAGGAAAAGAGTAGAAGGGAGAGGTTTAGGGGATGAAATGAAATAAAAGGTGAGGTGTGGACTGAACATAAATATCTATTGAATATTTGCTGAGATGCAGTCACAGTGAGTTTCCATGCCCCAGAGAGACCAGAATCACGGAAATTGTTGCTTGGGTGTTTTAGGGGATGCCTTTGTTCAATTCTGCTTCGACATGTCAGGGAACGTCACCATATAAAAGAAAAGGATCCAGTTACGACATATGGGTCCCCCTGCAGGCACATCATGCTGTGTCAAGATCCACATTTCCTTTGATAACTCATTCTGTGATACAAGCACCAGCTAATTTGACACTATTAATGGTTTAAATGATAAAGATAGATAGATAGAGATGTCCTTACAATGTGTTGGCCCCAACTAGAATTAAAAAGATGCCACTTCCTCCTGGTACCCATGACAGCATCACAGCAATATCTACATCCAATCAGGGCCGGTGTTTCCTGACAGCAGGGTGATGTCATTTGGTGTAAAACACAGGGATTACAGCCCCTAATCTGCCTGTCATGAAAACCCAACCAGAGAAAAAAACACAATGAGATCATGATCATGGACTAACAAATGGGGGGATGTTGGAAACTGGATGAAAAGGATGACATCCTTCATCCTGCATGGAGATTCAAAAATCTGTCGTGTGAGATGGAAGCACGGCCTCTAAAGTGAGTGTTTGTGCATGTGGGCAGGATGCTCCTGTCAGTAAACACATTAAGCATTACTGCTGGGAAATAAGCAAAGAGTGCGGTTATGGATTGTTCTGGTGGAGGTTTGTATTTGCGGGGGTATATTTATTTTTTGTGACCTGAAGGGAACACAAACACTTCCATATGGGACCACAGTGAGACCAAAGCACTGACAGCTTTTGGGCCATCTGCATGAGTCTTTATTTATTTTATTTTAACATGTATACAGTTTTAAGATACAGTATGTATCCTAAAAATGACACTTTAGGAGAATAGATAAATTTAACATACTTTTTGTGTCAATAACTCCCCATAATATGATTCTGATGACATATGTTGTTTCTCCCAGGAGTAGAGAGACTAAAATACAACATGCAAACAAGATCATCCTGAGCATATATCATTTTCATCATATTCACAAAGGATGCATATGCCGCAGACTCTGCTCTATTATTAGTCATATGCATATTGTTTAAATGGGTCTAAAAATGTATGTGGGCAAACAAGATATGATAATGTGTGAGAATCTTAGTTGAAGACACTCACACATTGAACCAACATCAACATTGTTGATGGTGACATTAGATGTCTGTCTACACTGTAGTGTTGCAGAGGTATCTGTTAAATTTAGTGTGCTAATCTCTGGCCTGTACGCCTCATTTAAGAGCATAGTGAGTTCTAATGTATCTGTTAAATTTAGTGTGCTAATCAGATAGCTCTGGCCTGTACGCCTCATTTAAGAGCATAGTGAGTTCTAACTTTTGCAATCTTTCTTAGGGTTCATTCTAATAAATGAACTAAACAAACCAATAGAATATCAATGAACAGAAAAATTCAACAGTACAAAGTCTCAATTAAAATATTTTTCTCTTTTACCGAAGTGAAACCAGCTGAATTAAATTGTTAATTTATCATAAAACACATTTTATTTAAACCAGATGTAAATGAAGTATACAACACCAAAAGCATCCTGTTTTGTCTTTCCACAATCACCTGTGGTTTCCCCATCAGATGGGAAAATATTCCATCTCAACATGTTTTTTTTGGTCTGCTTAAGGCCTGATGCTATGTCAGGGTTCTGTTCTGTCCACCAAAGGTGTCCAGTGGGTCTCAGAGTCATAATGTGAACTTAGTCCTGCTTTAAATCACCTCTGTACTCTATTCCTTGTTGCTTAAATGGCTTCAAAGGCTGTGTCCATTCCCTTTTTGGTTTCCAGTGAGCCCCATGCCCGCAGTGACTGCCCTGCCGTCTAGGAAGTCTTTAGAACTACAGCAAGAGGTTGCACAAATAAAGCTACAGTAGAAAGTAAACTGACAGCATTTAACAATTGTTGGGTTGCCATTAAAATGTACCACAAATTTGAAAAGATATTTCCAGAAAATCACTTAACGATAATGCGCATTTGTGTGTTCGCATCTGCTACTGTTATGTGAATTTTAGGAGTTAGTTCATCAAGACAACCAGATAATCACAATGGACATTGGAAATACTACAAAAAGTCAACTTATACTGCATATATCATCATATCATACATCATATCAACACGTATCATCATCCGCTGCCGCCATTGCTTCGCTCCTGCAGTGGAAAATGAAGGTTTGAGTGATGTTTGAGGACGTGATATCAAAATGTTATCCTTTATTCTCTATCTGTTACCACTGCAATTATTCAAATTTACCTTTTAAACTATCAAAACACCCACTTCTCTACCTCCCTCAAGCTTAAAAAATCGCACTATTTCAGGTTGTTTTTAAATTTTCTGTTTCCATGCGTTTTTTAGGCACATAGTGAAAATAAGCAAAACAGGCTTATGGAAACCCACCCAATGTACTTTTTTGGGTAACTTCAGTCAACATTTTTTCATTTTAGTCCGATTGTCAACATTGTTAGATTTGTTTTTAGGTTTTTATCGTTTTGCCTTTATACACCACTATAATGGATTTGAAATAAAACAATCAAGATGTGATTGAAGTGCAGACTTTCAGCTTTAATTTAAGAGGTTTCACAAAAAGATGTCATTAATGTTTACTTATTACAGCCATTGTTTGCAGTGTACCTCCATTTTTAGAGGCTCGAAAGTATTTGAACCAACCAGGAATATTGTAAATATAACCGTAGTTTTTATTACTTGCATGAAAGTCATTTGCAGTCAGTGACTGCCTGAAGTCTGCAGCCATCACCAAATTTTGAGTTTTCTCCCTGGATGTTTTGCCAGGCCTTCATTGCAGCCATTTTCTGTTGCTGGCAGTTTGTGGGTCAGTCTGCCCTGAGTTTTGATTTCAGTAACTGGAAAGTTGCTCTGTTGGGTTGAGATCAGGTAACTGACTTGGCTATCGAAGAATATGTTATTTCTTTGCCTTCAAAAAGTATTGAGTTGCTTTCGCACTATGTTTAGGGTTATTGTCCATCTGCCCTGTGAAGCGCTGTCATGTCAGATCCTAACATTTGGCAGACTGTGAGCAGAGTATAGCCCTATACGTCTCAGAATTCATCTTGCTACGTTTGTCAGCAGTCACATCATCAATAAACACCAGTGGGCCCGTTTTATTGGCAGCTATACATGCCCATGCCATAACACTGCCTCCACGGTGTTTGACAAAGGATGTCGTATGCTATGGATCATGAGCTGTTACTTTCCTTCTCCATGCTTTTGCATAAATGTGCTGAAAAGAAGAGGACTGAAAGTCAATTTTAGCAAGACAGAATACATGTGTGTGAATGAAAGGGAGGCAAGTGGAACGGTAAGTTTACAGGGAGTAGAGGTGGAAAAGTTCCTTGAGTTTAAGTGCTTGGGGTCAACTTCAGAGCAAGAAGTGAAGAAGCAAGTACAGGCAGGGTGGAGAGGGTGGAGGAAAGTGTCAGGAGGGATTTGTGACAAAAGAGTAGCAGCAAAGTGAAAGGAAAGCTTTACAAGAGGGTAGTGAGACCAAAGGTGTTGTAAGATTTGGAGATGATGGCCCTGACCAAAAGACAGGAGGCAGAACTGAAGGTGGCAGAGTTGAAGATGTTGAGATTCTCTTTGGGAGTGACGAGGATGGACAGGTTTAGGAATGAGCACATCAGAGGGACAGCACAGGTCAGACGATTTGGAGACAAAGTTAGAGAGGACGGATTGAGATGGTTTGGACACGTGCAGAGGAAGTACAGCGAATATATTTAGTAGAAGGATGCTCAAGATGGAGCTACCAGGCAGGGGGCAAAGAGGGAGACCAAAGAGGAGTTTCATGGATGTGGTGAGAAAGGACATGCAGATAGTTGGTGTGAGAGAAGAAGATGCAGAGGACAGGGAGAGATGGAGGATGTTGATTCGCTGTGTCGACTTAAAAAAAAAACCTAGGTAAATCCGAAAGAGGAAGAAGAATCTTGGTTTCATTTGTCTTAAGATTCGCGTTCCAGAACTTGGGAGGCATTTCTGGATGTTTTTTGGCAAAGTCTAATTTGGTCTTCATGTGTGTTTTGAGTGTTACTAGTGGTTTGCACCTTGCTGTAAATTCTCCGTATTTACATTCATGAGGGGATCTCTCACTTGTAGACTTTGATAATGATGTGCCTACCTTCTCCACAGTATTCTTGAAATACTTTGACGTTGTGAATGGGTTTCTCTTCACAAAGAATGGATTCTGCCAACATCCACTTCCATGGTTTTAAAGGCCTTTTGAGGTTGTTGAGCTCATTAGTGCATTCTTTCTTTTTAAGAATGTACCAAATTGTTTGTTTGGCCACTGCTAGAGTTTTTGCTGTCTGTTTGCTTTATTTCTGTTAAAGTAACAAAAGAACAGACCACAGCTGGCCACGAAACAGCTTGTCAGTCAATTGTCCAAATACTTTTGACCACCTCGAAAATACCGGTAAATGCCAAATTTTTTCCGAACCTGAAAGTTTGCACCTTGATCACATATTGGTTGTTTTACTTCAAATCCATTGTGGTGGTGTATAGGGGCAAAATGTAATTTTCAAAATACTTCTGGTCCTAACTGTAGTTGTGCCTTTAAGCTTTAAGATTTCTGCAATACTGTTTTACCATTTATTAAAGAGTTGGACTGAAAATACGTAACATTAAAACATATTTAATAACAATGCCCCTCTGAGGCTGTATTTCTATTAAATAATATCTACGCCCAGGGATTACACGTGGTACAGAAACTAATGAAGGGCAGGGAGTTAGAAAGGATTTTGTCTATCTAAAAAAAAAAAAAAAAAAAAGTGAACTACCATGAATCTAAAGTATCTGACTGACTATCTCTAACTGTCAAGCATTGACTCAGTTTCAGAAGAGAGTAATATAAACACCCACACCCACAGTAACCTTAAAAGATCAGTATGTGATAGAACAAGCTGTGATGTGTCGGACAGCTTCGTTGAGCTCCGTGGAAGGGTGTGCTCATGCGCTCATTGCCCTTCTGCTTCCATGTCATGCTGAGTAATCATGCATAGAGCAACCAGAATTTGTCCAAACACCCACTATTTACTGACAGATACAAGATCACACCTGTTTGGCATTGCTGCTCAGCCACCTGGGAAATGCAGTATTTTTATCTGAATCAGAGAGTCAGAAGGACCCATATACACCCAGACGCATTGTATTGACAAGACTCTCCAAAGCTTTCCTCCCTTAATGATGCAGTGCAATTCTGATTGCATCGGTTGATGTATGGAATCAAAACGTAATTTAGCTGCTGGTGTTGAATGTCTTCCAGTTCCTCAGACTGGGCTTTTGCTCTATAATTATAATTTTTTACCCCCACTACGATATGAGAGAGGGGATTATTGTTTAGCTAAATGCTTGATGGCAGTATAGTGGCTTCAGTGA
This sequence comes from Mola mola, assembly GCA_001698575.1. Lineage (NCBI taxonomy): Eukaryota > Metazoa > Chordata > Actinopteri > Tetraodontiformes > Molidae > Mola > Mola mola. The sequence goes on from KV751339.1 coordinate 8,709,766, forward strand.
GTCACAGGATGATTCACAGTTCAGATGTAGTGGGCAACCTCATCCGTTGGGGCTCATCACATCTCACCAGAGCCTCATGCAGATGCCCCATTATCCAGTAATATTCCTTCCACTCTGCTCAATTACTTCCCTTTGAATTTTATCCAAATTGAATGTCGTTTCAGCAAAGTGAATGAGGGAAATACATTTAGAAATACATTTTTCACTTGTGGTGGTCAAAAAAATAATTTTGAAAAATTCAACAGAAATGTATTTTTCTAATGCACAGTTTTTGTTATCAGCAGTTTCTGTCTGTATCACCGTAAAGGGAGGTGCATTTATTCATGGCGAAAAGGCGAGCTAACAAAGCTAACAAATTACTAAAATTTTTCAAGCATTTTACTGTTTTATTTTTAATATTTATGGCCTACAGCTCAAAAAGGTAGAATATCTCACTATAACTGTTTAAGCCAATTAAGTTAAAAACAAAATTAAAATCGAAAATTAAAAAAGGGCTTGAAATATTTCACAATATAAAAATATACAAATAAATATACACAAATATAACGTTTTGAAAAATGTTGAACTTTTTAAATTAAATTACAGCAAAAAGAGAACTTTTGTATGATATTGTAATTTTAGCAGAATCACTCATAGTTTTGCTGTGACTGGCTGGGATTTGGAGATATCTGCTGTAGAAATGTCTGCTTTTTTCCTAAAGAACTTTTGCATTTCACTTGTGGTGGTCAAAAAAATAATTTTGAAAAATTCAACAGAAATGTATTTTTCTAATGCACAGTTTTTGTTATCAGCAGTTTCTGTCTGTATCACCGTAAAGGGAGGTGCATTTATTCATGGCGAAAAGGCGAGCTAACAAAGCTAACAAATTTCAATCAGGAGAAAATATATATTAAAAAAGGGAAGGACAGAAATAAAAGTGAAGATGAAGTTTGTATATTGTGAACATAACAAAATAGTATTTAGCACTTAAACCCGGCAGGGGTAGATCACCATAAGAACAGTCTGATGAATTAGTTGAATCCAACAAATAGGAGACTTCTCCCCAGAGACTAGACACTGGTGGTGGTGATGAGAAATGGAGCGTGATGCCTGGGATCTCATCTGAAGACTTGATTGGAGATGCCAGGTATTAACCGGTGGTGCAGGGGTAGTGGTGGGTTGTGCTGGTCAGTAATTACAATTGAGAGACAGCAGAGAGAGAGAGGACAAACAAAAGTTTTGACGGCATTTGGATGAGTATTGGATGAGATAGTATTACCGTAGTCCCCCTATTTAAAAACTCTTCACTTCATCGGTAATAAAAAGGTTGCACAGCATTAATCAAAGACATAGGTTGGAGTCTGATATTCATTTTTTCCTTTTAATAATGCTGGAATGAAGCAGTGTTACAGTGCAATATAACAACAATTCAGCTGCAGCTCGAATCATTTACATAACCATCAAGTGCTGTTGTCAACCGAATAATGACGCTGATGTTAGCTAGCTGCAGCTAAAATCTGCCAGCTTCAGTTGTCATGTCAACCGACAAGCTGATCACCATCAACTACAAATATGCATGTTTCTGTGTCTACAATCTGTCTAAAATCAATACTGTTTAAAAAAGCCACCATCATTATTAGCTGCATCATGTGAGAATGGAAAATGTTCCCAAGAGGCTGTATACATATTGTGATGGAGGTTTATTTCATTGGCATAGTAGATATGATAACGTTATCAGTGACACAGTGAGCTGCAGAAAGGCGCTGAGTTTGCACTCTACAGGAAAAGAAATGGCTTCCTATTCTGTGGTTCTTTCTCTGTCTGTGCCGCTCCGTTGTTCGATCTTATCATGATTTTCTCTCTCTGACACTTCTACATTCACCAATTTCTGTTCAGCCCATCCTTGTTTTTCAGGGTGTGCTGCAAATGGGCCATCTGAATATGAAAAGAGAGCTTTATGTCTAAGAAGCCTACGGTAGCTCCATCTTGTGGTTCTAAAGCACAGCTGCACTACTACCCTTTCAAGACCTTACTACAGCGGTAGTTCCAGTGGCGCAATCGGTCAGCGCTCGGTACTTATAAGACAGTAACCCTGCAGAGGGATGCCGAGGTTGTGAGTTCGAGCCTCACCTGGAGCAGCTGATCAATTATTACTTTACCAGTCAGGTGTGCATAAATTGTATCTAAGACATGACTGAAAACCTTGCAGACAAAAAAAATAAAGTAAATTCAAAGTACAATATAGAACACATGAATTATCTTCAGTAACTCCCAAGGTTGCACTCATCATAGGGCTGCACAGTCACCTTCAGTGACCAGACCACAGCTGACAGGGTCACTTTCCCTTGTGATTTTAAATAAGATGCAGAGGACAGCTGGCGGACTAGTAGCTTTAAACATTTGGATTAAGCAGCTCCAGGCACTTGCCTCTGCTCTGTATCTGTCTAAGCCTACTCCATGCACAGACATGGATTACTGCAGATTTTTTTTTGCACATTCTGCCCAGTTTCAACAAATCTGGTCAGTTTTGGTGACTTTTGAGGGTAGGAATTTCATCATTAGGTATGTGAACATATGTTTGTCATACAAACCCCATTTCCTGTTCAGCTGGCAGGCGTTGGAGGGAGTTTGCAAGCATGGATGAGCTGCACAGCCGGAACAGCAGCCTGCAGAGGAAAAAGCCGCCATGGCTCACCCTGGACATCCCAACCATCCAGCTGACACCAGACGAAACACCCACACACACCCAGGTGAAACCACAGTAGTCATATACAAGTCTTGAATTAAAGAAGTACTGGTGAAGGTAGGTGTTAGTGCTTCGTGATTCAAGTTACATAATGACTATGGTGAGGGAAACTGTGAGGCACGTTTGAAAGCAAGAAAATCTGTAGCTGACAGACTTTTACTTATGTTGCATACTTATAGACAGTATGTGTGTGTTTTGTGTTTTACAGCCATTAAAACGCCTGCGAAGTGTGAGCATGCCAGGGGAAAACCCGCAGACCTACATTGCTGCCTTTGAAACTTCCAACAACTACCTCAGACCTCCACTGGAGAGACGGCCCTCCTTCAGGCAGTCCATCAAGAGGTTAAACATGCATGCCCAATAACACACACATACACACAAACACACAATTCCCAAAGACAGATGCAGTGTACACAAAGGAGGTTCACTTGGAAAGTGTCACATGTTGATGGAGGGCAGCTTTGGTTTTGTAGCCAAATGATGAGGTGCGGAAACAGGCAAGGTGGAGGCCACCAAAATGTGCCTTCACGATGTTTTTCACTGGGTAAAACTGAATCGGAGCAGAGTGTGGAGCCAGACCAAGCGGAGAACACTGTTGATGTCCAGCAGGAGGAAACTGGACATGTCCAACCAGAAAACCTTGGAGGTTTCTATCTTGAAGCTGGGAAACACGTCAAATGTCCACCCGGGGACCAGTGCTGAGAGTGGTAGCTGGTTCCTGAATGATGAATTGCAGCCACCGGGTTTACATTACATGTGTGCTTGATCAGAAATCAGCATCTATAGTTTGATCAGTCCCTCCATTTTGCCTCCAGTTATTGTTTCACCTCACAGTGTCATATGTGTGCAATTCAGATCTTTTGGCCTTTTCGTGCTCCATTTTTGCGGACATCAAAAAGGTCAAGTAGATCTGTCAGTGCCTTTGACCATTTTTAAAAAAATATTTATTGTTTCCAACACATACAGGTGAACATTTAAATGGTCCCATTTTAGGTAGCTGTGTATTAGCTTGATACAGTATTTATAACAATTATTTATCATTGTGTAAAACACGACTACTTTCAAACAGAATAAAAAATATGTAACGGCTCCCCAAATATTACTCGTGCCAGCATAACAAAGGCGTCCCTTCATGTTGCAGAATAAAATTTACAGCTCAGAGTACAGTTAATTCATGAAAAAAGAAAACAATTTAGCACACACATGAATAAAAACTAAAAAAAATGCACATTCATAATCTATGCAGCTTCTACTTTCTCTTTTTTTCCCTCTTTGTTGATGTTCTCCAGCTGCTCTTATCTCCTAGCATGATGTGTACTTTCTGATTATTACTCTCCTCCTTACATAAATCTCTAACAGAAATGCTTAAAGTTATCCTTTCTGGTTTCACACAGATTAATGTTGCTCTCTCCTCTTCTTTGCTGTCCTCCTTTTCCTTTGATTTTTCCTTATTTGTTGTCTGATTTTCCCTGCATGCGTCGCTGTCTTCTCTATGTGCTGCACATGCTGTGTATTAAGGGAGAAAAGGGTGCGCTTTGAGCGGGTCAACACAGTTCCCCCAAAGGGCCAGAGGAGCCCCAGGACGGTGCCATCTATCCGACGGCGGTCCTGCATCCCCAAAATACTGCCCCGACGGCGCTCATCTATACCCAAACAGATCATCAGGTACAGGCGGATTGGAGGAGGGGTGGGCAGAGGGCGGGAGATGATAAGAGCAGTTTGAAGGTGCTGAATGGCAAAGATGATGAAATGATGGGCCAGGTCTTTCCGACCCAAAGAATTTGGTTTAAAATTAAAGGGATGAGCCAAAGAGTTCAAAAAATGAAAATGTGAAGCTTGTCTTTGGCAATGTATGGATTTAATCTGACGTGGTAAATAGTCCACAACTCTTGAAAGTTCCAGCGTAAACATCCTACTGCTTTCTAATCTTCAGCAGAAGAACGATATTAATGCATAATTTACGTGTTTTTACAATATATAAGAAAAACAAGGAACACCCAAAAATGTAAATGTAAATGTAAAGATTGTTTACAGACCACATTGGTCCAACCTAAAAAGAAACTTATTTAGTAAATTAGACACTGGAAAGAATATGCATAAATGTATAGAGCTTGTTTATTTGTTGTTTCTACATTTTGTGACAACATAGATCGAATATACAGGCATTCAGACACATCCAGATGTAAAAGTGATAACATAAGAAAGACTTTTCTGCAGCACTTTGAGTTTTGCCCAAAAGTCTTGTTAATCTTCAGTAGTTGCACTGAACCAATTTGCTTTCAACATTGTCACATACACGCACACACACAGACACCCACACAGAGACAGATATACATGGTGTATCAGTATCAGTCCCGGTGGCATAACACAATAACATAATTACTCATGCCTCTCACGATTTGACGGCCATATCAAAGCGGTTATTGAAACAATGCTGTATTCAATGTAAATGACAATGGCAACCTTGAGGCTCAAAGGAGTGAAGGAGAAGGTCATGTCTTAACTTTTCACAGCAGCCTTTACCAGCCACGGGAGAGAATAAATGTGTTTGATGTTTAATGAAGAGAGAATTAATGGTTCTGAGAGGCCTCCTCCTCGCAAGAGTGCATAGATGACAGGATTCATCTTCAAACAGAGTGCGAGTCAGTGCGTGATGGTTTGTGTGAGTGTTTGTCCGAGGGAACTTTCCCCAGGAACTACGAACCTTGTGAGAAACTGTGTGTTTTAATTGCAGGAGTCAGAGCGTAAATTTAGTGGAGACAAACTCAACAGAAAATGGTAAACTATTTTTTGGCCATTGCTTTACGGGATAACAGAGTTTTTTGGATGTGAAAATTTCAGAGAAAAATCTTGAAACACCACCCCTACCGTGCAAACTGACAATATGGCATTCTGTGGAGACGGTGACACCACAGCCCCATTTGCACGAGCATGAAATGAGTTGCAACTGTGACTAATAGGAAGGAAACTTCTGCTCAACCTATCCAGAGACACCAAGAGAGCAGCAACAGTGTTAAAGTTTTTGCTCAGAATAAGCAACGTGCTGCCATTTTTAGTAGGATCATTGTCACTCACCTGTTCAACACTGCTTTTCACTGTGCTTCAAAACTTTGTTAATCATGTCTCCATGTTTCTTCATCGCACTTCAAGGCTGTTTTTCACCATAGCATCTTGCTTCAAGACTTTTTTTCCCCTTGTGCTTCAACATGAATTCACAGACGACAGTGTTCATTATATGTTGAACAATTAGTATTGAAACAGAACTTCACACGTTATGGGACTCATACTCAGTCTTAATGCCACTGCGGTGTCATGTCCAGACATGCCTCTCTTTTCACTCCTAATGTGTATGATGTTCCGTCTCTCTCTCTTTTTAGTCTCCCATTTCCTGTGGAGCACTTGAGTGTTTGAGTGAGAACTGGTGTTTACACACACCCCTGCTAAACCAGGGAAGGAGGGAGGGGAAGGTCTAGATGGGAGAGTGTTCAGTATAACGAGGACCAGCGCTGCTGTCTTCTTTGCACAGTGGGCCATCAACTCTTAATGAAGAACACTATGAGACTTACACAGTCATATGGAAACTCGTGCAGTGTTTGGAAGACTCTGGGTCAGGAAAGGTAATGACTGAATCCCGCTGGTGGGAGACTGAAAGGCCTCTGTGGATCACTTTAGAAATCATCTCCCCGGCTGACCGAGGAAATCAGCGCGAGCGTTTCCTCTAACCTTTGATTAACCTGGAGCTTGCTGACTGGGACAATGATTTTACACAGAGTCTGGACATGTGGTGATCATCCCATGCATAACCGTGAGTGTTACAAGGTACCGCTGGCCTGGATATGAGGAAATCCCCTCATGGAATGCCGCATATGTGATGTACAGAGGATCAGCTGCACGGATCAGGGTTTAGTGCTGCTCAGGGGGTAAGCAGGGACAGTATGTCAGTGACGCTGATGATGGAGGGTTTATGTGCTCGCAGTCCCTGCCCACCTCAGTCATGACACAGACTCTGAGCACCCCTAGGATTTCTCTGGACAGGTGAGTGTACTGTGGACAAACCGGGCCAGAAGAATGAAGAGATATGTTGAGAACATTAGGCACTGAATGGAAACGCTGAATAAAGTCCTTGTGGGTTTACTCAGATCATTGTGGAGGAATTGAGATTAGCCTTTAGATTTACATATTAATCATAATATGATACTAATATCTACAGTTATTATTACTGCTGGCAACTCTTAACTCTTTGACTTAAAGAAACAGTATGACATTTTGGTAATGCCCGTAGAGCTTATGATGGGTCCCCAACAAAACAGAGAATAGGTTGTTTTCACTGCAAGTCCAACCGTCCATAAATAGCATTATAAAAGAATAACTACGCATGACTGGCATACATTTTCTGTAATTAAACATTTGAACTGAGGCCAGTTTGAATCAAAGGGAAACCAGTAATGAGCTGGTTTATAAGGTTTTCTGATGGCCAGATAACTTGATTTATTGTAGCTGACTGTTATGGCTAGCTCAGTGAGCAATAAAACAAACGTTAACATTCCCATTCGCTGAGTCCAGGCCCCAGATTGCCATAGTTAAACATGGCAACAAAACCACCTAGGTACTGTATTCCCTGTTGTCGGACTGGCCTCGGTCACACATCTTTTGTCAGATCCTGCGTTGAGTCCATCTTGGCTCATGTTTAAAGTCTTATATCATTTAATTACCCATGTTCACTGCAAGCCATACTTGCTACTTTAAATTAGCTCTCTCTACTCGTTCATTTATATAAGAAACAAGTACATATGAGGAAGCAAACAGGACTTTGCTTCCTGTTTCATGCAGACTTATATGTCTACAACACAATTTTGAACTATCCCTTTAAGTAAAGGTAGGAGATTTTCAAGATTTTATTTTGACCCAGCTAAAGGTACACATTAATCTTACCCATATTAGCAGCCGTTAAGATGCTAATTAAAGGTGGAGCTAATTCACCTCCTTTGTAAATTTTTCCACTGTGTAAAATTGCATATTTTTGACATTCAATTTTATGTATGCAATGAGTGAAACTGCAAAGTATCTAGTAATTAAAGTTATTAGAAATTGAGTGGTGTAAAAAGTTGCCTTTGACTCTGAAATATATTGGAGTACAAAACCAAGCATGAAAGCCATATTGCAAGTACATCAAATTTGTATTCGACTATAATCCTTGAAAACCTTGAATACCTCAGTTTATTTTACCATGAAAGACAACATGTAGGCCTTTGCTTTGGAGTTTTGGGTGTGAAACAGCATTAAGATCAGATTTTTACTTGCAGTTTTAATAGATCGATTACTCTGTTTTCCCTTAGTCAAGTAAAACTAAAACCCTCTTGTTGAAATATGTTTAAAATAAAAATAATCCAAGTCTATAATTATAAAATATAATTATAGACTTGGATTATAATAATTATAAATAAACGGTAGATTGCCACTTCATGTGGAGCTGCCTTAACTAGAGGATATGAAAGCTAACTCATGTGCCTTAACCTTGCTTTAATCTTTGATGGGCCATGATTTCTTTAGGTATGTATGAATTTGTGTGGGTGTACAGGGAGCAGTATGTATGCACACAGAAAAGAATACCTACTTACTGAAGAAAACACAAAAAGAAATTGTTATTCTTATCTGTATTTAATGAAACTTTTTATAACTCCTCTCTGTTTACACTTCCTGCTCAGAGAGGCCCAGTCTGAAAATAAACCTGCCTTCTCTCAAATAGAAAACCTTCTCTGGAGGGATGACACTCAGTTCCATACCCCTGTGCAGCCTTAAAAGGCTTCCCCAGCTGGCGTCTTTCTCGATGATGAAGGCCGAGTGTTTGTCACTGAGTGTACAGCTCTCCAAACAGACTCCCCCTCCAGGACACAGAGCCTGGCACGCAAGCGCCGTTTTAATGAGGGACAAAAGCAGGGGAGTGGATGCATGCCAAAGGCACATTTTACACAGTTTACGCACATGGCCAGGTTAGATCATCAGCTACAGGACAACATCTGCTTCTTCACTGCAGACAGAGCAAACGGCCATGTAAACAAGACCGTGTTTTATCTTCTAGCCTCTCCAAGCTGCACACTTACACAGAAAAACCAGAGCACATACCTTGAGCAGTCCTCTTAGATTAAAATTCCTGTATCCGCCCTTTTATCTGGATCCACTCCAAAATGTACTTTTTTTTTTTTAAACTCTTCCAAGGCCCATTCGCCATCCTTCCGTCAAGTTTAATTCAAATCCACTGAGTAGTTTTGTCTTATCCTATCAACAAACCATCCAACAGACATGTTAAAACATAACCTTGTTGGTGGAGGTAGCTGGAGAGCACCAACCAAAGCTTAGTATTTTGTGCAGTACTTGTGAAATTGCAAGCAAAAGTGTTCCAATTGGTCCTATCTCGCAATGACAAATCCTTTAAGAATTTCCTGGATCCAGACAGTGATCAGGATCACCACCGCATTTGAATTAATTGTTCTGAATCCATTTTTTTTAGTTTTCATGTTAACGACCAAAGAAACAAAGTAACGCTGGTTAAAACATAACCTGCCGTAACCTGTTTTTGAGTCGGATGTTGACACATTACACAAAAGAGCTCTGTTCAATACTGTGGCCTGCTGCTGCCTCATTAAATTATGCATGTTGGCTCTATAATCGTATTTAGGTGAACCTATCAAAGGGATAAGTGTAAGCCTCCACTCTGAATGACTGCAAATCCATCAGTGAGACAAAAATGCAATCAACAAAAGAGCAAATGAACTGGACTCGACTAATCCTCAACAACCAGATGCAATCAGTCAATTAATCATATTTATATCCTGTTTTGTTAATCAGAAGAGATGTACAACTCAATCTGTCAATGAATACTAAATGTGGATGCTGATTTCTTCAAGTTAAAAGTACATTATGGATAAATAGAAAATTACCATAAACACAGGCCAATTTCATTTTATCATTCTTTGAATATTTGTGATGAAGGTGTTGTTCGGTGCAGTGTCATAGACCTTTTTCATGGCAGCCATTTGGCAATAAATCACAGGCAGACAAGGATGTAATTAATGCACTTTATTAAGGTTCTGTTCTATATTATCATATGGTACTGAACCCCTCATTAGCAACATTGACAACACCCGTTAACTCTACTACTTTTGACCCAAATTGCTGCTGTGGAAACGGTCTATTGGTTCCTGAACATTTTTCTAATGTGGCAGCATTACCAAGCAATATTAAAAAAAAGACACCATATGCATATACTTGTTTAGCCTTTGAAAGCTAAATTGTGCCAAAGCCTTGAGCAGTGCAAAAAAAGTGTGTCAACTGTTCATCCTTTTTTCCAACTTTATCACAATAGAAATATTAAGTTCTGTCTACCTCACACCTGTGATTTGCACACAGTTCTCCTTTGTCCCAGCATTTTCTTCTTCCCTTGTTTCTGCACCCACATGTGCTGTATTATTGACACATACGTCACTTCACCCCCTATACTATGTCAGTGGAAGTATCATCAGTGGTGGGTGAAAGAGTTAATATTGCACACAGACATAAGTCACAAATGTAAACAGTCATACTAAAGCCCCTTGTTCCATTTTGATTTTTTCAGGTCTTGAAACAAAACATTAAAGTCACTTTAACTAAAAGTATTGATTCCCCGTTGATCGCTTTCCACCATGACATTTTCTAATTTCTCATAAACCGCTCCGAAAACAGTCACATATGCACTAACTGGAGCGTCTCTTCTCTTTAGGGGTACAGCCGACTGGTTTGGGGTGAGCAAAGATAGTGCCAGCACACAGCGATGGAGGAGGAAGAGCCTGCAACACTGCAGCCACCTGTATGGGGGTCTAAAGGCACAGGTGATGCGGGAGATGGAGCTCCGCAGCCAGGACAACCTCTCCCTGGCTAGTACTGAGACCCCACCTCCCCTCTACCTCCCATCCAACCACTCCAGTCACCACCACTTTTGCATGCAGAGGGTAGGCCAGCCTGGCACACCTTAGAGCGATGGAGGAAGAGATAGAATTCAGCTGCTATTCAATCACCTGTTTTCCCCCACTCTGTCACTGCTTTGCCATTTACCTAAGGTCCAACTGATGACTTTCTTAAGTAATGCTATTAAAAGGACATCACCACTACTGCAGTACTATTAATTAACCATGATAATGCTAGTATTAATGCATAATACTTGCTGTAATCTAATTAAAACTGCTTACAAAGTTCCCCAAATTGTTTCCAAAAACAAGCTTTTCTGTTTGGTAGCCTGTAAGCTAACCCGTTTCTAATTGTACAGTGTTTTGTAATCACTTTCTCAAAACCTGATGAATTGCCATGTAATAGCTGGCAGCTCAAAATTTCAATCTGACTCATTTATATACGCTTGTACATGAAAAAAATAAATAAAAAATAAACCTTTTACAATCAATTTGTTGTGAAGTAGTTGCGGGCTCAGGATGTTTGAAGGCCAGGGGTAAAAATAACTGAATGGGCACCAGCCGGATGTACCAGCACGAAAGTCACACTTTTATAGTGAAATATATCATCTATCCTGAGTCCATCAGGGATTAGAATTTGTAGCAAATTGGAATTAGACAAATCTCCACTGCTGTTGTGAAGCATTAATTAACCAGACTTTTTTCTCATTTTTTATTACAAGATTGTTAGATCCTCTGTGGCACATTTGTCCTTTTACATCAGTTTAGCTCTAGTTGAGATGAGTCTTATCTGCATCCCTTCTTCCCAATTCTGTCGCCTTGCTGAAATATGTGGCTTGAAATTTTAGTATGAAAAAATGTTGCAAAGCAACGAAACACCGATCGTGTGTGTGTGCAGATTGTCGACCCCCTATCGCGGGGTCGTGCCTTCCGTGTGGTGGAAGACGTGGATGGCTTCAGTGTCCCGCCAACTCCCGTCACACCAGGCACAGCCTCGCTCTGCTCCTTTTCCAGCTCTCGCTCTGCCCTAAATCGGTTGCCGCGACGACGCAAACGGGAGTCTGTTGCAGTCATGAGCCTCAGAGCTGCGGCAGCATTAATGAAGGTGCTTGTTCTTTGGTTTACACTGCAGATTACAGTTAAAAAGTGTTTGAATTGCCAAATATTCTGCGCTTTGCATATTATGTGCTTAATGCTTTTTTAGCTTCATAGCACCTGCTAGCCGCAGTTATTCTGATATTACGATACTTTCTGCACAATGTAAGTGAACATTAGGACCAACTATTACTCTGCCTTACTAATAGTAATAAGTGGTTATGGTACAAACAAGCAGCAAACAGCAGTGAAACACCACCAATGCTTTATTATGTTCATCCAAAGAGATTCCTAGAATAAATACATTTGCTACATTCCAATGCGTCCCTTTCCTCTACTCACACACGAGGATATTACTGCGGAGTTTATCTGCATACTCGTATGTAGGCCTGTTATATAAAACATAAAATCAGCTTGTCTTATTACAGATTAAATGCTGTTACAGTAGAGCACAGATGATTCTCTTTATGGCCCACGGGCTGCAGACTCACTCATGGTATCTGCAAGTGGGTGCTGGACAGGGGTTAGTGGGGGAGCTTCACCAGCAGATGGTCCCTGATCGCACACTCCGAAAGTGCAGAACTAATCCACGGACACACACTGGTCGCTGCTGCTACGTAACTATCAGACACAATCACTAAGAAAGGGTAGTCAGGGGATTTCTCCAATTAAACTTACTGGTAAACTGCTTCTCCAAAACCACTACTGATGATAATAACAACAATGTGTGTGCGACTCTGTTAGGGCCGAAATTTAGGTGAAAGCACAGCTGGGAGGCATCGCAGACGCAGTTTCATGCCTCCAAGTTTCTTTGAAGACGACACTGTGGACTTCCTTGATGATCTGGACGCATCCTTCTTCACCAGAGTGAGCAGAGGACACAATTACACTCACTGCCAGGAGCCATTGTCACGTAAATTAAAAATACCAAATATAAATAGATCTCCATTTGTGCTCAAAACACTCGGTGAGCAAAACATTCTTCATATCCTGCAGCCTGCAGTCGCACAATAGAGCCACTCAAGCCTTTATTTAATGGGCACATTGCTGTTGGAAGATCTTGTAAAGCCTCTGCTATTAAGAAATGTATTAAGCTGAATTTGAGTGACATTGCAACTTGATTGAATAACATTCTTTTTAGATCTGGGCAAAGCAAAGTAAGCAAATTAATCCAATCAGTAGATTATTTTGTCTCAAAGCTCCCCCCCATGGAGCAAACATAAAGTACACTAACTTCTTGTTTTATCAGGATCCTCGCATATATTTTTAGAAGCTCAGCTCTGCATCCCTACTAACTTAGCTTTCCTCTTTTCAGGATGGCCTGCAGGATGAGTTATCAACCTATGCTGATGAAGTGTTTGAGACAGCGTCGGAAGCTGACCTGAAACAGCCAGATGAGAGCGAGCTAACAGGAAGTGCGCTGGATAAGAGTGTACTAGAGAGGAGCCACCTCATGCTGTGGGTTGATATTCTTTACTGAATTATTTACATACAAAGAACTCTATTACTGTCTGTGACTGACAGATCACCGACCTCTCCTTCAACCCAGCCCCTTAGAGCGAGGATGGAGGAAAGCTAAAGACGGCTCTTTGGTCCAACCCAAGGTGCATCTCAAACAGGAAGTGGTGAGTGTCAGCAGCCATCAGCAGCGGGGACAGAGGATTGTGGTTCCTGTTAAGAAGCTCTTTGCGAAGGAGAAGAGACCCTATGGGCTCGGCATGGTTGGCCGGCTCACAAACCGGACGTACCGCAAGCGCATCGACAGCTTTGTCAAAAGGCAGATCGAGGACATGGACGATCACAGGTGAGACAGCTGTCTCTGTTTACCGCAGAGGGTCGAAATAAAAGACTTTTTGTCAGTTTTCCATGAACACACATTTTTGTCCCTCTAGGCCATTTTTTACGTACTGGATCACATTTGTCCATCTGCTCATCACCATCCTATCTGTCACCATCTATGGGATAGCCCCTGTGGGCTTCTCACAACATGAAACTGTTGACTCTGTGAGTATAGCTTTGACTATATTTGTGTTAAATTCCCATTATTGAGCAATAATACTGATGCTTCTTTTGAAAATGGGTTTTTTAGGTGTTGAGGAACAAGGGAGTTTATGAGAATGTTAAGTTTGTGCAACAACAAAACTTCTGGGTGGGTCCAAGCTCAGTAAGTACTTGATCTTCCATATATCCACATCTGTCACTGATTGTGCTTTACTCAGCATTTGAAGAACCAATCTTGAGTTTTATTCCATTGAAATTTGTGTTTGTCAATTATTGATACTTTGGGTTGGTAGCTTGGGCCAGTTGCCTACTAAAGGGGCAGTTTCTGACAACTCTGGGGACATACTATGTATATTGCAGCTTTAAAGTGTGGCGCTCAATTTCTGAGAGTCATTTTCAGGGGCACCTCTGCAGTTTACAGGGGTACATGAAAAAGTTAACAACCCGCCAGGATGTGATTTCATCCCTCCCACTGTCCTTCAGGAGGCGCTCATCCACCTAGGTGCCAAGTTTTCCCCTTGCATGCGTCAAGACCAAGAGATCCACAAATTGATCCAGGAGAAGAGAGCGCAGGAGAAAGAGTCAGGTTGCTGTGTGAGGAACGATCGCTCCGGCTGTCTGCAGATGGTGCAAGAGGAATGTTCGGTCAGCTAAATGATTTGGCAACATCCTTGTCAGAATGTCAGATGTTATCATTAAAAAGTTGCAAAAAAAAAAAATAAGACTGATAGGAAATCTCCTATTCCCTCCATCTGTCGGTCTTCACTGCAGAGTACCCTTGCAGTGTGGGTGAAGTGGCCTCAGCACCCCAGTGCTCCTTTTTTGAATGGTACACTACGCCAGCACGGTACAGTCTGCCATCAGGACCCCAGGTAACGTTAAAAAAAAGTGAAAATGACTTACACTTTTCGTTTGAGTTGTTGTTTTAGTCATTGTTAACAGAAGGTGGGACTGTCCAAGTGTGTGTTTGTAATGTTTGGATTTTGATTTGGCAGGATTTGTCTGGAGCCAGCCTCAGTTTCGCCTCATGAGTGGCCTGATGACATCACCAAGTGGCCAGTAAGTGCATTTACATGTTAGAGATTGCACCTGATGAGATTGCTCCTGTTTTTGACCTTCTGAGGATGCCCAGGTTTTCTATGTAGAAAATGTAAGGAACTAATCCTGATGGCTTGCAGGTGGGGCTTAACTTTGTTGAAACTAAACTTACCATTCTAATGCATCAACTTGTAGGCAACCTTGTACAAGTCGATCCTCCTCATCTTCATGGTAATCCGTGTCTGGTTCAAACATGTATGGCTGAATTAGTCCAGTGTTAGAAATGCCCACTTTGCAGTGCATACTAGACTAGCTTAAAAGTATGACGATGACTATGGAAGAGGATCCGAGCCAGGCATGCCAGAAATATCAAGAAAATAGACAAAATGTTGAGAATAAAGACGAAATGCTGAGAGTAATTTTGAAATACAATTCAATCAGATGCTGCAACCGCCTGATTTACACACCTTAAGGATCAAACAACTAGATCAACTGTCTTATTGTGTCTTGTGATGCTGAATTGCAGACAGGTGTGGAGATCGTTACCCTTGTAGTTGTCTTACCTGCTATTACAGCTCACACGTATGCGGCCACCTCTGTGCTGATTACAGACTTAAAAGGTCAACTTTGAGTTCTCAACAATTCGACTTTATTCACAAAATTATATTTCAACATTATTCTTAACATTTTGTCTTTTTTTCTCTCGAAGAAAAAAATCTTCCTCCTTTCAGTTTTTTTCTCATGCCTGCCCCTAATCCATTTTGGTAGATGACAGAGCAGGTAAGCTACGGATTTCTCTGGCGCGCTCTGCTCGATGAGTAGAGGCGACAGCTTTAGCTCTCTGCGGCTGCAAGCAGCTTAATGAGGCAAAGGTGTAGAATTATATTCAACAGATTTTTTTCTGCAGAAAATGTATGTTAGGGGTCGACCCATAATGGGCCTGGCTGATTATCTGATTCACTATTTAGCATTTTTCTATTTATTGACAGTATCTTTCCTTTTTTTCTATTTTATCAAATACGTGGTTTTCACAGAGTCAATAATTGCCTCCAAATTAAGTGGAAGTAGCAGAAAATAGACGCATTGATGTAAACTCAACTTTGTGACTGTACCTTTGTATGTTGCCTACAATACTCTAGTGCATGTACGTAGTTCGTATGTTCCATCAATGACACAGTATATGAATGCCGTCTTAATTATTGCACTAACTTTTGGAAAACAGCACTGCGTAGTTAATCAGTGTCCCAATTGTTGCCTTGTTAGAATTATTTTAAAAATTAAAGTTCTCCCTCGGATAGCACTTTTTTTCTACCCCTCATTGACTAAACAAACCTTACTGTGGTTATGATCCGTAGATTTGCACAAGGTACAATGCTGGGAATCACACCAACCTCCCTCACATAGACTGCACCATCACAGGCCGGCCCTGCTGCATCGGAACCAAAGGACGGTAAGAAGCAAAGTGCATATGTTACCACTAACCAATCTATATTGCAGTTTGACTATCTTTGTGATTAAATGTTAAGCATTTTGTGCTCACCACATTTTATTAATCTCAAGACAGACAGGCTTGTGAAACAGACTGTGTCTAAATAAATACCAGGGCATTTTTATAATGTTGCAGGTGTGAAATCACTTCAAGAGAGTACTGTGACTTCATGCACGGCTACTTCCATGAGGAGGCTACTCTTTGCTCACAGGTAGGAGAAGCACTCCACCCCCTGCTGAATTCCATTTAGCTACTCCACACAACTATTGTCTGTGGAAATTCTCAGTCATCCAGGTCATCGTAGTCTTGGTGTTTCAGCTGAAGGCAACTGGACTTCTTGTAGTTCCTTGAAGATGTTCCACCTCTCATCCAAGAGGCTTCCTTAGTTCTTCAGTTTGGAAGAACAGTTCGAATTTTAAATTTTCAAATCAAATTTTATTTGTACAGCCCGAAATCACAATTTACACATTATCTCACTGGGCTTTGACAAACTGTACAGATGTGACCACCTCTGCCCTCAGACCCTCGAACCCAGTGAGGAAAAACTTAAAAAAAACCCTACAAAGGGAAAATGAGAAACCTCAGGAAGAACCACAGAGGAGGGATCCTTTTTCCTAGGACGGACAGACGTGCAATAGATGTCACTTGTACAGAACACAACAACATGATAATAACAGTTTACTTAGAATATATAAAACATCCATGATTCCCAGAGTCTGTGGAATCTATAAATCCGGATGTATGGGAAGTCTAGTGATCCAGACGCAAGTATATTCTGTTGGTCCAGGAGTCATTGTAATCTGTGGATCCTGATTTGCACTAGGAAATCCAACCTAAGATTCAAGTCACAGGATCTCCCGTCTTAATGTGGGCTGTAGGCATCAGGCAGCACCACAGCAGAAGCTCCCACCGTGACCTAGAAAGACCTACAAGATGATAAAGTACAACGACTCAGAGGAAGAAGTAAAGTTAGTGTAAGGATATGGACATTTAGAGGACCAGAGATGGAGTCGGAG
The DNA here is from genome assembly GCA_001698575.1 of Mola mola. Lineage (NCBI taxonomy): Eukaryota > Metazoa > Chordata > Actinopteri > Tetraodontiformes > Molidae > Mola > Mola mola. Next base: position 8,727,070 of record KV751339.1, read on the forward strand.
TCAGAGGGGGGAGAGAAGA